>BMAU01015268.1:0-167115 GCA_019973935.1 Trichonephila clavipes | reverse complement strand
GATTTCGAAGGGAGAGGTGGTGGCAAGATTTTAACATAAAATAAATACAGCAGAAAGTAATATTAATGTATTACACTTCCAGATATAAATTATTTACACATTTACACTTTAAGCGTTCATTACACAAAATGTGTGTAACAATGTGTTACTTTTGCTGAGCAGAGATCCCGCGGAAAAAAAAACCAAAACAAAAAACTAATACTAATATACTTTATCCCCATGGCAACCACATTATCGCACGATAAAAATATCAAAGTAAACTATATTGTGATATTATCGCCTATCTTGGTGAACATAAAGAACAACTTGGTGCTTAGCCCTACTGTATCAAATTAGCATCCCAGATGGAGTTACGCAGTCTGATAATTAGACCGACGATATGTTCATAAATTGTTTAATACTGATAAGGAAATGCGTAAAACATTTGCTTTAACTTACATTGCTAGAATGACTCTGGATGGTGTATGGCCTGAAAAGATTATGAAGAACAATGACCTCCTTTTTACCTCAGTGGTAGTGTAAGCACACGTAATATAGAATTTAATCTGAATAACTATTATTTGGAACAAATGTCAATGTGATGAAGTTTTTCTTTATTATTGGTACTTACTTATTTGGAGAAATTATGATGTGACCAAAACCAGTGACCTATTAATGGTGTTAGATACTCAGATATGCTCCAGAACTTCGTGATTCCATCATTTCAAAGAAGAATTGATTTTGAAATCATATTTTTTATACAAAATAGGCCACCTCTTTTCATCGCTTCACCCATGAAAAATTTATTGCGGCAAAGTTTTTTTTTTTAAAAGATAGACTGATTAGCTGGCAATTTCCAATCTTGGCAGCTACGGTCTCTCGATCTAAACCTCTATGACTTTCATCTGTGGGAATATTTAAAAAGTCGCAAATTTTTAAATATTCTTGTAGATAAAAGTCATAAAAGGTTTAAATCGGGAATTTTTAAAAAATTTTTAAATATTTTTTAAACAAATGTTGAAAAATTAATTGACTCAAAAGACAACTTTGTTTGTTTTATTTTTCAACTGAAATTAATTGTGATGTGCCGTCGAATCTACAATGCAATGAATGAAATATTGGGGACAAAGCGAAGGTCATCAATCAGTATCTACTATGAAAAATATAGCTTTCCATGTGTTAGTAATAAAGTTTTTCTCCTCATTTGTTCATCTTTTCTTTTCAGAATTTATGGCACAGTGTTTGGATATTAATTCATTTGTTGTTATTGTTAATTATTTTTTGAAATATTGTTCCCGTTTAGTTATGCATTTATTGTTAAAATAGAAATAGCTGTGGTGTACTATTAAAATTTGCAAATTCTATCTACCGCAGTGCTATTTTTTCCTAACGCTGGAAATGCAAACTACTTTCTAACAAAAATTTTAAGAAAATATTGTGTATTTCATTTAACCGGAAGTTTTTTTACGCCAGAGCGGCTTAAACACCTTTTTTCTTAATTTTGATTACCCTATATTCGGCAATCTTTGGCTTTTTATATATATATTAGTTTAAATAAGAGAATTTGTGTCACTCTCTTCTAACCTTACATTTTCGTCTTTCTCTTAGAATTGTTTGTGTTATTAATAAAAAGAAGTTCAGTTCTAAGAGTGTCTAATTTTTTTAAAATTAATTTTTTTATTTGTATGAAAGAATTGATAAGTTTCCCTCGTATCATATGTTTTTATAGTTGGTTAAGTTCTGGTATTCTTTACACTACTTCTGTATTTTGAAAACACATTCGTTATATTTTTAATCGTTCTTTACATTTACCTAGATAAGTAACACAAAATTCGAATAATAAGGAAATAGATATCTCTTTAATTTTAGAGCAGAATAGTAGTGAAGTCTTTTTATGATGGTTGATATAATCTGATTGTAGAAACGGCGATTATCGTCGCAAGCAAGCATGAGCATTCATAATGAAAAATTTGAGATTAAATTAGTCATTTGAATTTCAAAAAGGACATTTATTTTTAACTCGAAATAACCATTGAAAGTTTTTTCTTTGCATTAGCTTTTGAATATATTTGCATAGTTTCGTGTGTTTTGCTGCCTGTTTTCCTACTGATTAAACTTGTTTAAATGAGGCGGATACACATTACTCCGTTGAACTATGCGTCAATATACCGTAAGATTCGGTGTATAACGCGCAAAAAAATTATATCGAAATTTACGGGTGCGCGTTTTTTCGCCGGGTATAAAAATGATAGCTTTAAAAATAAAAAAAAGAGATAAGCGTAAAAAAATTGGACTTCTACATGAATCGAAATAATGTTTATTTTAAAGAAATGCGTATCACATGAACTTAAAGGGTTGCAGTTCAAGAAATATACTATTTTTTCAAAAGCTTGGAATATTACCTCGAATAAATGACTTAAAAAAACACAAGAGCTTTACACACGTATATGTTAGGTTTCTTCGTAAAAAAGGAGGTATGTGCCTTATACGGCGAATACACCAAAATTTTTTTAAAAAATGCAGATTGAAAGTATGGATTCGCGTTATGCGCGGGATTTTACCTACCTGTGTAATCAATGACATATTTTGAACTGGTGTGAAATTTCGTAGAAATATATATATATATATATATATATAATTTATTTTCAAATGTAATTGATGTTTTACATCTGGTGTATGGGTTTCGCTTTCTTTTATTTAAAAAAAAATCACGGTTATGCGAGTTACACTACAATTAATCACAATCATTCCAAAAACTGATTACATGAATCTAAGAATAAACATGTCACAACCCCTTCGTTTTTTTATTCGCCAGTTAAATCTAAGGCTGCCTCCACGAAGCGTAGGACGCTTTATCTTCCACTTAACATTCCGTCAATAATATCACACTCCTGCAAAATTTCATCTTTCTGCGTGACATATCGTGATACCCTCTATGTCGTTTCTCTTGATACGTGATCGTAAAGTGAATGTTTAAATGAATCCCATTCCCCTTTTCCATTTAAAGCAACAGTGGAAGGCTCCTTTGGCGCACACTACGTGGACAGACCATCTCGTTGGGAAGTCCTTTTTATCTTTTAGGGATGACTGTATAAGCAATCCCACACCCCAGAGATAAGTAAGGAAGAGATGAGAATGAAATAGCAAGGAAAATGTGATCATTTTCAAAAAAGAGAGGGGAAAAAAAGAGTAGGTGGAATTATTAACCTTGAATATGGATATATATTATAAGAAGTATCGTTTATCTTCACCGGTGTGTTCCAAATATACTTTTTTAATCATTGTCTTAAATCGTTATATATAGATTATCATGCGTAACTTCTTGATCTTTCTAATAGTTGATCTTTTTGAAGAGTGAATATAAGATATATATTTATGTGTGAAAAATGTATTATATCAGAGAGAATGAAAATAATTTTTTTTTAAAAAAGAAGTCTTGCATGACATTTTTTTGTTTTTCTTGTCATTTAATGTTTTCTTTTGGAATTGAATGTTTTCTGGTATTTTTATATTTTTTAACTTGTTTTGTTTAAACTATTAATTAGAAATTTATAATAAGGAAGTTTCAAAAACACATTTATGGTTTAATAATTTAGTTCAGGATGTGTGTCATGTTTGGTTTTGTGAAATCCTTATGCTTCAGTACTATTTCAGCATGTAATATTATTTTGTTTGTGTTATAGATTTTGTAGTGAAAAAATCTAAAATGAAGTTATTGACAGCAAACATTCACCTGCTAAATTAATGAAAGATAATAATAAAAATGAAATAATTGTACATCAAATAGTATCGTTGTGTATTGTGTAAAAGTATATTATTGAATGAAAGATTATAATAAAAAGAAAATTAATTTAAAAAAGGATACGCGTTGACTGTTATTTTAAGCAAAAATCGGTTTCTTATAGATTGTAAAGTAATGAATTATTTAATACTGTTAATCAAATTTAATTTAGATTAATATTCAAGAGACATTGTAATTTTCCCATTATATAAAACATTTTGTAAACTTCTTCTTTGAATGAAATAGTTTTTTTATATATTAAGAAGGTTACAATTATAAATAAAAAAAAAAGCTTTTATTTGAGTGAATATAATTTTAAAACTTGGATGTTCTTTGAATACATGAAACGATTTCAAAATAAATTAATACAAAAATTAAAAACGGTTTCATACAAAGCTCATGCATCTAAAATACTTAGATTTTTTAATGCATTAAATATAAAAGAAAAATACAGAAGAACAAAATGATTTAATATTAAAATATAAGAAGTTTTTACGAGATAAATTTAAATTTATCTATTATATCACATTATATGTTGATATAATGGATAGCAGACACAAGCAAAGTAAATATATACCTGAAATCAACATCTAATTGCATTAAATGTAATGATTTTGTTTTAATTACATAATAAAGATATAAAAGAAAAAATATTTGGCTTGGTAATAATAACAATAAAAAATCTGTATATATTCCATAATTTATGAAAGAAAAATAAATCGTAATATTGGAAGAACATTAAAGTGTAAAAATCTACCTGTAAGGTTTTCTTGTTACCAATTATAAAATTTTGAATAGCAAAAATGATGTATTAAAAATATTAGGTATATTTCATTCTGCAACGTTTCATAAGTTTATTGATTTATGTCACACTTTGTAGCAACATGGAAGCTATAGCGACAAATTTTACAATTTTAAACCATTGTCAAGAGAGGAGGAGGATACATGAGCAGACCCAATTTAAGAATTTTGATCTTCTATAGAATTAACATGCATCAGCTCTTTTATATGGTAGGTCTTTAATGGCACTATGACGCGCTGGAAACATCGACCACAAGTTCGACACCATGACTACTTGGCTAATGCGGCCATTAAACGTATAGCGTAAATTGCTACATAAACTGTACAGGAATTTTTTAAAAAATAACTAATATTTCTTCAAATAATTAGTTTTCAAAATGCATTTTAATGAAATTAATATTAATATGTGTGTAATTAATTCATACTTAGTAATATTTTCGTTCTTAATTTTATAAATTCCTTCATTATATTAAAATCATTGTTAAAATTAAATTCTTCGTAAATTATTTTTCTGGTTATGTTTCTAATTTCAACCTAAATATGCATCCATCACAGAAACAGGTTATTGAAGACAGTTCTTATAAGTTCGAATTATATTTAGATGAAAATGCAAAACTTTTATATTTTTCCTTCTTTAAACTTTCGCGTAATCGTCGAGATCCAAAAGCAACTTAAAAGTCTAAAAGATAAAAACATCTCAATAGATTTTGCATTTGTTCGCGGACACACGGGCATTCTTAGAAATGAGCGGGGCGATTGGCTTGCAAAGGCTGCAACCAAGCGCAAAATTGACATTACCATTAATATTCCTAAATCATTTTACAAGAAGATTATGAGAAAAAATACGGTTAAGTCTTGGAACCAAGAATATCTTATTTCAAATAAAGGAAGCCTTACTAAGAAATTTTTTCCAACCATTAATGAGAAACTAGCCTGCCATCATTTTTATACTAATTTCAAAATAACCCAATTTTTAACTGGTCATGGCAACTTTAAAAGCTACTTGAACAAATTTAATTTAGTTCCGTCATCTTCTTGTGATTGTGATATTGGTGGCGAGGAAAATGTTGAACATGTGTTCCTTCTGTGTTCCAACTTTGAAAGAGAACGAAACATCCTAAGACTGGTTTTCAAGAGACTTAATATTAATTGGCCTCCGAATCTTCACCAACTTATTTCCACCAGAAGTGCTTTTGAAAAGTTCTGTAAATTTATTGTAAATATTTGTAATCTTGCATGAGTTAAAATTCGTTTTCCTTTCCTTTGTAATATGTGTTTAAACTTACTTTTGTAAGCCCCGTGTGATACTTTGTGGTGCACGAGGATTTTATGATTGTTTTTAATAAAAAACAATTAACAAATTTTAAAAATTTTTGCGTTGTCGCTTGGTAGAGTAGTGGTTGTGGTCACAGACTCGTAGCCTGTATGTCATGAGTTTGAACCTTAGAAAAACTGAAGATCCGCCTTGTAGAGAAGCCGATGCACGCTCAATCTGTCGGGGCTCTTAAGTCCTCGCATTTGAGGGGTTTCAGCTTATTCAGGGCTTTGCCTTACAGAGTGACGTTAATAAAACACAGACTCATTAGATAATAATTGTGCAAATACACTACTGACCATTAAAATTGTTACACCAAGAAGGCGACATGCGAAAGACATGAAATTTAAACGTCAGGAAGATGGTGCTGGGATATGTAAATGATTAGCTTTTCAGCGCATTCAGACAAAGCAGGTGCCGACAGCGACACCTACAATGTGTTTAAATAAGGAAATTGTGTGTGTGTTTAGCCGGTTTCCCTTACACAAATTACATTTGGACATTGTTGTCTGGAGAAAAGTTGTTGTGATGCATCATGTAAGAAGCAGAAATGCGTACCAGCACGTTTCTGACTTTGATACAGGTCGAATTGTAGAGCACTGGGATTGCGGCTTATCATATCGCAGTATTGCTGCTCGCATCAATCGATATCCAATTAATGATAGCAGAATATGGCATGGATGGGCTCAGGATGGGAAGACGGAATGCCGTACTGAATCTCAACAGCCCCCTATTACTAGCAGCCGAGAAGAAAGACATACTACCCGCATGATCTTAATGGATCGTACTGTCACGATACGAGGACAGGATAAAGAATTGGTGTCGTTTGAAAGACAACAAGTGTCTGCACGAACAGTTCGACGACGTTTGCAGCAGCATGGACTCTCAGCACGGAGACCATGGCTGCGGCTACCCTTCAGGCTGAGCATCTTTAATGGTGTGATCAACGACGAACCTGAGGGCACGAATTGCGAGATGTCATTTTTTCAGATGAATCCAGGTTCTGTTTACAGCATCAAGATGGTCTCATCCTTGACTGGCAGCATTGTGGTGAACGCCCATTAACAGCGTGCATTTGTCATCGTTACACTGACTCTCCATGCCATTACATGGCGTGATGGTATGGAGTGCTATTGGATACACGTCTCGATCACACCTTGTTTACATTGACAGCACTTTGAACAGGTGGTTGAGGTGGTTGTTCTAGGTACTGATTTCTCAGAATCTAAGCACCAAAATTTCTTGAAAATGTAATCATTTGTTATTTACAGTATAATATATTTGTCCAATAAATATTATTTTGTTATCCGCATTTCTTCCTGGTGTAGCAATTTTAATGGCCAATACTGCAGAAACTCGGCTATGAAGTTGGTTGCATTGAAAAAACATACTTTAAGGCATCCAATTTGCCTACTATTTTGGATGTACAGTGAAAATCGTTTAACACGAAACTGAAGGGACTAAAATATCTTGTCGTGTTAAAAAATATTTCAGAAAAAAACCACATTTATTCAACAAAACTAAGTTTATTAGAGTACAATTTATTTACTTAGATATGTATTTATGCTTTATTTAATAATAATCAGAGAAAGCAAAACATTTACACAAGAACTTAATGAAATTTTACACAAAATTTAGGATTACCAAAATCTGTACAGATTTCCGACTTCTGTTTCTGATCAACAGCTTTAGAAGCTTCATCTTCATTTTAAGCAAAAGAGCAATTTGCTTTCCTTCTGAGCTCTTTGCCATTGTGTTCATAAGAAAATTCTTATAAAATAGGGGGAAACCGCGAACCAAAGTCACTGATTTTTACTCACACTGTGATGCACTCGTCACCGAATTCTAAAGCCAAATGATGGGAGATTAAATGTTTTTGTGTGGCGTTTTGTTGGAGGGTAAAGAAGCCTAGTTAAAAAAAAAAAGACTTGTGACACAAGTTATTTTGAGGGTATTTCAATGCTAACTTAGTCTCCTTTCTACGAAACGTGGGAAACCACCTCTTTCATTGCACACCTCTCTTAAATTTCGCTGGCACGGCTGATGTTTTCCGTATTTTCTTCATTCCCAGAAGGAAAATCTTTTCGTGTTAAGAGGGGGAAAACGCATGAAAATGTATAGTAGTTTGTCGGGACCGTTTTTTTATTTCGTGTTAACCGATATTTCTTCTTAAACGTTTTCGCGTTAAACGTATTTCACTGTACGTAATTGCTTCATAATTTTTTTGTACATAAGTTTCAGCGATCTTCAAGATGTCTTTCCGTGTGTATCAATTTTGTAGGAGGTGGATGTCGATAAATAGTATTTACGTCATTTTATCCTATTCTGTTTTGAATGAGGAAAAAAAAAATGATGAACACAAGTTATGAGAAATTAATTCTACTTGGGAGGAATATTTTGTGAGTCATTCAACAGTAAAAGAAAGTGGTTTACAAGATTTCGTGATGGAAAATTCAGTCTTGAGGATGATTCACGTCAAGTGCAGGAAGAAAATTTGGAGACGAAGAATTTCAAGTTTTACTGGATGAAAATCTAAGTCGAATTTGAGAAGAGTTTGTAGAACAGCCAAGAGTTAGTCACTTATCAAGCAATAGCACTTCTGTTGTAGGCAATTCGAAAAATACAGTCGGTAGGATAATGGGTTCCTCATAAAAAGAACTTTTTGCACAAAATCATTAAAGGTGGTCATAAGTAAATTTTGTATAATAATCATAAGCACAGAAAAAAATGGGTTGATCCAGGCCAGCTATCAACAACAGTTACAAAAAAAGAAT
Organism: Trichonephila clavipes; assembly: GCA_019973935.1. Taxonomy (NCBI): domain Eukaryota; kingdom Metazoa; phylum Arthropoda; class Arachnida; order Araneae; family Nephilidae; genus Trichonephila; species Trichonephila clavipes. Next base: position 158,465 of record BMAU01015268.1, on the reverse strand, counting down.
ACTCATATTAAGAAAGTGGTACTATGTGTCTTGTGAGATTGGAGTGGAGTCATTTTTACAACGAGCTTCTAGAACCTGGCCAGACATTTACAGCTGAACGCTACTAGGTCCAGCTGATCAAATTAAGTGATGTTCTGGAAGAAAAAAAAGACTATTCTGATTCAAGAAATGTAGAAAGTGATAATGTAGAGTGACTACGCTTGTTCACATACAGCAAAACGAATCCAGGAACTCACCTTCTCCCTAGGCTGGAAAGTTGTCCGACATGTGGCGTATTCTCTTGATTTAGCTCCTTCTGATTACCAGTGCCGATTTAAACTAATTTCGGGCCCTGGGCGCAGAAGATATGTAGGTCCCCTTAGCACTGGTGAGTCGAAATTTGTTACGAGGAAACCTGATTAAATCCAGCTTATCCGGGCCCTTATGAGCCTTTCCGAGCCCCTGGGCGCCCGCCCCAAGCATCCAATGGATAAACTGGCACTGCTAATTACCATTATTCAGAACGATGTCGTTATATTCGACCGACGAGTGGTTCACGAAAGTTGAAGATGAAAGAAAATAGCTCAATTACTATTTTGCTTTGAAATCACCAAGTTTCTATCTCGAAGGTCCTTATCATCAACCCGATAAAAAGCAGAAGACCATAGATAATAATGGCGAATATTTTGATTATTAATCTTAATAACAAGTATGTATTCAATGCAGCTGAATTTAAGCAAAAAAGCCAAGTTTCTACTTGTACACCTGATATATACGAAAAACGACGAATATTTACCTTATCTAACTTCTTGGAAAATTTTTTTTGTCTACCCAGTTATAAATAATTGATTTTATATTCCCAAAGCGTTATCTAATTGAAAACAAACTCTAAAAAATATCGTGACAACAGTAATTTTTTCAATTTAAACATCTATGTTGTGTTGAAAAGTCGCGAAGAATTTTGTATGCAAAGGTGATAAGACTTTTCTTTTGGGGACATATGAAAAAAGCACTCCTATCTATCAAGAGGTCAAATGGATATCGTTCACAAAAAATGGAGTTGGTGTGGTTTTTTAAGTTATTAGCATAATGCGTGGGGTTGGTGTAAAGATTTTTTACACATTAATTCTCGAATGCAATTTCTGAAAATGATCGTTGCCTTTATGCTTTTGGAATGTCTTTTCGTTTCTCTACATAGTATGTATTTCTTCATCTTCTATGACTTATGAACTTTTAAATGCTTTTTAGAGGTTATTTACCGATAGCCGTGATACTAGTACGTATAATATATTTTGTGATATAAAAACAGAGTAGAAGACACACACACACACACACATATATATATATATATACAGTCGAACCTCCATATAACGAACCTCTATATTGCGAACTTTTTCCTGGAACGTTGAACAGTTCACGAATTTCTTTGTAAAATAACCTCTCTATAGTTAAGTGCATTTTCTAAGTAACGAACTTTTTCTTTTGTGATTCAATTTTTGTTCTCCCTTTTTTTTTATGTATTTCTGAAAAAATTTCAAGTTATGCTCTCTTTAACACGTTTTATGGTGGTCATAAATCTAGAACTGGTTTTATTGGATCCTAACTCGCCGAGAGCAATAGAGTTATAGACGTTTCATTCAAGAAGTGCAATCTTTAACCCCCATTGCCCAGTTCACTAGAAACATCCTCGGTATCCTCTTTCACCCTCAGTGGAGTTGTCCCGTGTTCTAATTATAAAATAATGTATGTTTAATATTACGTGTATGCTTTAAGTTATAAAAACTCCTTAAATTTCATTAATTTTAGTATAAAATTACTTTCTTAATATTGAAAATACATTGAATTCTTCGACATTCTTTTTTCTGTTTTCCTTGCAGTCTTTCTTTCATTATGGGTAAGATATATAAAATAAACATATATTAATTTAAAAAAAGGTGTGAATAATATTTTTTTAAATATATAGTGTTTATGAATTAAAAATTTGTTTTATGTGGTTCATAAAGTATATTAAAAAATGAACCTCTATATAAAGAATTTTCCATGTAACGAACTTTTTTCCTTGATTTAGCTACTTCGTTATAAAGAGGTCTGACATTATCTCAAAGAATAGTTTTAAAGATATCAAATTATATTAAATAGTGATTGACGTCAACTAGTTTTACAAGTTGAATATTCAAAAATTTTATAGTAAAATGGGAAATTCTTCAGAAAAATACATTGATTAATACAGACAAAATGTTTCTTTAGTAATCCAAAAAATACTAATCGTTATTTTTGTTAGTATTAGTTTAATAATTATAAATTATGTACTCTTTATAGTTAATCACATTTAAGTAAAATAAAATCTGAATATTTGGAGCTAATTTTTTTAGGTAAAATTATTTGTTTTGGGTATTTAAAAACGATTAAAATATCAAAAAACACACCGAAAAGATAAAGTAAAAAATTTCAAATCTTTTTCTTCTTTGAATTAACAAAATCTAATTTTCTTCACTTACTCAACCACATAACAACTGAAAGCTATAAACTAAAAATTGTATTTTTATGCTTCACAATTACGTTGCTCAAAATTCAAAGGTGTGTTCTTATTCTCCTATTACAGTTGGGTTATCCGATGTTGTAAATAAGGATTTTTTAACGATTTATTCAGTCATGAAAGTATCTTTTTTTCCTTCGCTGTCGAAATTCAAGTCAGAGTACATAGCAGTCTTAATAAAAAAAATTCGATCATAATATGAGAAAAAAAAAATTTTTTTTAAGCTTCTTAACTGATGCTAATAAAATAATATCTTTATAACGTTTTAATTTGATCAGATTTATATATCTTATTATCCAATAAAACAAATGAAGCCCGTTGACGTACATAATGAGACTGATAATAACCTAAAGTTGCCTCTGCTGAAAGTAGGAGTGGTTAAAATTTTCTTTAACTTTTAGAGTCAGGGCGTTGGCTAAAATCCATCGCGTAATTTAGTATCGATTTTAGAAGGATACAATAAATACTATTTATATATATATATACTGTTACTTTTTTTCGTTTAGGACTATAAACGTTGTGTATGTTAAATAGAAAAACACGCACAAATTTTTTTTTTCTTGAAATAAAGACGTCTTGCTGTGTGTTTCGCAACTTACTAACCTTTAAAAACTACGGTAATTTAGAGCTTGATTAATATTCGAATTTACATCAAGAAACGTCATAGAATTTGTGCTAAAGTTCTTCTTGAGGCATTATAAGTAAATAAGATTTTTGTTGTTGATATTTTGATGTTATAAATTTTAATAAATTAGTTTAAATTATTATCAGCTTGGATTACAATGGTTAAATAATAATTGAATTAAATAAAAAACAAAATTTTATTATTTTATCAAAGTATAAGCTGATTTTCTATGGTGCATTTCTCAAAATCTATGCTAATATATGTCTTTTTTGTGAAAAGACAGTTCCTCAACTTAGTATTGCTTTCTCATTTTATTCTTATATATAACACATTTTCCTTTTATATAAAATAATATATTTAAAATTTGACATTTTTCGAGTTTTGAGCTCTCGGTTATAAATCATTAGGATTTAATTCAGAGTAATATTTTAACTTAATTTAAATATATTTAAACAATACTAAGATATGCATAAAAGATTTGTAAGATCAGTATCGCATATACGTTAAAGCCCAAAACGAATGTTTTATAGAGAATTAACTGTAATTTAAAGGATTAAAATGTCATTAAGAAATACATAAATTGCTTACTTAACAGAAAAAGAACTTCAATTCTGGAGTACGCCAATCCCCAAAACTGTCATCCTTTTTTTAAAAATAAATGTTCATAACTACGCATTTGAATCGTCTCTAAGGAGTAACGTCTATTGCAATTAATAAACAGACCTTGAATTATAAGTCCTATATTTATTATCACCGCGGAAGGTATCATCAGTAGTCATGTTTCGTATTCCCTTCTGAATCCCGCCCGTGAGGCTTTCTTATACTGGAGGTCAGGGTTGACCGGAAGTAGTGACCCCACACCTGCGGTATAGATCGGTAAAAAATGTATACGCCTAAGTGTCATGAGAAATGCCGCCAAAGAAGATAGAGTGTTATATGAATATTTTATCCCTGTAACCAGACGAAACCTTTTTTTTTCTTTGTTACGAGCTTTGAATGTAATAAGACTGGTTCACTTTGAACAAAAGTCTGGTTCACTAAATTTACATTCTAATGCTAGTCTTAAGATTTTGAGATATTAGTGAAAGAATTGAAAAATATTGGAAATAAATACCTTGTAAACTCTCATTCAAACGTATGAAAACTGTATGCTAAAACGAGTCGCTCTACAATGAGATGATTTTGAGAGTTCTTAAGAACCATTTTTCGTATGTCGTAAAAAAAGAAAAGGCAAGTTAAAAATGTTAAAAGGGTTTATATATATATTTTTTTTTTATCCTCCTCAATAGAGAGCTGATAGAAAAACTTGATATTTTATGAAAGTTACTTAGACAGTTGCTGAGAACATTTTTAAGTAGAAAGTTTATATTAAAATTTTTTGTTTAAAATTATTACATGTCAGAACCGGAATTTTTTAAGTTTATGTATACGTAGAAAGTTCTTTCTAGTTTATTCTTAGTTTGCATCGTATAATACCTATGTCATATATCTTTATTTTACTTTTTTAATAACTTCTCAAATCAATCCATACACACATAACTATATCTTGATTAACATATTCTTCTTCCATACACCAGCCCACACCTGCTTGTCAACTCCGAAGGAATTCAATATCTTCTCCCCCACACAGTTTAGCGCTTTGCGCTAAACAAAAACAAGGGACCGTCTCCCTCTCGGTCTGCACTCTCCGGGGTCAAGCAACCATCTTCTCCAAAACACATAAACCCTAGGGAAACCGCGCCGATTCGCGCTAACATTCCATACTCTCTCGCCAACAGCAGTCTCAGACACCACAACATATATACAGTAAAAAATGTTGCTTAAAAATAAGTGTAACGTATTGGGTCATTAATATATTGTGTTATTGTACCTTAAATTTTCATGAAATATTTTAAAGAAAATTTTCGATATTATCATGTATAAAACTTGCAATCTGTATTGAGTAGGTGCAATGGTTAAGGCTGATTATTTACAAAAGGCTAATTGTGGTGGGCCATGAAATTGTTAACATGTTTTAAAACTATTAAAAAACGATATTGACACTTTTTAATTGGAATTTTTTCTTTATCAAATTTCCACATCATATGGTGGCCACCGTAGCGGAGTGACGTTTTCGTGACCGACAATGTATTTATTGATTCATGTGTTTAAGCCGAGTGTCATAAAAGACTCGCCGTGTTGAGAGGTAATGCTCGTTAAATCCGTCCTCACGTTCGCTGGGTTTGGATGTTTAGAGGTGAGGTGCCAGCTCAAGTGTCATCTTCGTCACTTGACTCTTGTTCAGAATTATAAAGTCATTCTCCGTTAGTCCTCATATTGCGGCAAAGTGAAAAGTCCGTAATCAGTCAATCAATAAATCTACATCATATGAGAAATTTAAGATCTTTGATTGCATTTAATGCGTAGTAGTAAGGGGACCAACTGTCCTCCTTTTATAGGTTCTGTCCTTCCTCGAACAGTGTCCTCTTTTTCAATACTTTAAAACTGATCTGTTATCTCTATTCAGAGTTGAATCAAACTTGTTTCCAATATGTCGAAGAATAGTCTGAAACAAATATCACAGGAAATAACAGTCTTCAATGGTGATTTTTGACTTCATTGCAAGTAAATTGGACAGATATGGAAAATAATGTTGAATTTTTATCGAAAGAAATGACTGATATTAAAATAAATGACAACTGTCTGTTTGAAGAAATTAGAAAACTTAATATATATTTAAATTCTAATAACTGGAACAATTTAAAACTAGCATGCTGAAACTGGTCAAAGAATTGACCCAAGTCCGTATGATAATTTATTTATTCTTGTTGAGTTTTCGTTGTGCTGTCCTGGAACTAATGCAGCAGTTGAAAGAGTTTTTTCAGTTGATAATGATTTTGGGGCAAGGGAGAAATTAAGATTGAAAATTGATGTTTTAGCTGCAGTACTAACCGTAAAATTCAGTATGAAGAATATTTCTTGCTCCGAAATTTCCGATGTATTAGAAAATGATATATTGACAAAAAAATTATTCAATGGAGAAGTACCCGTTTATATAAACAATTAAAAGGAATACAAGCGTAATTAGCGTGTTTTTGTTTTAATTAATAAAATGTTTCATAAAGTTGTAACTTTTTCTTAACGTTTTCACACGCGAGCGTTCTCCTTTTCATTGTAAAAAAACTGGTCACCTTAGTAGTAGCCTCTATAATTTTTCTCTTGATGACGATTTATAAATTCAGATTTTTTACCGATTTTGATTTGGCTTGGGGCTGAAGTTCATGAATTCAATTCCTTTTCTTTCCCAGATAAGCTGACTTCGAAAATTAATACACAAATAGAATATTAACGTTACAAGTATGGTATACTTTTTAAACGCAGTGTGAGTAAATGTTCAAGTCGTTCATGTGAATTTGCAACCTCAAGTAGTAAACTTTTAGGGTTCTTAAGAAGGGCGTTTTGGATAATGAGAAATTATACGGAACAATTAAATCTTTTTTTTTTATTTTTCTGCTTATTAGTTACAATTTTTCCATTTTTAATTATTGATGAAAATGTAATAGAGTGCAATAAAATGTTGGAGCCATATATAATGAGCAAAAATTTACTCATAATTAATTAATGACTATATTCTGAATGCTTATTCCTTTATGAGAGCTTTTAATTCTGTCTATTACTGAGGTGCATTTTATTTTATTAGACAGCATAATGTCAATTGAATATCCGTTGAAATATCTAATTAAGTGTTAAATAACTGTCATCAGAATACTTTCTTCATTACTGATTGAGGAGAAACACTTGATGTCGTTTAGCAATGTTTAATATGTTTCCGATTATTGTTAACATATTGTTCATTTGATGAAAAAAATTTTAAAATTCTGAATTTATTTCTCCTGATATTCTTTCATTACTTTTAGTTTAATCATTGAAAGCTTGATTTAAGAAAATATACTACACTCATTGCCATAAAAATTTGCGCAGCAAGAAAAAGTGGACAAAAGAAAACGAAATTTTACATATGTAAGTACTACTTTGGTATAAGTAAGTGATTAGAAAATCAAACGAAAAGGATAATTTATTGCAGAAAAAAGTACAAATGAACACAAGTTTTAATACTCTGTTCGACCCCTTCTAGCATGAACGATGAGATATGAGCGGGCATTGAGGCATACAAGTTCAGTATGATGTCCTGAGACATCTCGCGTTCCACAGTTGTTGTAAACGTGCCTCTAATTCGACCAAACTCGTAGGCTGTCCAGCTTGCCGTCCCAAATGATTCCAGACATGCTCGGTTGGTGACAAATCTGGGGATCGAGCAGGCCAGGGAAGGGTTATGATGTGGCAGAGGCAGTCTCGTGACATCCTTGTTGTGTGTGGTCGAGTCTGCATGTGGCCATTGTCTTGTTGAAAAATGGTCCTTGGGGGTCCTGCCATGAGGGGCAACAAAGGAAGCTGAAGGATGTTATGGAAATACCACTGGGCTGTTATTATGCCGTGTATCAATATAAGAGGTGACCATGTATCATGAACAATAGTACCCCACACCACGACACCAACTGTGGGAGCGGTGTGTCACTGTAAGAGGAAGGCAGGATTGAAGCGTTCACCAAGGGGCCTGGCTCTACACACGAACATGATTGTCATCACTGCTCAAATTCAATCTAGATACGTCACAGACGACCTGGTTCCATTCCTTTGCAGTCCAATCTCATTATGTGCCATACCACTCCAAACGGAGGCGTCTATGAGTGGGTGTCATTGACAGCACACCTAATGGGCGCAGCGATACCAGATGTCCTTCAGCCAGTGATGGTTCAGGAAGACACAGGGGTCTGTAGTGAAGGTGCTGCCTGTGTTTGGACAGTGGCCTATGAGGCAGTTGGCTCTACGCGGGCGTGTCGTATGATATGACGATCTTCTCAATGAGTGGTCTGACGAGGGCGCCCTCAGCGTGGTCGTAAATGACGTCTCTTTTGCCCACTGGTCCCAACACCTCCTCACAGTCAAATCAGAGCGGCCAACTTGACGAGCTACTCGTCGAGCTGACCACCCAGCTTCCATCGTTATGATGTTTCTTTCCCTCTCAAACTCTGACACCTGCTCATATTATCTTTGATGGCGCCGTAATAATTTTTCTTTTTGCAAAAGATTCAGTACACTCAAACAAGCTCTTCTTACATGTTTTATACTCCAAGGGGAATGAAGTTCAACACTCTCTAGTGGCATTATGCAACGCGCAATCACGCTGTATTTCTAATCATTTGTATAACTGTCCGACATGTACCTACATGCCAAATTTCGCTACTATCCCACAATTATTTCTTGGGGCACAAATTTTTATGGCGGTGAGTGTATATTCATGTCTTTCAGCGCGTTTTTATGTTCTTCAAAAGGGGATAAGATTTAATTCAAATTTATGTTTCCCTTAAAGGAACTTTAGTTGCCTCCCCGCTATTTACTATACAATTTTTCGGCGGAAGCAAGGAAATGTTCAAGATCACTTTTGCCTTAAGAGGTCTCTGGGGTGTTAAATTTCTCTAGAGGGCTGAAAATAAATATAAACAATTTTCAAACAGGTATAATTTTTTAAAATTTAAATTAAATAATTCAAATCTTTTACACATTATTAAAAAGGAATGGGGCTTCAGAAAAGTGTAAAATGTTTAGAATATAATCATAATTAAAAAAATTATAAGTCTCCGAAAATATAAGAAGCATTTCTATTAGAAATATTAATTAAGTTTTACGTTGCGGATGCTATTTTCAAAAATAGTAGCTTTAATTACTTGTTTAAGTTGATTTATAAAGTTAAATGTATCCTTATTACACTGTAGTAATTTTATATTAGTAGAATAATAAATTATATTTTTTAAAAAATAAAAAAATTACATTTTCAAATTTAAAAAAAAATTCAATATTTTTGAATATTTTGAACTGCTAAAGATATATTAGTCTTAAATGATGTAGGGTTTAAAGAGCATGATACATTTTATAATTCACTTAAGTTTTATACATCAGAGGCTAATATTCTAGAAAATAGCATGCGCAACGCAAAAATTACTTAATATTTATTACAGAATTATTTCTTATTTTCAAATGCTTATAATTTTTAAAATTATGATTATATTTCAAACATTTTGTACTTTTTAGAAGCCATAATCTTTTGTAAATAATGTGGAAAAGATTCACATTATTTAATTTAAATTTAAAGGTATTATACTTGTTTGAAAATTGTCTATATTTTTACCCCTTGAGACGAAATTAACACCCCTGAGACCCCTACGTGAACATGATTCCCCAAAACATGTTGAGTTGGTGCTTAATTCTGTCAATTTTCAATACCTAAAAAACCTCAAGTGAAAACTTTTGAGGCGTAGAAAAATTCATTATACAATAGCTTTCATTTTCCAGCATGAGATGATATTAAATCGAAACCGGACCCACAAGCTCATGATTTCACTTGTGTATCAACGTCCCTAAGGTCACGACCTCAACCATGGAGCTTTTATTATTATAAAACTAAAATGCGATTGAAATCTTTTGTGTCCAGTAACGTAAAGTTAGACAATTGATAAAAACTTTGATTGCATCGATCATTTCTGTGTATTAAGCTAAAAAATAAAATACATCACATAAAATTATTAGTTTCAAGTTTTTGAAGTTGTAAGGTATATGTCTTTTGATTTACTCGACAATTTCTAATTAAGTCTTATATTATTTCTTAACTTCTGAATAAATTTAATTTGCAAGTAATTCTTTCTTTTCTTACCCTATGTCTTTCTATCAATAATTTCAAATGAGTATTTCACTTTAATATTAATAATAAAAGGCCTCGTGGAGAAAAATCCATCTGTACCTTAATTTTAAAATCGCAGTAAAAATAATAAAAAATTATTAATCTTTTTGACACTTTTAAAAACAAATATTTTAACAATGGATTATTTAAAATATTACCAAATACGTTGCCCTTTAAATAAGTTCCTATCAATGTTACCGTAAACCGGTTCCGCTGGACGTGTACTTCCTTTTCGCCTCTCAATAAGTCTGAACAAGGAGAAAGAACAAATTGATTCTCCACGAAATTTGACTCTCAAATCTCAGTTATTGACAGATTGCTCCCGCTGCACATTTCAATTTCCTTCTCTTGTAGTTAGAGGTTGGCTTGTATTCGCACGCCCTTCACGCTACCACACCCATGCAACTTTAGTCAAAGCACATAGAGTTGTGTCTATTTTTCTTTTATTCTCTTCCGCATTGAAGTGGGAGCCTTTATGCTAATAATTTTTCCCCTTATCATATCTGCAGGGTCGGCTCTTTTAATTTCAATTTTTTTAACATAGGTTGAAGAGAACAGGATCGCTAGACATCACAGTTGATAAATTTTCCGATGTAATCTCATGTGATTGACATGGAAATCAACCAGCTGCTTAAAATCGTATGGAAAGATTGCCTTTATTTGTTGTCAGCTCATTTAACATTGATTACACTATATGTATATATTGTTGATATGTCTGAGTTTCACCTATATCGTTTGGCTGAGAATATTTGAGCTTTTACAATTGCGATCAAGATCGTATTACACCATTTAAACGTGCAACAAATTCCAATTGAAAAACTTCAGACTGTTATTTAGGGGCTGTAAATATTTATATAAAGATCTTGATGTATGAGCATTTATTGTTGCACATTTAAAAAAAAAGGTTCAGAATTGATAGTATTATTTTATCGGGGAAGATTTATTTATTTATGATATTATTTTAAATTATGCTCTAATTCTTCTTAGAATTGGGATAAATGAATCTAGAAGACAATATGTGGTCTATATCATGTATACGTAACGGATTAGTGCATATCATACAAAATATTCCATTTATTGCTTTGTCTGATATGAAAACGAAACTATATGTTTAAGTTCTGCATTTCCGTGACGTTTCCTTATTCGGAGACTAATGAAATTCTGTTCCTTTTTGGTGTAGAACAGCGGTCGGCAACCTTTTAGCTGTTGCGTGCCAAACCAATCTACGAATATGATTCAGCGTGCCTCTCAGTAGGATATGTTTGAGACAATTCGATTCCCTGAGATAATGCGTGTAGAGTTAGAGAATAGAGGTCAATATTATAGATTTACAGTTTTATTATACATTAATTTTGCGTCATTTAAAGATATTATTAACATAAAAATAAACAGCATAAAATATAACATTTCTTCAATAAATAAAAAATTGTACTTATAATAAGTACCTTTAATTATATTTATTAAAATAAGAAATAGACAACATAAAATATAAGCATTTTCCTTCATTATAGTTAAATAAAAATTTCAGCGTTAACTTAATGCTTGCACCTCTTTAGATTTTCATGTCACAAAATCTGGGGTATAATGAGTGACTTTCAATTTGACACGATTCTCAGCATTCAGTTGTTAAACAATGTCTTTGCGGACTTTCATATGAAGAAAGATTTTTTGTACTTAAGATACTATGTAGAATCAAAAGCGGAAAGCAGAGTACAGGAAATTTGCTCTCTTCAAACAATTATATCCTTCCATCAATGACCATTCAATAATTTACAAAATAGCTATGGAGTTATTTTTTTGATTTTTTTGTTATTCCGTAATTGTCCATAATTCTGAAGATGTTTGTCAAATAAGGTCTATTACAAATTTATCAACGTCCAACCACTGAAACATTGACGAATTTGTAGATTAGTGCAGAGTGCCACTCAGAATTATACCGCGTGCCACATGTGGCACGCGTACCATAGGTTGCCAACACCTGGTTCAGAGAGAAACATACTTGTGATTAATAGCACATTATAAACTGAATATAGTATACACAAGTATACAAAAAAATAACTAAGGTAAAAATAAAAAATATGTAAACTCCTTAAAAATAGGTTTTTAAGATGAGTAACTTTTTTTTAAAAAAAATACATGTCTACATTTTTTGCTATGTAAAAAAAAAACAAATAAAAAGCGGAAGGAAAAATATTACAAAAATAAAACTGTAATAAATGTAAATAAAATAGAGACTATATATGTAGTAATGAATGCATGTTATATGTATTTTTAATGAATAAAATGATAAAATTTTTTGTGTAGTTTTATATTGATTATTCAGTAAACGAAGAGATAAAAAAAAGTGAAATTTAATGCTCTAAAGACAAATTTTTTATATGCTAAGTTAAATTTCTATTTTCGTTAAAATGAAGAACACATGTAGTGTATGTTTAATAAAATTATTAATTTAAAAAGGAGGAAAAAGGTATCTTAAAATATTCTAATCTCTATATGTATATTAGATATTTCATTATAAGATAATGACGATAGGGTATATTTCATTTGAGGAATATGTTTGTTCTCTGGCTTCTGTTTACTGTAACATTAGGTGTGAAGATTGCATTAATTTTATACATATTTATATCCGTATGCTTCATCATAACGATTTTTATCTTTTTTTCCCGAAGGACTGCGGATAAAATATTTTTAGCAATCAATTTAGAACGGATAGAAGCATTTAGTTATAAGGCATGAGCATTTTTATCTTCTCAGATTTCATGATGGCGAGAGGGGCCTGAAAGAGGCACGTGGTTGTAGAAGAATTATTAATGCATGTCCCCTTAAGGAGCCGGGCCTCACTTTCCAAAATAAAGCTGTCAACGTCTTTCTAAGTCTGGAGATACTAGATAATATTCTCGATAAACTCATCATCTTAAATCCGGCTTTTGATGCTTCGTGAATTTGGGAATTTTCCATTAAATGCCTAATTTATTACAGTTCGTTTGACAACTTAGCAGTCACGAGTTTACAAATTTGCTTAGATTTTATACAAAAAATAATATTGTTGGCAGAAAATTCATTGATTTTTGCTGATAATATTAACTAATATTAACTTAAAGAGAATTTAGTACTCGGTTCTTTTTATTTATAAATATTTTTATGTTTTCACAGAAATTGCTGGAGTTTAAACGATGCTTTGGAAAATTTCTTAAATTATATGAATTGACTTCTTACACAAGTTGCATTGGAGTTTCATTCAAGTAATTTGGAAATTTTTATTTTATTGTGAAAAACATGCGTATATTTTTTTGCTGTTGATGTAAGGTACGGTTGACGTGACAGTAAAAATTATCAATAAACTAAAAACTTGTTTTAAAAATTTTCACCACTCCTAAGTCACTGTAATTTAAATCATAAAAAGGTTTGCACTTTGTATAAGTTTTGTTTTAGAATTTACTCTTATTTATAATCAAACTTTGTCATTTCTTAGTAAATTTCTGTTTCATTTTCTCTTTGAGATAATCTGAAGATATATTAGGAATTTAAAGAAAAACCCAAGGAAGTTTCTAAATAAACTTATCATTTTAAAATTGTTGCATTTTAATACAATTTTTCAACAAAATTCTGTTTCATGTAAAATGAAATATTTATTTATTGCAAGAAAATAATACAATTTAGAAAAACGTTATGTAATAACTGCATGTATTAAACAAAATCTGTGTAAGTATTGTGAGAATTATGTGTTTTAAGATAAAAGAAAATTTAAAAATTCAGAGCAAAGTAAATTATGATAAACTTAATTTCATAAAAATACTAAAGGGTTGTTATTTAAAAATAAAATAAAAGTTAAAATATATTGAAATATTTTCAAAAATGTTGTATTTCTCTAACGAATTTAAGCATTTTTTTTCTTTATTTTTTAAACCTATTTTATAGTTGAAAATAATAGTAGTATGCATGCAAATACAATTTGATTGAACATGATGATTATTTAAATTGTTAAAAGTAATTAAATTTAAAGAATTTATAAATTTATCTTAAAATCGGATGATACCCGAAATATAACAGATTCAGCAACTCTTTATATATTGGAAAATGGATTTTCTTGATAAAAATATTCATTTTTAGAGGTCTTATTTTCGAAAAGTCTGCATAGTATCGAAATTCGTATTTGGGTACACTTTGCCAATATTGTTGTAGATTTACGATAAATTGGTAAAAATTTGACATTTTACTAATGTAATGATTTCGGAAACCAAAATTAGCAATTATCTACATACGAAAATTAACATTCAGAAGTTTTTCGCAAAATAATTTTTTAACTTATTAATAAAAACGTTATAAAGAAAAGAACTATTTGAAAACTTTCAATCAAATGGAAAATTTCCTTTTTATATTTTATTAGTTAATTGCAATTTGTGGTTGTGAATTCCAACGAATAAATGAGTACAACACAACAATTCTTCACAATTTAAACAAAAAAAATTTTTAAAATTAAATATACTTATTCACACTATGGAGTTTGGACACATTCAACTAACCAAAATACAGCTAACTAAGACAAGTTAGTATATAAAATATAGTATTGTTAGAGAGTACAGTGTAATTTTTTAATAAGTTTGCTGGAAAAAAAGAAAACAATAATACTGTAATATATGGTTATAAAAATCATATAAACACACATTTTTGCATAATTTTGTAAATTTAATTTTAGCGTGCCTTCCTTAGAAAAATTAGTTGAATGATTAGCCTGTTTAAACTATTAATCAGTTTAAGGTTTACGTGTGTAATTAAAAATAAAATAGTTACCATATTTTGCAATACAAAATGCATAAACTATGAGGAATATTTTTTAAATAGAAAACAAAAATTTACTATTTTTAACTGATTTTTAATTAATAAATATGTTTTATTAAATGATGTTGAGTATTAATCTTTTTTTAAAATCATAATTGAAGCTTAAATTTTGTGAAAGCAAATATTCTTTTTCTATATATGTGATTATTCTCTATAGTTTTTGAATTCTCACAAATAATTCTTTTTACTAATAGTAGATGACGAATTTTTATTGATTTTATTTAATTTGTTTTATACAGTAAGAGTATCAATTTTGTCCAATGAAAATAGGTTTGTTTCAAGCTATCTTAAAAATAAATTACTGCTTTTCTGTGGAATGCAATTATTACAAACCTTTATTACTTAAACAGAAGTTACACAAGCAGATTTTTACTTTTGTGTGTTTCTTCCAATTTTACAATATGACCGTGGTAGATTACAAATATTAGATGTGACGAAATACAAAACTTAGAGCTACTGAAGATCCGCCGTGTAGATGGGAAAATGCACGTTAAATCTATAGATACACAAAGTTCTCTCATTGGCGTTGTGTGTTCATTTGATGCGTGGTTGCCAGCTCAGGTGTCGTCCTCGTTACTTGACCGTGATTCAAAATTACGAGGTCCATAACCAATAGCCTTCGTGTTGCTTCATAGTGCAACGTTAATAAACATTCATTCACCCGTGGTTTGTGAGAGGTTGCCACCTCTCTCTTGGGCACCTAGATATGTGGGAGGTAGGGAAGAAATACTCGACATGATCCAATCAATCTATTTATTTACCAAACAATGAAAAGACACAAATCCAATTAATAATAGTAAGAGAATGTCTCGATGCTAATCACAAAAGTGAAACAACGATGGAAATGCACGAACGATTAGGAGACTATCAAACTTGATCCTTACTTAATAAAGGATCTAACAACAATCGTCTCATTAAAACTCCCTTCTAATGAGTTCCTAATCACAATAATTCAAATATGATACCTTCAGTAGCAATCTCACCTGAATCGAGAGTATATCTGCTCTCCTACTCTCTATTCAAGCTAGAAAACTTCGACTATATATAGTAAGTTAATTTGAATATCACGATTTTTTTTCTTCCGAAGGGTTGGTTGTGAATAACGCGAATTGATAGCCCAAAGATTTCCCAAGAGGATTAGTTGAAGGATCGCGGATAAATCCGTCACAGGTTATTAGGATATCCATGTTTGGCGCTATATACAAAAATCTTTTTCAAATTACTTGAAACGGTCAGCGAAGTTTAATGTCTCTACCATGATTTGAGGATTTATGAGCGTTCAAAAAGGCTGTATGTTTTGTAAATGATGCAAAAGATGTACAAGGGAGTAAGTACCTAATGATTTTCTGTTTCCATCATCAGCAAAGTTGTTTGATTATTACTTTATCTTCCAATAAGACTCCTTACCACGTCAAAGTTTACCACTAATTGACTTAATATAACAATAAAATAAAACTTCTTCCCAAAAAAGTTCATCCAATTTGAAACTTATGGAAAATGTTTGGGTTTAATGAAGAAACACGTACATACAATTTAGTACCCTAAGTCAAAAATGAACTGAATGAAAGCCTGAAATCATTTAAGGAAACCTTCAACCAAGTTGACTGCAAGAAATAGTAATTAATGTACAAGAAAGAGTAAAGAGTATTCAAGATCGGGAACATAATGTTATTAAAGCCAGAGAGGTACCCCTAAATATGAACTATTTACGATGTTTTTCATGTAAATGAATTATATTATTCTAATCTTTAAAGCTTTTAAAGAAATTACATGTAAAGACTTTATATTATAACATCACTTTTTTTAATATAATGCTTCTTTGCAAAATATGTAGACCATGATACTACCCTTTAAACATCTAAAGTATATTTTTTCTACCGAAGTAAATGCAAATCTCAAAAACCGATTTGTAACTTATTTTTTTTACATTTCTAATATCTGAAATTGGAGTTGTATCGTGAAATTTGAGCCAATTGTAACATTACTATTGTTACGTAGAACGGGATTTAAAGATTTTATACAATTAGTCTCAAAGAGCAAGACAGTTCTTCAGGAGCGCGATCGAAATTTATTATAGAAAAACAATCCTTGAATTCACGTAGTAAATCTCAGAAGGCCTTCACACATTCTACGGTGCTCAGACACAACTATCAGCGTCTGAAATTCAAGTATGTTTAAAGATTATTCACAAGCACTCGCTCGTTCTATTCAACAGCTGAAATAACTACTAATCGCTGGTCGACTCTTCACGGTCAAATCGGTACTGACTAATCGCTAGTCAAAACAATGCCAACTAATGTTTCGGCGAGCGACTCCCTATTTATAGTCCGCACGGGTTTTTCTCGAAAAATCCGCTTGCTTCATAGATCGTGATATTAGTAGGTTTCACCACTAATTTCCAGAAGAATCCATATGGTCGCGAACTCGCCAAAAATTATGCCAACTTGGCTCTATCGCCAAGATTTCACCAAGTTTCCATTGAATCGCTATTATAATGTAAGGAACGGCGTTGCTTGCGAATATTACACTTTTAACATAAAATAAATACAACGGAAAGAAATATAAACATATTGAACATATTACACATCCAGATATAAATTATTTACTCTATTTTAAACATTCATTACACAAAATTCGCAACACTATTATGAATATTGTTGTAAAGCAAAAGAATTATACAAAATAAGAGATTTTTTTCATAGACAATTATATTTTAAATTTTGCTAAGTAATTTTTTAAAAAAGAAACATATTTAAATCATGTTTCACTTTTTTTAAATAACTCTTATTAAAATGTTAGTAAAATATGTGTTTTTTTAAGAAAAAATAAATTAGTTGCCCTTCTTTAGAACTCTTATCCTTTTTTAGAAGCTGAATTTTTTTATTTACTCTATTCGTGATGAAATATAAATACGAACAAGTAAATAACAAATAATTCTAAAATCTTCAGTGAAGCTGACTGGAACATTGATAAATGATTTTCTGAAATCACCAATGTCACTGAAATCACTAAATCACAATACGAGACTAATATTTCAAGAAAGTACTTCAATTCTGGATTTCTACCATAATTCACTCACAAGCATACCTGTTCCAGTTAATTCGTCCATGTACCTAAATGTTTTGCCGCTCTTATTTTAGATTCCAGTCAAAATTACAAATTATATATTAATGCATTCGAATGTTAATAAATTGCGATTAGCAGCAATCTAGAAAATCTCCTAGCTTAAATGTTAAAAATGTATGCGAAGTTGCTCAAACATTAATTTAATTAATTTGTAAGAAATTTGTCTGGAAATTAGAAAGATATAGCCTGTCTTAATTTTTCTTTTTGAGAAAAATTAAGACTTTTTTTTCATGCCAGGCTGACCATCTGACCTGTAACATCTGCACATGCACCTCAGTGCCCAAGATCATTAAAACTGAGATGGGCACAATAGCCCTTAGCCCTCATGGGCTGTTGTGCGCGACTGAGTTAATGTTAGTAAAAAACACAAAAAGAATCAGGAAGCACATGATCTTTACGAAATTATGTACATATAATAAAAGGTAACTTATATTAAGCAACACATATTAGTATGTTGAAGGAATCTAAAAATGACAATTTTATTTGCAAACCATACCGTTCATGACGTAAAATGTTACGACTAAAAAAGTTCCGAAAAAAATTGCTATTTTACAGAAAACTCTTCTTTCCATTTTCGTTAAATCCCTGAAAATAGTTCATTGTATGGAAAATTCATTATATAGAGGTTCATCTTTTAATATACTTTATAAACCACATAAAACAAATATTTTAAATTCATAAACACTATATATTTAAAAAAGTAATTATTCGCACTTTTTTTTAAAATTAATATATGTTTATTTCATATATCTTACCCATAAAAAAAGATAGAAAGAAAAACTGCAAGGAAAACAAGAAAAAAGAATGTCGAATATGTCACTGTATTTTCAATATTAAGAAAATAATTTTATATTAAAATTAATGAATCTAAAGACATTTTCTATAATTTAAAGCATACAAGTAATTTTAAATATACATTATTTTATAACTATTGCTCCACTGAGGGTGAAACAGAATATTGAAGATATTTCTAGTGAACTGCGCAATTGGGGTTAAAGGTTGTACTTGGTTGGATGAAACTCCCAGAATTCTATTGCTCTCGGCGAGTTAGACACCTAACAAAATAACTTCACGATTTATGACCACTATAAAATGTGTTAAAGAGAGAATAACTTGAAATGTTCAGAAATACTTTAAAAATAGGGAGAAAAAATTGAATCCCAAAGAAAAAGTTCGTTACATAGAAAATGCACTTCGCTATACAGAGGTTATTTTACGAAGAAAATCGTGAAATATTCAAAATTCCAGGAAAACGTTCACTATATAGAAAAATTCGCAATATAGAGGTTCGTTTTTAAGAGGTTCGACTGTATTTGATTTTGTAACAAAGAATTTCCCACCAAATATTCATAAGAAAATGAATTTATCAGAGCAATGGTCCATGACCGGGTCACTCAAAAAGCTTCGGTGGGCCGCACGTTGAGTATCGTTGATCTAGAGAATAATTGGAATAGTTGAAGCTGGATTGGTGAAAAACATTTTATAGGAGAATTAGTGTTAGATAAAGCATTTCTCAATTGCGAATTTGATTTCAAGAAACAGGGAATGTTAGAGAAGTCGTGGTCGCTTATGTGCTATAATAATGGCTGCAATCTGTATCTTATACTAATTGCATGTGGATTGAGAACGTACAATGTTACTCTCTGCAAAAAGCGTTTCGATTGGTAACAGAACGGAGGGTTTCAGAGAAACTATCCGAACCAGCATGTTACCAATATGCATGTTGAACAATATATGGCTCATTGAAGATGGAATAATGGATATCGTATCGAGGCCCTGCATTTTCTGGTGAATTTGGATATACTGAATCAAGACATCTTATTAAAATCAACACTTATATTTGACTTTCAAATTTCTATCAAGAAGTGATTTATAGACGAAAGGAGCTGTCATCTTTACTTCTTTCTTAAATATCAATAATCAACTAAAACACTTATCTTTGACGTTTAATTCCGTAGCACTGATGAGTTTTCTCTGTTGGAATATCGGCTTTCTTACTGAAAAAAACTCCGTCAGCTTCAATTATTATAACTCTTAAAGAATCCGAACACGTTGAAAATGACCGAATTCTGTCAAGACAGATATTTTTGTTTTCTCTTTTATTGAATAGGGCTATCTTTTGGCTTTACAAAACGTATTTTGTTTAGTTTCTACTCTACCTAGAGGCTAAGCTACAATCAATTTTATTAAGTTAGAAAAACCGGAGGTGGGTCTTTGATCTACCAGAAGTGGGGATTTAAATTACTCGAAATCTATCATGGCGAGTCTGATTACTCAAAATATTACAAATGTATTTCTATAAAACTTTTTGAACCTGATATTTATGCTATTTTCTAGAGAATTTACTAAAATATTTCTTATTGTATGAATATTTTTTGAGTTAGGGCTTGTTATTTAAAAAAAGGTCTCATAAAGAATGTGATTTTTCTTATAATGTTTACTCAATCATCTCTAAAATTTTCAAATTTTAATAAAACATTAAAATTTTAGTACATTCTCTAGATAAATGCATCTAGATTGTTTTGGTAATACTTTTACTAAAATAAGTTAATTACTTTTTTCTTTAATTGCTTTGAAGTTTTACAAAAATGTTGCTAAAATTTCACTTATAATTGTGATTTCTATGAAATTTAGGCAATTTATTTTAAATATTGTTAGTTAAATGTTAATATTTATTGGTATTGAGCCCTAAAAAGCCATTATAATGTTTAAATATGTTATTTTGTTAAAAAGTGCTCCAAACGTGTTCGGATACCTTAACTTCAGTATATGCCTGACGACGATCGACTCTCTCTCTCTATTCACCAATAGCAACTCACATTGACATAAATCACAATTCCTCACCGAAAGCGATTTTATATAATCATACAGTAGTTATATATAAAAAGAATTTACTTAGATATTAGTAAGAAACTCAAAGAGAGAATCCGTTACAATCGATTGGATGCGTTTGAACGGAGTCAAGTGCTTTTCACTGATGTGTCTGATTCAGTTTGGAGTGCGGAAATCAACGCGTTTTGATAAGGAGGAAATAAGGCATTTGAAATAATTCCGTGTACAAGAAAAAGCTCAGTAGATAGAGATTATATAGATGGTCCATACAGGGATTAAAATACATAAATGTTTAGGTCTTTTTTATCTTTCAAAAACGGGAGGTTTAAGGTTTAGAGATATGTAGACCAGATATCTAGACAACCTGTTGTAACTTATAATACAATCATTGGCAATTCCTTTCTTTTATAAAAGATTATATAAATCTCCATTCAATTCATCTTGTGGAGAACATGTCTGAAAGTGTAATGACAAAGCATATTGAGTGATCAGCGTACTCTCTTGCTCTAAATTCGATCGAATATGTTCAAATCGCACTTGAATGATACATTGCAAAGAGACAAATGCCTCCCTTGACTCAAGAGGTATTTGTCTCGAATAGAGAGACAAAATTCTTTTTCGTATTCATAGAAAACACGTGTAACAGTGTTAGTTGTTCAAAGGGGACACAACACTATTTTAAACATTCTCTGCAATCTTCAAACAACTTCTTTAAAAAAATTCTTTTACAGGTGTCCAAACTAGTACTTAAAACAATTTCTTCATGTTTTTGACATCATTCGAAGTATTAAACTTCCCATTTATGATTTTTTATTTTCTTTTTTCCTGCATTATGCTTTACTCTGCATTTATATTCCTATTTTAAGTCCTTATAAAGATATCTCGTTTGATTTTCCCCATTTATTTGCTTTCTACCCTAATTATTTTGAATTGTGTGTGTAAGCCTTTAATATTTTTTTTTTATTTTTCTTTTTACTCTTAATATCTGTAAATAATTAGGTTAAACATGTATCTAAATAGGCTTAAGTTGGTACTTAAACTAAATATGATCTCTTAGGGAGTGAGAATGAGAGACATATTAGGGTCGCTCTTTAAAGCTGCTTGAGAGCTATTGGCGACCGACCTCGTAATTTTGAACTATTGTCAAGTGATGAGGACGACGCCTGAGCTGATACCTTCTCCTTACTTCCACACCACGCCAATGGGAAGACGTTTGAGCCTCGTCAGATTTAACGTGCAATGGCCTCCTCTACACGGCGGGTCTTCAGCGGCATCGGGTTCGAACTCAAAACACGTTAGCCACAAGTCCCTTACCTTGACTACTAGGCTACCGCTGCTTCTATGATCCTTTAGGAGTGAACAGGTTTCTGAAAATTAAAACCATGCTTTAATGCAGAGATAAAGATGATGTTTTCACTATTGTTGAATTTATCTCCTGAACGTGGAATCATGATCTAAAATTCTGTTGGTATTAACATATGATTATTTCTAATAAATACACTTGACGGACAAAGAAGGTGTGTAAAGATCAAGCCTTTTTTCGCCCATCGGCAAATTCATATTATATATTTAACATTGTTCTCAGTCGAAATGAAAATGTTAGGTTTTTTTTTTTTTTTCAAAAAAATGTTTTATTAAATAGAGAAAACAGGAAAAAAATAGCATGTTAAACTATTTGCAACAAATATCTTCGATTATATTTCCTTCTGGCTTTCACTGGCTGAATCGCCACTGGACCATCCATTAGCAGCGTCTTGAAGTGTATCAGCATATCCAAGACATGGTGTTTTTGTCTGAGTGTGATTATGGCGCCAGTATCCCGAGTACCAAAGTACAGATGCAACATGTGCACAGCAGCCAACAACTCTAGCACCAACTTTGCACTGCCAATACAGTTCAATATTTGGATTATGACCTATACTTGTTCTTATCCATGTGTTTTGTACTTTTGAACTTGTGTGTCGTACCTCAACTGGAGTCGAACAACTGCGGAATCTTCTCGATTTACGTAAAGAGAGTACAGCCTCGATTGATTAAGGTGTTCGTGGGTATATGATCGGCTTTGCTTAAGCTTATATATCCCAAGAGTTAAATATCGTACCTCCTGCCATGTTCACCGTGGAAAATCTGGATGATTAAAGTCACTTAACAAAATCCATATCGCCATTTTTCTTGCCCAGCCATTTTCTTCAACTGTTCGTTGTTAGTAATTAGGCTTTTTCACTAAATCTAGCATTCGTTGAACAATTACATTGTCGTCCTCAATATTGTTAAGTCTTGCTGGGTGGAAAGCATTAAGAATTGAAGAGACGATTTTAACATAATCTCCAATCAGTAGCGCACACAGGAATTTTTCAAAGGGGGTTCGGGGTCGAAAGTTCACCATTCTTGGATCATGCTCCTTTTGATTTTGTCGATTTTCGGGAACAAAACACAGCAAAAAACTAATTATTGAATAAATAATTGACATTAATTAATAAAATTAATCATTAATAACAAATATTTAATTAAATTTTACGTACTATATACTTAGAATTATAATCAATCGGAAAAAATCGAGGGCTTTGGGGGGGGAGGGTCCGGACCCCCAGGACCCCCTTGTGTACGCCACTGTCTCCAATATATGGTATTTGCCATAATATTGGGATAATATTGTTTAAAGGTTTCCACTTCTTATGCTGGCCGTTTACTGCTTCAACTACCCAACGAATCGATATCACCAAACGTGTCTCGTTAGCATCTTCTGTAGACAACCGTGCTTGTTTGTGCAGGCATTTAGGTTCTAGATCCATTTCTTCTAAAAGCTTCAAAAGATCTGACTGATTTGCGGACAAGCTATTTTGTTTCGTATCACATCAACGGACTCGATGCACCAAAACAAATGAATGACAGTTTAAAAGCTTTATTATTGTAGAATTTGAGAGACCAAAAAATATAGTTGTGTTTAAAGCCCTTAACTGTTTTTCTTTAAATGAAAGTTAAAAAAAATTATTAAAATAACAAAAATCAACGAATTTGCCAAGTTTGATGACTTTTTTTTATGTGACTTCCTATTCCTAAAGTTCACATAAATATAATAATATAACTCCAATAAATATTTTGAATTTTCATGACTATGATGGGTGAAAAAAGGCCGATCTTTACCCACCTCCTTTGTCTTATTGTTTTACTTTCACCATTTACCAAATTTTTTTCTCCTAAAATATGATATCAGAAATCTAACATCAGCAAGCAAACTTTACAATATGTTCAAGAACTTAAATTGTCACAGTGGTACTTCAGGGAAGTATATGATAAGATATTCTTCATTGCTTCAAAATAAGAAAAGAACTGCGAACTTTCACATTTTTCTATTATAATCTATTGTACCTCGATTTGAGATTCAAGTGCTTATTGAATTGAACCGTTTGGAATAATCGTGAAATGTTAGAAAAATTGTAAGATTTCTTCCTTTCGAGGGTAAAATGAATTCATTTCACTTACTTTTTTACGATGTCTTCTGAGTACGATATTTTTCATATTTTTTGTTTTATTTACTGTTTTCTTCATGAAATGTATTCTTTCATATAATTGTTGTGTGTACTTTAACTAAGAGGGTATCTTCGAGATTTTATGACACAAGCTTCAAAAATAAAGGCGTTCTTATATATATATATATATATATATATATATATATATATATGTATATTATATATATATATATATATATCTGATCTAAAAAATTTAAGAGGTTGAGTAGTAGAAGATGCATTACTGGATTTTATGGTTTTTCTTTCCTTTTTATTTGGAACATTCTTAAAAACTAGCGTTAGGTAAAATTTTAGAATATTTTTTTCTTTTTTAGTAATGCATTCTTGATTATTTCTTAGTATGGTAGTAGTCTGTACACATTTAGTTTTGTGTTAAACTAATAGTTAAGCTAAAAATGTTTTAGTTTTTATGAACATTTACCATGACTATGTTATGTACACAATTGATTCTTACTAAGTGTGTTGTTGTTGTTACTTATGCATGCCACTGATTGACAGTAACATCAGATCAAAGCCCACGAAATTCATCGTGGCTAAGGGCTAGATTTTTACGCCTGTCGTTAGCCTTGGCTTTGAGCACCATGCAGGTGACAGTACGATTTTGCTCGGTTCCACCCCAATTTTGAGGGAGAACATCCTGGGAGTGGTCAGAGGCCTCCCGTCTCTCTTTCCTTTCCACCAACCTCACGAGAGGACTTATGGCTCGACGGCTAGTTAGAGTACTCCCATGCCGCGCAAGCACTATACATTTACAAACATTGATGCCATCTCCGAGATTCGACCTCAGGCCCTACGGCGTTGCACTCAGCGTCACTAACTACTATACTGGATGGGCGACATTTTAACTGTAATTTTTCTTATCATTTCAGTTTGAGAATATGGTAGTAATTGTGCCTAAAAATAATTCTAAATATGTGTTTTAGGAATGACAGAAATATTTGATTTTGAATACTTTGTATGCATGCAGTGAAGCCCAGTGGCTGAGTGGTAGCGTATCGCTACGGGTCCGGGGTTCAAGCCCCGGGCTGGGAAAGGTCGACTCAACCTTTCATCCCTTCAGTGAGTCGATAAATTAGTACCAAGCTTACTTGGGAACTGAACACTGGGAGTTTCGTTTCAGACTGACTACCTTATTGGAAAACATCTGCTCATGTACCTTAGCGTTGAAGGTCACCAAAGCTGAGACGGGCACAGTAGGTTCTTCTTGGGCTATTCCACCACTGAGTTTAGTATGCATGTAATACTTCACACACAACGTAGTTATTGATACTTTGTACATTTTTAGTAAAATGAAGACTTAATTCAAAGGAGAGCATCTTCAAAGTCTCGCTGAAAAACGACAATAAGAGATAGAATCACTAATTGAAAAAACAATCCGTGGATCATATTGAAATTTTTCGAGCAATAACTTTCCAAAACTGACTATGTAATGATGAAATACTAAGAGCTAAAAAGCCTTATTCTTGTTGCGTCATGCAACATTATTCTCTCATTTTTTTAAAATTATTCAGATAGTTAGAATTTTTTTTATAACTATTTATTCTTGTAACTTAGATTGTAAAAGATTCGTCGTAAAAGGTAAAAAAAAAAAGACAATGATTTTTTATTTGTATTTTTAAGTATCAAAATAAACATCGTAAATAAGTGTAATACTCGAAATTTAAAAATTTGAATGTTAAATGTAACTTATAATGTGTATTTAAGTTATATTTAATATATATAATGAGTTAATTGTTTCGAAAAATAATTATCGTATATAATTATCGGTAATATTTTCAATTACTATATGAATGTGTTATTTAAGAAATTAAAAAATCAGAACTGTGTGTGTGTTAATTTCGCATGAAACATAATTCCATTTTTTTTCGAGCAGCTGAAAATAAAAGACTTAATATGTTTTAATGGAAATGTTTATTTATGTATGTAGTCGGACTCCGATTTAACGAATTCATCGGGACCGAACATTTTGTTCATTAATTCAGGGTTTTTCGTTGTATCGGGGTCCAAGTAAAACACAATATTTTTACACTTTTCTTTTGGAAATTTTGCTATGAGCAACCTAAAAAAAGCATTCATAGTTAGAAATTACACATTTTTTATTCAACAAAAATAAATTTATTAGAGCAGCGGTCGCCAAACTTTTCGACCTCACGGACCAGTAAATTCATAATTTAAATCCCGCGGACCACCAATAGGATTTTTAAAAGTCTAAATATATTTATTAAAAAAATTGCGATCTAAGAACACAAAATGTATCTAGTTAATAAAATGAATATATTAATTGTAACCAAATTGGGAAAGCTTTATTAATAAACCATAATAAAATGAACAAAGACCGTTAAAACAAAATAATTAAAAAATGGTTTAAGTATATCAAACTTTTAGCATTATACATTCCTAGTGTGTGGATGTTTCTGCTTACTTGAAATGAGATTATGGATATTTGGATCCAATGTTGTTACTGTAAGACGGGGGACTGTATTTATTTGAAGCTGAGATCGGCAGCGTGTTTTGATGGCTGTGACAGATCAAAAGATCTTTTCACATAAATAAGTTTTGGAGAATTGGATCAGAATTTCCATCGCCCGTTCACTAAGAAAACGGTATTCACTTTTTGTGGAAAGCCAAAACTGAGATCTTGATAAGGATGAATGAAATTTAAATTTGAGAGTTCCGTCGGACGATAAGTCGATGAGGTTTTCTTAAGTTATTATCCTAAATTTTAGCTGCAGACGGATCTATTATCCACATATAACAATGCAGCTATAGAAGTACGACTTAGTTACCGTGGCGGTATTCTATAAAGTAGCGTTTTTATAACTCTTCACGTATTGTTATGCATCGAATTATGTTTCAATGTATCTTAAAACATAACTTAACATTATGAGTATGTATATATTCTATATTTTTCTGGGGACCAGCGAAATTTTCTCGCGGAGCACCCCTTTGGTGACCCCTGTATAAGAGTACATTTTATTTACATAGATATGTATTTATGCATGTATTTAATAAAATTCAATGAAAGAAAATTATTTACAAGAACTTGATGAAATTTAATTCAAAATTTTGCATTACCAAAATCTAGACAGATTTCCGTTCTCTTTTTCTGTTTTTGATCAACAGTCTTAAGAAGCTCCATCTTCATTTTAAGCGAAATTGAAGCTTGCTATTCCCCTGAGCTATTTGCCATCGTGCTCGTAAAAAATTCTTCTAAAATAGGGGGACGAGAAACAAATATTGATTTTTACTCTTACTGTGATGCCCTCGTCACCGAATTCTTAAGCCATTCGATGAGAGATTGAATGTTTTTGTGTGGCGTTTGTAGGGAGGAGGGTAAGAGTAGCCTAGATAGACTTTTGTCAAAAGTTATTCCGAGAGTATTTCAAAGCCAAGTTAGTCTCCTTTCTACGAAACGTGTGAAACCACCTCTTTCGTTTCACACCCCTCTTAAATCTCGCTTGTACGGCTGATGTTTTCCGTATTTTGTTCATTCCCATCCTAGAAAAGAAATATTTTCGAGTCAAGAGAAAAAAAATACATGGAAATAAATACATAGTAGTTTGTCTGGACTGTCGAATAATTTCGTGTTAACCAATATTTCGTCATAAGTGTTTTCGCATTAAATGAATTTCACGGTATTTGTTATTTTTGGTTTTTCTCATAATTATAGGTAGAGTTTTCAAAGGATGATTAGTAATGGAGATATCATTTCCATTTTATTTTCAGAATTGTTTGTGTTTTCCTTTCATCGGCCGCGGTTGGTGTTTTGGCTTGCTTTGTCTTTCAAAAGACCTGCCGTCATGCACGTTAAATCTGTCGAGAGCTGAAACGTCCTCCCGTTGGTGTGGTGTGGTAGTTCGCTCAGGTGCCGTCCACGTCACCATGGTTCAACGTGGTCCGTCGCCAAAAACCCTCGTGTAGCTGAATACTGCGACGTTAATATTCAATCAATCAATCAATTCCTTTCAAGTCATGCGTAATTCTAGCAGTTCGCGGATTCACAATATTCAAGAATTTCATGAATTAATTGGAAAAAATATTATATACTAGCACCAGTGGCGCACACAAGGGCATTGGGGGGGTCCTGGGGGTCCGGACCCCCCATGCCCTTCCCGATTGATTATAATTCTAAGTATATATTACGTAAAAATTTAATTAATGTTTGTTATTAATGATTAATTTTATTAATTAATGCTAATTATTTATTCAATAATTAGTTTTTTACTGTGTTTTGTTCCCGAAAATCGACAAAATCAAAAGGAGCATGATACAAGAATAGTGAACTTTCGACCCCGGACCCCCTTCCCTCTTGAAAAGTTCCTGTGTGCGCTACTGACTAGCATTAATATATTGAGTTTAGTAAGCTGGTATATTGTTAGGGAGATTTTAATTATAAAAAAAAATAAACAAAATTTTTTTTTCAGAAAACCTACAAAAAATGCATTTAAATTTATTTGAATAAGGAAAATAAAGAAAACAGAGTGTCATAAAAAAAATTCATCTTTAAATCAGAAATTTAAATAAAAACTGTTTGTTAATTTTTTGATTAATTCCTTTTTAGAAATTTCTTTTATGTCTTTGCCCCGTCGGACAGGTCTGTCCCCCGCTTAGCCCGACGTTGCACGGGCTTTTTTCAAGAGTGTAGCTTCATTCCCCATGGAAATTTTCCCTTTCTGAAGGCCAGCACTTCTGTGTGTCTGTGTATGCTTAATGTGTGTGATTTCTATATTTATGCCATTAAAACTCCCTTTTCTGAAATGACTTCAGTTTCCCTTCCTTGGCTGACAGGTTTCTTTTTTCTCGGCGTTGCACGGGCATTTTCGTGTAGAAAACATTTTTTCCCAAAGAGAAATCTTTCTTCAAATTTCTATTTTCGATTTAAATTTACTTAACTAATCTAGTTTTATCCTTAAGAGAACGTATAATGTGTGATTTTAGTATTGAATAACTAATTTAGTAATGAATTATAAAAACAACGCTGCTTTAGTTTTTAAAAAAAGTATTAATTTATGTTCATTTTTGTTAAATAATGAATTGAAAATTTTTTAATGTTAGCTGTTGATTCCACTGCTTATTTCTGGATGTTTTATTATTCAATTAAAAATATGTAATTATAAAAAAAAAACTATCGGGGGAAGCCTAGAAATTTGTTTACATTCACTGCATAAAAAGAGATTCAAAAAGAAAATAATACAAATTAATAAAAACATTTCATCATTACCTTAATCACTCGTGATTTCTGTGATTGCTTTACCACAATTAATTATTTAACGATTCTTTTCGTTGCCTTTTTTACGACTCCCCGAAACGGAAAAGTATTTTTTTTAAAAAAAAAAATAGTTTTATGTTTGAAAAAAACTACACACAAAAACAAAAGTTTTTTAAATTACAAAGTTCCAACAATTTTTTTTACAGAATTAATACAATATTCCGTTTCTCAACTTCACTTGGTAGCATTAGGTAATGTAGAAAATGCACAAATTTACAAAAAAAAAAATTTTTTTTTTTTAAAATAGCTAGCCAAATGCGTGGCCTATTTCGAGTGAATTACATTTTGCCCATGGAAAATTCCCCTTCACTTCTTGGTGTCAACATTTCCTGGTGTGAGCGTGATTTCTATATTAATATTATTAAAATTCCCGTTTTTGAAATTCCTTTCACTTTTTTGCTTCATCGGAAAGGTTTGTTTCCCTTCCGCTTAGCCTATAGCGTTGCACGGGTTTCTTCCGAGTGCAAATTTTTTTCCTAATGGAAATTTATCCTTTCCCTCCCGATGCCAACGCTTCTATGAGTATGTATTTGCAAGGTGGTGATGCTAGTGAACTCTGTATTTCTGCCATTAACATTTTTTTACGAAATTATTTCGACTTCTTTTCTTATTCATACAAGTTTCTTTTTCCTCCGTTGAGTCGGCATTGCATTGGCTTTTTTCGAGTGTAATACTGTTTTCAACTCCTTTTCCCTATGGATAAGATTTTCAAATTTCTATTTTCGATTAATGATTTACAAAAGACAATTTTTCTTTAGTTAATACAAAATATTTATTTAAGGCGAAAGGAAAACGTTTCTAATATAATATATTAAAAAAACCTATAAGAGAGAATATTCATTACTTTTTAACAATAATTACCTTCTTAGAACCTAAAATATTAAAATTGATTTTAAACATTCATTTATCAATCAATCGTTACATGCTGTTAGCTTAAAAATGTCTCTAAAATATAATCTAGTTTTATCCGCAAGAACAATACATCATTTAGTATTGAATATTTAATTTAGTAACGAATAAGGGAGAGCAATACTACTTTAGTTTTTTAAAATAGAATATTAATTTAAATCAATTTATTAGTAAATATTGAATTAAAAAAACATATTGCCTTTAGCCATTGAAACGATTGCTTATTTCTGGATGTTTGAATGTTATAAACTGCAAAAAATAAACCTTCGAAAAAAATCTATTAGACGGAAAACACAAAAACTTTTAAAATTCGTAATTTTTAAACAAACTTTTAATCTTCACTCAGAACACGAGTAATACTGTTCGACAGAGAAATTTATGACAGAAATTAGATATGCACAACAATAAGTTTTCACAACAATGGGATAAATGGTTAAATTAAGCATGCGTTTTTTCAAGTTTTTAATTAAATATCTTTTCAACCAATTACAATATCGGAATCTAAATGTTCCAAACGGCTTCCTCGGATCATTCCCGATATTTTGGTACGTTTGGCGAGTTTCTGCGTGGTTGTGGTTCGTGAGAAGATAGACGGACATTGACAGATAGATAGATAGATAAGTACGGATTTTAATAGTGTAGATGATTCAAAAATAAATGTATCACTATTCTGTAATAAAGTAAAACGCCTTTGTATTGATTTGCACAAAACTAGTTTTCTTATTATTTAAAAAGAAGTATAGAAAGCAAAATAAAATTATTTTTTCTGAATGTAATTTAAAAATTATTCATAACATTAGTTGTGATTATGTGAACAAAAAGCAACTTTGAAAAATCACATTATTTTATTCATTTTAGCACGAAAATGATATCCAACATTTCTTTGGTTCACTTTGAATTTATTGACAAATGTTACCTGTATTTTAAAATTCTGAGCAATTATTTTATAAATATTACTTTAGTTTAATTTTAATTTTACATATATTTTTCTGTTATTTTTTTCTCTTAAAAACACCCGTTTTTCTGTATTATAAAAGTTAATTAGATACTAATTGCATTAATAATAGGAAAAGAAAAAAAAATGTTTAATGTAATTATAAAGTGCTGTGTTAATTTCTTGGATCATGACTTCAGATTAAATAACTAATTTTTTGTGTGCTTTCAATAGCTTCATTCGTTCTTGAATATTAACTTTTATTGAGAAAAAAATTTGTACTGTGTACTTATTTTTGACCATTGTTAATTGTAGACAAATAATAAATTATAGTTTTAAAAAAACTAAAAAACACCCACCCTTTTATAGTTAATTGAATTTGTAACTTTGTCTTTTAGTCGCCAAATCTGGAAATGGGATCTAAACTTATTTGCCAGATGCGGGCTGAGATCTGAAAACGGAAAATCGTTAATCTTGATGATCCTGATCAGGATAATGAAACAAAATTATTAAATTAGTGTATTTTCATCGGTCCTGGACAAGTGAGCAAAATTTCGAATTAATCGGACTTTAAAGTGGGTAAAATTTGAGTTAAAAGATTCCTATACATGCGTGAAGCTTACAAAAGGGTGTTAAATAGACTTAATTTGATTTTAAACGTTGTTAAATAACAATTAGTATAAAAGTTTCATCCTTTCACTTTTATAGCCTTTGAATTTTTCTCAATTTATATTTAGTACTTTTTTTTCATGAATTTTTGAAATAATTAATACATTTTCTTATATCTTCCGAATTTATTTTTGCTCACTTTTAACTATTTTAAAAAATTTGATTTTTTTACAAGCTTTGTCATTTTTTAGTGAAAAAAACTTTTTAAAAACTTATTTATTTATTTTATGCACAAAATTTAGCATTTAGCATTAGCATTTTAGCTGATCAAAAAGAAAATTTCACTGAAGAAATATTCTTAATCATTCAGATACCATGATTATTATTGCGTCCTATCAAAGTGTTTGGGGATCTACTATGTTGCTTTCATACCGTAGCGCTGCCTCTCACCAGCAGTTTTCTAATGAAATATAAATATAACTTTAGTATTTTGTGTAATATTAGTATGTTTTAAAAATGTCCCAAGTGTATTTGAAAGGAGGATTTTTTTTAAATTCTATATCCTACTTTATGTTTGACTACACACACATTAGATTTGTATTTAGCGAAAATTTTCTTCGAACTTTTCCATACAGCTTTATAAACTCCAAAGAAGCTTAAAAGATTTTAAAATATTGAAATAAGTTCTCTCTTTAACGGTTTTAAATATTTTTGTGATCAAGTAACTTATCCTTGATTAACTCGTTGTAACTATCGGTACAAAACTGGTAAGTTAATTGGCTCAACATTAATTTGGTTGACAAAGCGGTGATTGAAGAATGTCCCAAATAACTGTCCCACCCTATCAATTTTTCATTATACCTATGTAAAGCAATGCATCTTTCTTAGGAGTGTGTTTAATAGGATGGCAGGAATAAATACAAACTAAACCACGGAAGACATGTAACGAAAGATCGCTTGAATGATGGACTTGTCATAAAACGCCCGTAACTAGTCAGCAGAATAAGAACTTTATCTTTACTACATAAATTGCAGACTTTTTATTACAAGAATGGTCTAGCAAAATGGAAAAAGAAAAATTTAAAGAGCCAGAATGGAAACTCGGGTTCTGCCTACAGTATAATTTTTCAAATTGGTATTTTTTACGCGATAGAGAACCCTTTTTAATCAAGAGAGGTGCGTATCCTAACAACAATAATTTTGTTAAATTATTGTCTCTCATGAAAGTAATTTCCAGAATTTTCAGTTTGGAATTCTAATGTATAAAGATATTTTTATAGTTGGCAGATTTAAAAAGATCCTGCTTCACTAGTACTATAATATTGATACAATTCAATTGGATTTACAAAAATGTACCAATATTTGAAGTTATATAAACAAGTTTTAAATAACAAATAAATACTTATTTCATACCCCTTGAAAAAATAATGCATAATTAACAGAAAGTAATGTTCTCTCAATATATTCAGATCCTCTAAATCCATTTCTTTTCACCTTTGTTCGGTTCTAATTTTTTTGAAAGGTATTTGCTTTTATCATTGTAATTAAACTAGTCAGAGTCTAAATATAATTTCAGTAATGTAGTTGAAGTACCATTAGAATACATCTTCAGATTTCATTCAAATGTCAAGGCAATGCTGTCAAATTCTAGTCAGTAATTTAATACATGATCATTAAATATCCTTAGTTGATGTGCTATGTTTTGGCGCTAAGGATATTTAACGATAATGTAATATGTTACTGACTAAAATTAGACAGCATAGCATTGACTGAATTAAGACTTTTCAATTAAGGGAGAAATACATTAGTAATAAAATAAGCTGGACCGATCATGTGAACTTGCATTTAAGGAATACGTGAATTTTAATTTTTTTCATCAAAGCAATGTTTATCTTTTAGACTACGAAAATTAATTAATATGTTAAAATGATTGGAACATTAAATTAAGAATGAAGGCCCATAAAGTTTAATAGTAGAACTATCAAGTAACCTGTGTTATTGAATTGTGTTAATTAAAAAATAAAAGATATTAACCCTATAAGTCTGGATTTGATTTTGGATCAATTGCATCGTAAGAGATGAATATTTTAACAACCAAAATAATGAAGATCGACTGCATTCTGCATTGTAAAGGCCATCCAGGAATGTAATTATAAAACGAATTAGTCATACGTCCTTTTTAACTATATTAATTTTAAGTTATTGCTTAAAATTTATTATCAATCTATATATTTATTTTTTATATGGTAGTTTTTTCTGCTGTATTTCCTTGGCAAAAACTTTTGCTAGACCGTGAAATATTATTCTGTGCTTTTTGTATACTTTTTCTCCTTTGAACTTTTATTTCCATTTGCGGCATATTTATTTATTTCTATTTTATCCTATTCAATCACCGGAGAATTTTCTGTCATTAAGAAATATTTTGAAGAAAATGTAATGAGATATTGAATTGGAAATATATATTTTTTAAATTTGATCCACTCTCTATATTTTCATGTTACACAAGGAGATTAAGTTGATAGAGCAGTAGAAAAAAAAATTCAACTGGATTTTTATTAAAATACAGTCGAACCTGTTTTTGTGCGATTTTTTATGTGCGGTATTTTTTTATGTGGTGTATGAATTTCAATGACTTTGGCGCCACTGTAATGTTTTCTATCTATTTACCAGTGGTGTAATGGAGAATGTTAGGACCCCCCGCCCCTGAAAGTCAGGTTTTGCCTTTAATATTTTATAAATAGGGTAAATACGTATTTAGCGTAAGTGAGGTTTTGGGCCTCTAGAGTCTTGCCCCCCCGTGATGCTGAGGTGTACGTTACGCCACTGAAATGTAGACACTTCAAGACGCTCTGTTCATTTGTTATAAACAGTCTCCTGACAATGCGCGTTCAGTTGTTTTCTCCCAATGCTCCAGCAGCCCGTGCTTGATTGAAGACGAAACTTCCAATGTCAGTGACATTATCAATAATTTGATAAATTATGAAGACGGACAAGAAGCCAGATTCTTTGAGAGCGGATAAAAATATGCAGGGATTCAGCTTTCCAACAAATTGGAAAAGCATTTTCTTAAAATAGATACCAGTTAAAGCAAGGAGTATAAAATTCCAAAAGGGCTTAAATCACGTATAGCCGGTTATCGTGACATTTACAAGCAACTGACCACCCGTCCTTAGTCAAAAAACTTACCTCTTACTTTATGTTGTCAAAAAATAAATCAATTGAAATTGCACCTTCAAGTGACGAAAGCGATTTTGAACTTATTCCTTACAGGACTTTGGATTACGATGAGTAGCGATGAATTATGTATGTGCATTTTAAAGATTTGTATATACAATGAGAAACTATATGTTTTTAAAATGTTTCCATGTGTAAATATTTAATTATTTATTTTGTTATGGAAGTACTCTTACGTAAATTTTGTAAATAGTTGGCATATTTTATAAATGCGGCCTTTTTTATGCGGTCCCTATCCATCGCATAAAAAAGTTTTTTGTAGTATTTCCACGAATTAGTTTGTTATATGTAAGAATTTACGAAATTTTTGAATATTTTTTTTGTGCCTTTTTTTATGCAGTCCTTATCTACCGCACAAAAACAGGTTCAACTGTACATCTATTGCTCTATTTTTTTTAAAGTTATAAACTTTTACTTCCGGGAAATTTTCATTAAATATCTTATTCAGTTTCTTATATTTTGAACACTGATTCACATTTTGTATTTTATGTTATCTGATATCTTTTTGATGTATTCCAGAGCTATGTCTTGGGTCATTGCAGTGAGAGCTGCAGACATCTGCAACAAGATACCTGGTTTGACTAGTACTCAACGGATATTGTGCCAATCAAGACCCGATATTGTTGTTGCGATAGGTGAAGGCACACGACTTGGAGTTTCTGAATGCCAAAGACAATTTCGCCATCATCGGTGGAATTGTACAGCCATCGGTAGCAATCAAGTGTTCGGACACGTGGTCGTGGTGGGTAAGTAATTTGAATTTTTCAGCGTTTATATGCCTTTGTTTTTTTTAAAAAAGTAATAACGGAAAACTAATTTTTTTCAGCAATATCTCACTAATGGAAAAACAATGCCATGAAATAAAATAAACGTTTAAAAATGCTTTAAAATAATCTAGAATAACATTATATATAAATAATTAAAGAAACAATTTTATCATGTATCGAATTATTTATATTCGTTTCTTGTAGAAATAAAAGTTTTTTTTGCGAATATTTCAAATACATGGAGGGATTGGTAAGATAAAAATCGAATTACATTTGTTTTCGATATTCATGTTATTCAGAAACATTAAAAAAACTGTTTAAAATCATAAGAATACCATTGCATTTCTACAACTTTAAAGATGTGCTGCTTTAATTACGAATATCAAAAAATAACAAAAAAAAAATGAGGAAAATAATAATAAATATTATTTTTTTTAATTATATAGTTGCAAAAAATGATTTCATAATTGCATATTCTTACAATATGGGAGCCACAATCAAGTGTTATGGATAAATTTTGAATTATTGCGATGCATCAAAACTAAAAGAGAATGGAATGCTTTATCGAAATCTATTGAAAATGAATCAACAATTTTCTAACTTTTAAAAGGTACCATGCAAACTTGAATACATAAGTGAACTAAAAGACTTGGAATTAACTTATAAATAAATATGTATTAACAACTTTATAAATTAGCAATAATTCTTCTCTCATCTCAATATAAGATCAGAATTTGTTAAGCTAATTGAGTTATCTTCATTATCTGAATAAATGTCTAAGAAAGAGAAAATTGCAATGTTCAGAAAATTAAATTTAACAAAGATTTGTTTTATATTGCATGAAAAAATGAAATCTTTCAATGTAAAATATGAATTAAATATTTTCTGAATGAAATATGTTTATAGGTACAATATTATGAAATTCATACAATATTGTAGTTAGTTGTAGTAATGTTATGATTTATATATAATATTTTTTTTTCATTTTGATCCACTATTTAACGGTCGTTAATAGAAATCTGAACCCTGATTATGACACAAATGTGGGTTACCACAACCCTTGTAAAAATTAAATATTACTTGTTACTCCCACACTTTTAAATAAATAACATTTAAAAATTTAATTATTAGATTTTGAAATATAGTTTGATGTAAAAAAACAAAATATTAAATTTCTTTTTTAAATAAATTATTTAATTTAATAATTTGTTCAATTTATATTATTTTATCGCATGAAAATAATAACGAATATTTTGTTTTTCTAACCATATTGCAATGTTTAAAAATTAAACTCGGTTGAAAAATTCTTTCTAGTGAAAATATGTTAAAAAATATTTATAAAAAACACGAAATTTTCTTGCATATATGCGTATAAAATATCCGTCATCTGAACGCATAATTTGATTCATATGATTTATATAAATTTTCTTTCGAGTCTTGATAGTTTCCATAGAGGAAATAAATTTGATTCATATGATTTGTATAAATTTTCTTTCGAGTCTTTCTTTCTTCGAGAGGAAATAACATGCTCCAAACTTTAATTAATGATTTTATTAACTTTTTAAGATAAATTAACTTTTTAAGATAATACTTCTTAAAAAATGTTGCATGTCAATAAATATTATAATTATTTTAAATTCAAAATTAAAGTCATTTAACGTCATTTAAAGTCATTTATAATTATTTTTATTGTGATGAACTTACTTTAAGAAGCTGAAAAGTAAAGAATCACGTTAATTCAATTCCTAGTCCTATCTCTATATGCTTCGGCTGGCAAAAATCCATAAATATGTGGAAAATAAAAATAAAAATCTTGATCACATGAAAGTTTTTTATAATGCCGATGGCACTTCTTAACTAGTTACTATGAGATGGATTTAGTGTCCACGATAGTTGAGTGGCCATGGTTTAAAAATCATGTCCAGAATTGTTGAGTCGTGGATTTGAGTCCTGATGCCATTGAAGACCCGCCGTGCAGAGTGACTGGTGAACGTTAAAGCTGTCAAGGCTCAAAGTATTCATTGTAGTATGGTGTAAGAGTTTGGAAAGTGGACCAGGGCTGATCCTAGGAGGGGTGCATCGCGTGCACCGCACGCGGGTGGCTGCAAACCGCATATAGTTCTATCGATCAAGCAAAATTTTTTACGAAGTTCTTAAAATAAAACTTATAATAGACCGAATAAATATGCTAAATTTTAAACAGTTATTGAAAAATCAAGATAAATTTCGATAACATAGCATAGTTCAAGAAAAATGGAATGTTAGAGCACAGTATGTTGGTCCATAATGCCTGCTCTTAAAACATACCCTTCACTTGGTAGCAAAATTCGTGCCAGTAACAAAATAAAGGAAAGAAGTTATTTTTGTGCCTATTTGCATTTTTATTCTTACAAAAGTGGATGAATTTTAATATCAACGTTAAGTATTAGTCAAAATGTGAAAAATTCTTTAAAAGGGCGGCACATTAGGTCTTTGCACGCGCTCGACCGATACCCTAGAATCGGTCCTGGAGTGGACAGCAAGATCAAGTGTAGTTATTGTCACTTGACCTAGGTTCAAAATACCCCTTGTGCAGCTTCAGAATGTTACATTAATAATAATAATAATGAAAAAAAGAATTGAATCATACTAGCCATCTTATTGCCCATTAACTTAGGCAATAAGTTGGCTAGTAGTGCCAAATTACATGAAATACGCTTTTTAAAATATTACGACGGAATACAAATAATCGAAAAGGTTGGTTATTCAAAAGGATAATGAAATCTACTCAACGAGTTCATTACTTAGCAAAAGAAATGTTACAACAAAAACGATTTTTGGTAGAGGCATTAACTTCCTCATTGAATGATCAAATTAAGCAAGACTACTTAAGAGAGAAGGTATTAACCTATAATTAATTGCATTAAGTATTTTCGACAGTTGGATAAAAAGACATATTTCCGAGGTGTGTAAATTAAATAATGAGACTGATTTTTTTTCACTTGTTTATTCCAATAAACTTACAATTCAACATTGTCTCCTTCAAAGTAACTGCCTTCTGAAGCCACACAGCGCTAGAGACGTTTCTTCCACTCCTCATAGCACTGGTGGAACTCGGATTTTGGAATAGCCTTAAGGTGGTCGGTTACAGCCGTTTGAATGTTTTCCAGTGCCCCAAAATGAATGTCCCTTGGGGTGATTCTTCAATTTCGGAAAGAGGAAAACGTCACAAGGACTCAAGTCGGGCGAATAAGGGGGCTGAGGAGCAACAGGAATGTTCTTACTGGCCAAGAAACGGTTCACTGAGAAAGGTTTTTCGGAACCATTTTGGCGTAGATCTTTCTCATCTTCAATTCATTGGTCAAAATCTGATGAACGGTGGTGTGATACAAATTCAACTCTTCCCCAATCATTCTGACTGTCAAGCGACGATATGAACGCACAAGATCCCGGACTCTTAACGACATTTTCAGCGGTTTTTGAAACTGAGGGCCTTCCGCTGCGAGGTTCATCTTCAATTGGCTCTCTTCCTTCTGAAAATGCCTTAAACCCCCGAAAAACCTGGGCCCTTGACAAAACACTGTCTCCGTAGACTTGCTGAAGTTTTGAAAATGTTTCCGTTGCGTTGTGTTCAAGTCTGAAGCAAAACTTGATAGCACATCGTTGTTCGAAATTATTGTCACTCATTTCAGAACACACAAGAAAAACCTATTTCACTAAACAAATCACTACAGACAATTAACTTGACTCAGCGACTTCAAACTCATACTGATGACGCATCACATGTTTACCTACCTCCCCTCCATATCCCACTTCCCCAGTGTTGCCAGATCAAACACTACGCTACCAGTCTCATTACTTAATTTACATACCTCGTATCTTAACCTACTAAAATGTAATGATATTTAAGGAAGCAAATGAAACACTTAACTTATGAAATAAATAAAAATTATTTTGAAAGAATCTCAAGTTTGTTTTCAGTTGCCTAAAAATTGATGCTTTTTCTACGCTTCAAAAATTTTCCATTGAAATTTTTTTGGGGGATATAATTTCGAAAAAAAGAGAGTCCTACATGGTTTAAAGAACCTTTTTTTATGAGTTCAATGCATATGATTTATTTTTACTATAAAAATAGCAGTGCATGTTTTTACGCAAGATCTACTTCAGCATGAAAGTTTTTAGGAAGGTTTTTATTATCTGTAACGGCATTTTTTTTTTCGCCCTTTGAATGCAACACTTCTCAAGAAGACTAAGGTAATAATTGCTGTGGGGTTTTATACAGTCTCAACGTGAATTTTTTTCCCCACTTGGAAGTTTTTTCAATGCAAAGAAATTTTCGTCCCGTCTGTTTCCTTGTCCATTTCCCACGAAAACTTACGGAGTAATGCGTATGTTCGTGTCCTAATATTACCCCCTCCCATCCCAAGAGCTGAAGGCCTCTGATTTGGGGGCTGTTCTTCGGGTGAAACCATAAATCTTGTGACCGTTCACAATACTTGACTCAATGGAAGGTTATTAATAACATCTTTTCATAAAGACCGCGATATCAGCTATTGAGTGCTTGTAAAATGCCGACTTTTTGAACCTTTGGTCATGGTTCGATATCGAGACAGATGTATTTTTTATGGTTAACATTTTATTATTAGAGGTTTTTGAAGATGCTTTTTTTTCCTCATTCGAGTTCCTCTAAACGAAGAATTGATCACATGTTTCTCGACAAGCGTACTACTTTAATTGATTCCGGTTGTCGGGCTTCTCTTGAAATCCTTGTTTTCTTTTTTTCTTCTTCTTTAACTATCCCTCCTTTCCACGTCTTTCTTCATAGTTTAACGTCATTCACGCTCAAACGTGTTGGGCAATCCGACTGTGAAATTAATAAAAACAAACTTCAGTTTCTTTCCGTAAAAACGGCAATGTAGATTGGATAATCAATTTACTGTCTTGATAAGCTTATCCCCTTTGACCGGATTGTTGGGTTTAATGTACCAATCTCTCATGGAGTCATTTACTGAAGGATATTGAAATAAAAGAAGAGGAGGTGTGTGAATACCCTTCTTTCAAATCTTGCAGTGTTAAGAAAAGTAATGCACTTACAGATATTGCTGCAATATATTAACGACAGCAATTATCGCAACAAAAAAATAATCTTTATCTACCATTAGATGTACAACTTAATGCGAAAACATCAAATAAGAAGGATGCTTATAATTTTATCAAGATGTTTTTTGTCCCCTGGATTGAAAAGATTTGTACCATAATATCCGTATAGTTGGGGCCTGATTTAATGAAAATCTGAAATTTTATTTATATATTTATTTTAAAGTAATTAATGATTTTTGTTTTCAGAGAAATAGCTTTATGAAAATACATCTTAAATTTTCTTGTATGAGTTATAATGCTAATGAAGGCATAATTGGGTAGATGCAATTTATTTACGAGTATGTACAATTGTCTTATATTTTTATTTATATTTTTTATTATTCAAAACAGTGACTGAATGCGTTTAAAAATTTGTATTAATAACGCAATGTTTAGATTTAAAGAATTATTATAAAATTACTGAAAAGTAGTTAATTTTTTTTGGCCGAAAATTGCTTGAAATATGTTTATTTATTTGAAAAGAAAATATAGAGCTAATAAATTTTGTTAGTTTTTGCTTTAACACTAGTTAAAAATTGCAATAGGTTGCGACAGCTTATTTAAAAATAATACTGGAAATATCTGCTTAAAATTTTGAAGTACAATATGAGTTTCAACCTAATCTATAAGTTGTGATCTTATAATTTATACATTTTAATTTTTTTAATTTATGATAATTTTGTCTGGGATAATAATTGGATATTTAATATACCGGCGTATAACACGCACTTTGAACACAGGAAATGAAATCGAAATTTATGGGTGCACGTTATACACTGGGTATAAAAATAACTTCAATAATAAAAAAAAGAGAGAAATGAGCATAAAAAAAAATTAAACTTCAATATATATCGGAATACTGCTTACTTATGAGAAATGACATACCTCTGATGAACTTAAAGAGTTGTATATATAGTTCTATAGAGAAGTATACTATTTTTTTCAAAAACCTAGAATAAAATTATTCGCGAACAAATGACTTCAAA
Organism: Trichonephila clavipes; assembly: GCA_019973935.1. NCBI lineage: Eukaryota > Metazoa > Arthropoda > Arachnida > Araneae > Nephilidae > Trichonephila > Trichonephila clavipes. The sequence continues at coordinate 116,397 of BMAU01015268.1, read as the reverse complement.
ATACAAAAGCATTGCAAACAGACATTTCATGTTCCATCGTAAAAAATATTGCACGTTATACAATGAATATGTCAAAAAATAAAATGTAGCTTGAAAGTATAGAAGCGCGGGTTTACACACCGTATTTTACGATAATGCAAAATAAGTATTAAACATTTTTTTCCGCGTAAGCATTATTTCTTTAAGTATAATTATGTTAATATTTATAGTAATTTCATATTTCAGATGCAATTAAGACTTTTTATTCTGTGTATTATTAAAAAATTTAAAAGTGCATCAGAATTTGTAGACTTTGATGACTGTAACATTTTATGAAACCATTTAAAAATATTAGCAATTTTCAGTAAATCAACATGTTTATAAGCCTTTTTTATTTATATTAGTCTTTATCAGATTAGATTTATGAAATATTATTCGTTTTAAATTTAAATTTCTTAAAAAATTACTGAAATGCCAATTTGCTCTGATGCTCAATTTTTAAAGTTCTTTGTTACTACAAGGAATCAAATTTTGCTTAGAAATAAGATAAAAGAAAAATCCTACCGAAATCTGATAAGGAATTTGTAAGAGCATTGCTCATCTCGTTTTTAATACACATTTAAAGAAGGATTAAAATAGCATTTTATAATCATGATTTTCTAAAAAAATTAACTGTGTTTAATTTATATTCTATGCTTTGATAACAAAGAATATAACACTAAAAAATAGTTAACAGCGTTTATTGTTAATTAATTTCACGATTAAAAATTCTATTTATAATAATATCAACAAAATAATATTAAGAATCTCATTTCATCTAAAAAACACTACTTTTGAAATATATATTTGCAATGCACATAAATTGGATCGAATCAAAAAGAAAGCAACTAAATGACATATTAATAAAAACGCTTAAAATACAAAAACCGATCAGTTTCGTTCTCATTGTTTTTACGTTGCGCACAATGACTCTCTCTCCAAAAGTTTACCCACCCGAAAATAGCTGTTTAACTAATTCAGATACAAAGTAAATAGGGTGTTACGTGCAATCAGCGAACTTTTGAAAAATATCGCTTGGAATTTTACGTGAAAATAAATGAACCTGCTAACCTGAACAATTTTAATGGCACCTAGCATGACTGAGAAGCACTTATTGCATTAAAATTCACATCACACATTCGCTAATTGAACGATTGGCTCTAAAGTGTGGGCTGTGTGGTTTGATGAAAGCAGTTATAAAATATTATCTGATGCTTCGTTTATCTTTCTCAGTAACCTAACAAAAATAAAATGTCAAGCAAGTTTCAGAGTGATTAGAAATTAGATGAAAAAGAACTAGGAAGGAACAATTCATTTCAATTAGTGTCAGCTAATTACTTATTATGACGCCTTTAAGACGAAATTTGAGTAAATTTTTTAATAATTAACCTCTTGTACTAAAAACTGAAGTGAATTGATTGAACGAATTATAAGGCTTTCAATTAATCAGTATCATCTAACCTTTAATTAACTTAATATTCCGTGGGAAATTTCAGTTTATATTTTTATTGATATTACATAAATATTTAAAATCACGTGAGAGTAATAATGTAAGGAAATAGTTATTTCTAAAAAGGTAAGTAATGCAGAGAAATTTTTGGAAATTTATGGAAGGGTTCTTACTTTTGAAATAATTCTCTTCTACCCTTATAAAACAAAATTATAGAATAATGTGGTCAAAATCTTTACTTTTATTACTTTAAATATCAAGTAGTATTTATATATTTCAACTTTTCAAATGTTGAGAAAAATTTAATTCTAAAAAAATGATGAACTGTTATCTATTTTAAAATTGCCTTATTCTAGATTTCCTATTATCATTGGCTTCTTCTTCCCTTTTATAATATGAATGAAATTATTTTTGATTGATTTTTTATGCATACATATTCCCTTTATAATTTCAATTAATATAATCAATAAAATTTGAGAACTTTCAGAATTTTTGATACATATTTGTTGTAATTTTAAGATACCCGACTACTTTTGACAAGTTTTTAAAAAAATGGAGATACGGAGATTTTTTTTTTTTGTGGTTTTTAGATTTATTTAGTATAATTTAAGAAAAAAAGGCTAAAATTAAGAGAAAAATAAATTGTTACTACTAAAATGGGAAAAATTGACAACATATTACATAAACGGGTCCCGTTCTGTACAAATAGCAAATGAACAAATTCTCAATTTTTCAATTTTGATTTTTTACTTTGCTATTCCTTTTTGAAATGACCTCCACGAAAAGAGATATTTTAATTTTCACAAAAAGTAGAGCACTTTATCTTAGTTATTATATGAAATTGCTTAAGTAAACAGTGATTATATTCGCATAAAGAACTGTAAATTTTGTATAAAACAGTGGTTGATAAATTTGAAGGTTAAAACACTTCAACTTTTATACAGAACATAGACAAAAAAATTCAGCAAATTATTTTCAAAACTTTTTGAGCAGTCGCTGTTCCCGTTTGAGCTTTTTGAAAAAGCACATTTCGAGTAAAACGCATTTTAAAGTTCGACATCTTTTGTAAAGTTATGGCATCTGCTTTTACTAAACACTTGTGTGTTTTTGTTCTAGTGCAAGGAAAATGAAAAACTTGGTATTTTTATAAAGCTAATAAGGTGGCCTATAACCTAAAATCATAAAAAAAATTGTCAATTTAAAAAAAAACCATGATTTTAGGGTGGTTGGATACCTTAAGTAGAATATTTAAAAAAAGTGAATTACTTAAATTCTTCAAAGAGTAAAATATCAATAGTTCTTAAAAAGCATGTAATATCGTCATAAAAAAATAAAAAAGGATATCATTCAATTACCATTTAATGAATTTACTTAATGTTTTATGATTTTTCAAAATCATATTTCTGAATAATTCATTTTGAATCGGCATTTATTTTCAAACAATGCTTTGAAACTAAAAAAAAAACTGATTCAAGTATCACAAAAATATCTAAAAAATATGTATAAAGATAAAATTATCTGAAATCAAACTCATTATATCTAAAATTAAATTGATTATTCAGGTAAGGTATTTTTTTTTAAATGAAATAAAGATATTGTTTACTATAACACAAAAGAAACGACAAGCTTTTAAAAATATTAAATTAAGTTCTTAATACTTTCACGATTTTTTAAATAAAGTCTCTCTCTCTCTCTTTTAGCGACAGGTCTATAATACTGGCAAAAATATTGATTATTTTTTATGAATTCAACTATTCTGATCCATTAAGATCAATATAACTCCTCAAGTCTATTTGAAGAATTAACCTTTGAAAGTATTGTTTGGACATGTAATAACGCACAGATTTAATTATAAATCTATAATTATCTCTGTCTCATCTAACAGCTTTTAAAACTCATTAACAATCACAATAAGGAGATGAAAAAAAAAACGTATTTTTCTTTGTGTATTTGGAAAAAAATAGTTTTTTCCACCTTTTCATTGTGGGAAGAGGAAAGAAGAAAATTATTTTGGCAGAGAAGAATTATTTCTTTACGCACTTTGAAGAATACTAGATAAACTCAATTTCTTTTAGTTTTGATTTTTTCACATAAAGAAGTTTGGGATCGTGTCTTGAAGCATTACCGATAAAGATTGAAATGATGTATAAATCTTATTTGTGTGGACTACTTTATTAAAACCAATATTAAGTTTTCAGAAACTCTCGGAAAAACTCTCTTTTACTGGGAAGATATTGAGGTGGTATTAATTCTACTTTTTCTTATTTTGATTATATCAACAAAATCAAAGATTGCAGACATTGATGGAGGAATAGTTATATGACATTAACACTGATTAATACTGATTTTCAACACGTTAACACTGATTTGAAAAGAACAATTAATTGAATAAAAGGGTGAAAAATTATTGGCCAAGAATCTTAAATTCTTATTGAATAAAAGGGTGAAAAATTATTGGCGAAGAATCTTAAATTCTAATTGAATGAAAGAACTAAATCTCGAGAGAATTTTTGAAAATTATTTCAAGATCAAAATAACTATTGCTATTAATTATATATATTTTTAGAATATATATATTTACTAATATGTTATGATTATTAAAGCCTTTATCCGTTATTTAAAAAGCCAAGAAAAATATTCATAAATTTATCGTGTTTTTTAATATAAGCTCACAGTTTTTTAAATATGATTTTATATCGTAAATGTTTGTGAAAACATATAGATAGATTGGATTTATAGATTCATTTATAGATTGGATTTATAGAAACATTATAGATTCGAATTGAAGAAGGAACATACTTTAAATTTAATGAATATTTTTTCATTATAGATTGTTTGTAGAATAATCAAGTCGTAACCGGTAGTAATGAATTTGGTACCCATGTAATTCCGTATGAAGAACATTGTGTAGCAAGGGTAAATGCACGCTAAAGCTGTCTGGGTTCAAATTCTACGCTTTGGGTGGACACTTTTGGCCGGACGTGGAAGTACATAGTTACAAATTTATTTATCTGGTATGATTCAAAACTATGAGACATATTATTTGCATTAAGGCTGTTTTCGGTTAATGTTAAAGAATACGATCCGAATATGGAATATTTTTTCAGATGTAAAAGAAATGAAAAATTAATATGATATCCTGGCTTCACTAACCTTTAGAGAGCAGCATTATTTATCATACTTCCCATTTTTAACCGAATTGACTCATTTTTTCTGGTATAAAATGTGTTTCGCATTTTTTATCCTATTCCGTAATGTTAAATGGACTTTGCCTTCACGTATTAAAACAAAAAAAAAGAAAGTATTCATGGAATATTTTGAAATTTTTAAAAACACTATATTGTTAACAGAGGTACAAGCTACAATATTGCAAATTTTCAAGGAAATTGGATTCTTTTTCTGTCTGAAAATGTGCTTCGCGTTTAGTTAGAGCTCTCGTACTTTTACCGAAGACAGCCTTAAGAGACTGGAAGTCGAGAAAAATTGGTCACCAGAATGCGTCTCTCATGAAAACAATTTAATAATAAAATTATGAACTTCTATATATATTAGGAGCGATATTTTGCATACATGACATGCAAGCGGACATGAAGAGAGAGGTTTAGAAAAACAACTAATCTTTTTTATTCACGGAATATTCTTAAAAAATGTATTGTTATAAGCGCGCGCGGTTAGCCTTTCTCAATTTCAAAAATAAAATATCTCTATATTTTTGGGTAATTGCGATATCAAGATTGGATGAACAAGTGGCTTATTCGAAAATCATTACTCTACAAAACATCATCTTGCGAAATAAGGAAATCTATTGAGTGTTAAATTTTCAACTGATTATATCAAAATTTCCCCCATGGTGTGGTGTAATATGAAAGTTAAGGAATGAGATACCATTTTACATTTCGTCCTCTCGTCGAGAAGAGGAAACCTTATCGAGATCTTATCTGCCATCAGTAACTTAGCATTTAGCTCTAAAATAACACCAGTTAAAATTATTATGTATCGTGGAAGCTTAGAGTCGATCACAACCGATGATGTTCAAGACGAGTTGGGAAAATTATAGGATTTGTAACACACTTTTTAAATGGAAATAGAACTAAAAGGATTTCTAAAGACATAGAATGAAAATCGGGAAAACCTTAGAACACCGTATTCACACAATTATACTTCAAAACTTGTAACATTTTGAAAATAAACCTCGAAAAGTTTTCACTTGTCGTTGATTGGAAGTTAAGCCCTTAACAATTGTTGGAAATCACGAAATACGGTATTAGTAACCCTCAAGCAATTTTTAGATTGCCATTAATCTAAAAAAATCTGTTCAGAATAAAGCAATATTTCTGTAGTGCCACAGAAAAATTATAAGCAGTCTCCAAAAGTTAAATAACAAGGTGTTTTTTAAAGCTAACTTTTGCAACAACGAAGTTAAATTCAAGAAAACTGTCATATAATCTTTATACATTTAATCAATGTATATCACATTTAAATTTTTTAATTGATTTATATATTAAATAATAACAATTTTATATAAAATCCATTTCTAATAAAAATAATTAGCGTAAATCGAATAATTTAAATTTTTTTTCAAATTTTGAAATTTGATAAGGAATACATCATTCCCTCTATCTATAATGCATCACTGACCGGTTCATTGATAAAATTAAGTCATCTGGGAGCGAGATGATTCCAAACTGGAATTTCTCTGCCAAAGTAGTCCCAAAGCTGCTTTGTGAAATTCAATTCTGGCGAACGAGATGGCCACTCCATTCGCTTGATGACCTGATCAAGAAGGTACCTATCTGAAAGCATGATTTGAAGTGACCGAGCATTATCATCCATCAGGATGAAATTATCACCATTTCAGCAGTATAGAGCTTCACATGTTAGTCAAGGATTTTGTATCGATATCTATGAACCATTCACAATATCTTCATTGAGTCCACGCAAGCCTGTGTGGCCTTCCACAAAGATTCCGACTAACACCACACATCATGATTCTACTGAAAGCGTATGTTTCAACGGTCGGTGTTGGATGTGACTGATTTCTTTCCCCCTTCAAACAAAACACGGTGCGAATCCTTTTTGAAAGTGAATCTAGACTAATCTGTAAAAAGTACAGACTATCATTTATCCCTTGTCCAATCGACTTGCTCTGTGGACAATTTAATCAGGCCTTTCTTTGCATTCAGTATAATGTGGCTCATCGTTTCCAAGCATACAAGCTTTCATTGTGACGTCTACGGATCGCGGTAGCCGAAAATCTCTTTCCAGTTGCCACAAAATAGAATGTAATGTCTTGGGATGTTGTAATGTTTCTTTGATCAGAAAACTAGAAAATTATCATTGAGAGTTATTATAACATGTAGTCTATACTTGAAATAGACGTTAATAAAATTTAATTTTCTGATTGGAAAGGATTCCACACTGCAAATCACATTAAACCGTCATCAGCTTGGGATAGGCCCATTTACATCCATCTGATATTCCTCAATATTAAAGAATTAAGTTAACTTGGGCCGTTTGGCATATCAACAATATTTTAGGGTAACAATTAGAAAGATTATAAAACAGTATGTGAGAAAGCTTTTTAAATTTCAAATTAATATTTTTAACCTCTTAAGCGGTCAATTTTTTGTCTAAAATTTTTCAAAAGAGGGGCAAACTTTTTTAGTGCATATAACTAAATACGATACTTAGCAGAATGCGAAAGTTTTATTTTAATTTTCAATTTTAAAATTTTCACAGTATTTTTATTTTATAATTGTGGAACACAAAAATCGCTAAATGTTTGCTTTTTATAAAAACACTCTGCATGTTTCACACATCCGAAAAGAATTTATCTCATACTTACAAAAAATTCATGTTTGTATCTTTTTTTTTGAAATGTTGAGGATTTTTTTTGTGTGTGCATATATATATGCACACACAATTTGAAGCATGGTATAATAGTAAGTATTACATTGCAATGGAGATAGAGATAATATCAGCTTCTTTTGTATTATCTTTCCATTTTCAATTCTTCTCAAGCAATAAATTGCACACTGCCTTGCCAATCCCTGTTCTTTATCGAATATTTTCAAGAACCTAAATTTCTGCCTTCACCACAAAGGAAATTTCGGATGAGAAGTATTTCATTACCATGGGCAAACTAAATCTCTTAAAAACACTGGCAATAATAATCTCACAATAATAATGAAAAATATGTGAAAATCAAAGATAGAAAGAAGAAAATATCAGTGGCCGTCGAGCGTACGGGCAAATCGATTGTGGTCAGCTTTCGATAGCCGTACCGTGTACGTGCAAACCAGTTAAGGGTTCAATAAGATAATTTATGCTTTTCTTAGAAAATTTTTTCTATAGATAAAGGGACTTATACGAAGATTTAGTTTTCAATGTTAATGTGACGTATTATCTTTCTTAAAATTTCATTTATTATAACTAAATTTATAAGGATAACTTTTTCACCTGAAATACATGTTGCACCTTAACTTTTGGAGGTTTGTGTATATATTTTCCTCATTATACGATGATATAACAAAGATGAAATTTTGGACTAACGAAAGTAGAGTTTCTATGACATTTTAGGAATTATAATTTGCTATCTCCAGTTCATTAATTTTTTTTGCAGGTAGTCGAGAGGCTGCTTACGTGTATAGTGTCACCTCTGCAGGTGTGACATTCGTGATAACGCAGTCATGCAGCCGTGGCAACGTAAGTGACTGTGGATGTGACAAAAGCCAAAACGGTTTAAAGGCAATGGACCACGGGGATTGGAAGTGGGGTGGCTGCAGTGTGGACGTCAAGTATGGCATCCGTCTCTCCCGGAAATTTATCGACGCTAGAGAAATAGAAGGGGATGCTAGATCTCTCATGAATCTTCATAATAATCAAGCTGGAAGAAAGGTATATTTAATAACAGATTTTTATTACAAAACCATTTGTTTCTTTTTCGGATACATTGTGTGACCATAAATTACTTGGTCCTTTTATAGGCTGTGAGGCAAAGAAATCTATATAAAATATAACGAGCATTTGTTTAGTTATTATAAAGACAACTCTATAGTTTAGTCGTGGGGATCACGGTAACTTAGCAGAGCTTTCAGGTAAATTAAAACCTTAAACTTGTTAGCTGCCAATGTATGAATCGAGGTCTAAAGTTACAGGTTATAGCCCTGATTTCAACAAAGGTCATGATTTGTAGTAATAGAATTAGTTGAATGCCGTGGTAGCTTTGATGATGGAATAATGTACAGTTCGGGTCTCGTACTTCCAGAGATCGTATATAACTCAGGCTGATTCCCTTTAAATTTGTCAAGATTAAAAATGATAGACGTGTTAAAAATTTTGAGTTTCCCCGGAAGCCACATTTAATTTCTTAAAACAGTAATAAAGGGTCCTTTGTTCACAGGTTCACTATAATTTGAACAGTGTTTTCATCACTACATTACACACGTGTTTAAATCATTATCTTAGGTAATTTAGTTTATAACTTCGTCAAAGTGGTTCCCCTTTATGTATGAATAAATAAGTTTCTATAATTTCATATATTTTAAGATCCTTTGTATATATATATTATTATCTTTTACAATAAAACCCCCCACAAAAAATATCGCCATAAAAACTTCTTTGTAAACCTCAAAATTTATTAATTTTTCATCAAAATGCTTAAATAATTAAAATTCCACACTGAATTCTATAAATATTTCTACTCCGCACAAAAGCAATAGTAAATTTTATCCAATTTTTTCTCATTTTACATATTTAAGGTTTCCTACAATCATGTTTAATTTATAAACATAATAATTTTAATTACATGCTAATTGAAATTTATAATTTTATAAATACAAAATCTGTCCCATGTTGTGTAAGCAAAATATAATTACATAGCTACACTAAAGATTTTTTTATAACTTAATTACATTACTCTAACTTGTTTAGCTTTAATATTATTAATTGGTATATATGCAGTCAATTCTTATATATTAACAAATGAAATGTAGCAAATTAATATAAAATATATATAAATAATTTTAAATTTAAATTTTTTTTCAGAATTAAATAAATTAAAAATGAGTAATTTTAAATATTCTTGGTGTGTTTGACACCCAAAATAATAGCTCAACTGGTGAGAACTGTCGAAGAGACAAAGTTAAGAAAGATTTTCTGACCCGATTTTTTTCGAGATTAATAGTCTGGCTTTAAAATTTATATTGTTAAATGCTTTATTAGCTTCCCGTTCAACTAAGTTTCATATTCGGGTAGAAGGGAAAGAATAGAGATGTTTCATATACTTCTTAAACATATAAATTCTTCATGAACATAAAATAGTTGTAAAAGCTCATGCCCTGCACATAAAATCTAGTAATGAAATTATAAATCATAAAAGAGCTTTTATTATACAATGATAATAAAAGCTTTTACGATACCTTAGATGGAGACAAGAAACTTGATAGGAGCAATATAATATCTGCGCTACAACGTTTTTAGCTTCTTTCATTAATTAAAACAGAAAGAAATTTAGACTTTGAAACGATTCACCGTTTGAGAAATTTATGTCAACGCTATTTTCAATTCTTTGTATTTAATTTTGAAAGAATCATGTAAGATATAAGTTGTTTCAAACATTATTTTTTCCATTTCATTAAATAGTAAAAAGCGAAAGAGAACCTTAGAGTAATAATTTGTGGGGAAATTATCAGTCTCAAGCAACGTCAATAGCAATAATTTTCATGAATAAATACACTACGAGATATTAAAAATGCATCACCAAGGAGTGGCCAGAAAACTATGCAAATTTAAGGATAGGTGCACCTCACCTAGTTATGCAAATGGTTTGAAATGCGCAACTCTCGGGCATACGTTGAGTAGGATACAAGTGAAGGGGCTTGCAGAATGGGCAATACTGTGCCGTAAAATTATTCTTGGAATTTTTTTTGTCTCAAAAAACACGAGTGATAACAGAGAATGCTTGGTAACCACCAACGGAGGCAATTCCTGTAGAAAGACAATTTAACGTGGGCCATAGTGATTGTATTGACGACAAATTAGTTGATACTCATCTCGACGCATCCATTGTGCACCGGCTGAAGCAAAGAAGATTGGCACAAAAAATGTGGCAAATTTGAGGAGTGTTGATGCTGCTAGAGCAACTTCAGTACACGTAGATCAATGCATCCATCACGTGTCAGCTCATGCTTCGTTTAGAAGACTGTCATTGATTCCACACCATAGATAACTCCATTTGCAATGATGCCAGGACAGTGCTACGTGGATGACGGAATGGCACAGATTCGTGTTCTCAGATAATTTCGCTTCTGTTTCTCCAATGATAGTGCCGTGAACAAGTATGACACCGATGTGGTTAGAGGTCCAATCCCGCTGTATATGTAGAATGCCGCAATGCGTGGCATCGTGTCATCAGGATTTAGGACATCATCGCGCTCGATAGTAGGTCATCTTTGATTCTTATTCAAGGCATCATGACGACCCAACGATACGTGATTGATGGATACGCAATGAACGATACATTGGTGTTGATACTTCCCTACCTTTGGGTGTTGCCTAATACCCTTTACCCGACTACCCATATCATCCAAAGTGCTAAGCAATATCTACAGATATTTTCTTGGTCACTATTTTTTGCCTATTCTTTCAGCGGTCAAACACGTATGGGATCGAATGACAGAATGTCATGCTCCTGTTAAGTTATGAAGACGAAATGTACTAAACAGTTAACAAAGAATGGAAAACCGTCCCTCAGGACGTCATATGTACTCTCAGTGACTTTTCAAGTAGACGGGTTCCTTTTTATATCACTGTCAGTAATGTTCCTCAGCCGTTGAGCCGACATTCTTCTCGTTTTTGCGTGTTATCAATTGTTCATTAATGTCGTTCTTAGTTTCAGGAATTTTTTCTTTCAGTGTTTCATTTTCAACATCACATAGTGTATAACTCTTTTTTTTATAAATAAAACGGTTTTCAGTATGTCAAAAAATAACTTAATTATAAAAATCCATTAAAAAAGTATTGTGCAGTATTGCTTATGTATTTTAACTGCTATTTACTATCATTTCACTGGATTAATTTCTTACTATATTATTCTTGTTTTATTATTTCATAAAAGTAATAATTAATTTTTTAAAAAGGTAACAAAAAGCTAATTTTTAAAATTTATTTACAAAAAAGTTAAATTTGATTACATTATTTATTTCTTTACAGTAAAAGCTTGAAACACACATTAATTATTACTGTTTTGAATTCAATGCATATATATGTGGCTGTGGAATTTATTGTGCTTCTACATATTTTGAGAAAACAAAACATGAATCCTATATTTTAATATTCATATATTCAATCCATACGTCTGTTAAAATTAAGAATTTAGCTCTTTAGTCAGTTGTTTTGTGACGTATTTATAATTACATGTTTTGAAATCTGTTGAGCACACTTGCTTCATTTCAATTTATCAAAAACATTAAATCATCTTAAATCACTTGGAATTATTTAAGAAATATTTCCACGACAAAAGTAAGTCATGCAAATTACATTCGGATATTGCCTTTCTTTAGAAATGTAAAAGTAAAACATCTTTTAAAGGTGTTCCTTTTTGTAACACTATCATACAAAATTTACTTGTTTGCCTGAGACTTTGAAAAAATTCTAAAAATATGTAATAATTTTTAATTTTACATAGTTCGATTAAGGTTGAAATAAAATTATGTGAGATTAGTTTGTTTTATCTCACATAACATTTTCTCTCAAAAATAATAAAATTTTTAACATAAAAATATACATTCTTTGTTATTCATTTTATTAATAATGTTGAACTTATAAAATCAACTCCAACTTATAAAAGGCTTAATAAATAAATACATATAAGAAGAAATAAACAGTTACACAAAAATGGTTTTCTTTGAGATTTTTTCAAAAAAATTGACATTTCTAGCCTTTTTATCTCATAAATTATAAACAATGTATAGTGCCTGTTTTAATCCTAGCTCTTTACTCCTGTCTTTAATATTGTTTCTCTCTTCATGCAATTAAATTATTTAAAAAATATCTTTCATTTTTTATTCAAAGCGTTTGATATTAAGATTTTCCGGAATATGTTTTAAAATGTGAGTACATAAAGAATTGATATTTAAGCTTACTTTGAATCCGATATTTTTTAACTAGTTCTATTAGTTTCAATGATTTATAGTTAAGATTCTAAAAATATGCTCTGTGGTTAGATTTCCTAAGAATTTCTGAAAATTATTTGAGAAACCAAACGGCTTTTTTTTCTTTTTGTATTAAATTCACTTCACAATTTAAAACTTTTAATATTGTTCACTTCATAACAGGATTAAATATTTATTTTTTAATTTATGTTTTTAATAAATGTGGGAAAACAATTGAGTTAAACATTGCAAAAGTTCACTGATTTCCGATCAGAGCTCATTAAACTTAATTTAATATGTGTATATATTTTTAATCATAAAACTATTTTCAAAAATATTTTCACATTATTTCTTAATTCCTCATAATTAATTTTACATTGGAAATAATTTTATTTAGCGATGCTCTCTGCTTCTTTTAACTAAATCAGAGGGAAAAACTTTTTAATAATAATTTTGTTTACTTAAAATCGAAGACTTTAGGATTACTTTAACAATATCAGCAAATTCTTCAGTTATTTTATTAAGAAGAAAGTCTAGGGCTTCGTACAATTCGTTTAAATACATTGAATGATAAATTTAGATTGATACACTCTCAAAAAAATTTAGATTTATTTAAAATCCCCCTACCCCACCTTTTAAATTAACATGAGAAAAATAATTGAATAATATCTGATAAAAAAAAGTTTATATCCTGGAAAACGAATTAAAACCAGATTAAATGTTCTTCATACAAGCGTTTCTTCTTGAAAAAAAAAAGGAATTCTTTTTCTCATTATTATGCTACTGAACAGAAAATAATTCAGTATTAAAAATGTATGTTCCAAAAGAAATTAAATGCTTATGATCACACCAAAAATGAGCTCATTCTTTCAAAAGATTTATTTACTAAAACAAATAAATCTTCTCTTTATATAAGTTTCTGTGGTTCTTTATTTAATTCAGTATATAACTTGTTCTTTTTATAACAAATGTAATAAAATTATAACTACTAAAGAGCTTCGTGTGGTTCTTAAATTTAATTTTAAAATTTAAGAACTAAAACTAGCGAAATAAACTTCGATTTTATAGCTATAAATACCTCCTTAAAAATTATTTTTACAAGAGTAATATAGTCGAACAAAATTATTAAAGTATAATTATTCATTTTATTTGCTTATATTCCTATTAAAAACAGTAATTTTTGCTGCTTATTTAATACTCTAATTTTTTATTTAATTAAATAAGCGGATTTAATTCTGGTTATTGTAAAAATAATTCATTTAAGGGAAAAAATTATGTCATTTATACATTCAATACGATCCTAAATTGCAAAAAATCAGTACAAGAGCCACAAAATAGCATTGGAAAGACATATTTTATTTATTTCTCAAATTTTTCGAGCAATTTTTTGCATCAAATGAAACCCAAACCGCAATTTGGTTATTTATGGTCAATTTGGTCGAGTTTAGTTTAGTGTATTATTCTTCCGTACATATGTTGATCTGTATATGCAATGAATTTTAAAAAATTACAGTTTAATAAATCAATACCTCTTAAAAGCACTGACAAAATATGATTTGAAAACTACTCGTTTTCAAAAGTCTTGTGCTTAAAGAAAAGATATAAATGCAGTATGGACATTTATTTTTTAAAATAAAAAGTTTATCTTACGCTTTTTGATATTCCGAACGCCATTGATTATATGGCGGTCTTCTTAAGAATAAAGGGTGAGAAAATCGTTTTAGATTCCTACTCTGCATAACCACCCATTCCTTTCGAAGATAGCAATGTTTCGCAACTCCCTGCATGCCATCTGGTCCTAAAGCCTTTACTTGAGGTCAATGCTCTATCGTCCTTTGTATAAATGTTTTTGGTTTCTTTTAGACAATCTTTACTTTCCCTGCTCAGTTAATAATCTTTGTAAAGAGAAAAAGCTACGAACTTAATCTCATATAGTAAAAGTGCAAACCAAAATCGAATATATTAAAAAAAGGATAAGAAATAAAATAAATTCAATCTAGAATGTCATTAATGTGATATGGAGAATTTCTAAATAAATATGGCTTTTATCATCTACCTATAAATGACAAAAAATTCTGAAATTTGTTTTAATAACAAGCCTTACATTTCATTCTATTGTTCATAGCCCTCCCTCTCTAACTTTTAAAGCTACCCCGACAGAGAAATTTCATCATTCCATTAATTCCAGACGTATTTCATTTTTCCACTCTAAAATTTACTTCATTAAATTACCATGCTGCATTTGAAAGAACATTAGAGCCATAAAAAATTTTAGTACTCGATTTTTTCCAAATAAAAAAATTGAATTGTATCTTATTAAATTCGAAAATATTCTAAACTTAATTCTCGGAACTCAAAAATTTTATTTTTTTTTCTGAGCTCGATTTTATTATTTTTGAAAATATTTTCTTCTAAATAAAGTAAAATAACTTTCCTTTACTCGTTTAGTGCGTCTTGTCTAGATGAATTAACTTTTAGATCGTAAAGAATTCATGTTTATATTGATTACTTTTCGACCAGTGAGATTCAGGAATTCAGCAACACTAAAGAAGTCGATTATTTTAACTGTTTGGATGAAATATTCTATAGGAATTTCAGTTTCTTTTATAAAGCTTGACGAGAAGAATTCTTCAATTTGCTGTACATAACTTATGGGAAAGAGTTTAAAACTTATAATGATGAATGTGAATTTAAACACATGCATTTAAAACTGATAGTAAAAGTGTGTATTTTATTCTAAATTTGTTTTCGAGTTGAAAATGATGCTTTTAAACGAAATCAATGCTTTTAAAGATTAAAATTAAACTAAAATGCGCAATTTAAAAATAAACTAATTTATTTTATCCAGATAGGAAATCCCCCCTCCGATAACTGTGGATTTTGTTTGTGTGTTTTTATCTATAACTCTTATTTTTATTTTAGTAATAAAAGATTGTTTTCAATTATCTTTAAAGTTTCATGCGGAACTGAATGCAATATTCTTTGTAATTTTAATTGCCATTTGAGAAAACGACACCTCAGTTGTTATTTCAATTTCTCTTTTCTATTTTCGCATCATCTCGAGCCAAATTAAGTTAAATATACAATTATTTAATATGAACAATTTTAAGTCGCTGAAATAGATAAAGTGAACAATTAACTGATTAAATAAAATCAGTAAAATTTTGCTTTCCTGTAACTAACATTCTTATATCAAATAACAGCCACAAAGAAAATACTTTATTGATATGCCTCAAAAATACATATCGTTAAAATGATTTTCTGTTTGCTTCTTTGTACTCATGTCAAATGTTATTGTCACAGTCTTACCTCTATTGCAATCCTTTATTTAAGCAAATTGTAATGATTTTTTTAAATTTTTTCAGGCCGTCAAGCACAACCTCAAAACTGAATGTAAATGCCACGGCGTTTCCGGTTCTTGCACCATGAAAACATGTTGGAAAACCTTACCAGCATTTGGTCAAATTGGAGACTACTTAATGAAGGCATATCGTGTTTCAAAAAAAGTAGTTCCACATTGGGGACCTACAGGCAGTCGATCACCCCTGCATTTGAAACTAAGAAAATCCAAGAGAGCCAATCGGAAACCTAGACCAAGAGACTTAGTGTATCTTGAAAACTCTCCCAACTATTGTGAGAGTGACCCAGCCCGTGGTTCTTTGGGTACAATAGGACGAGAATGCAACAGGACATCATCGGACATAGATGGTTGTGATCTCTTGTGTTGTGGTCGTGGTTACAATACGCATCAGTATATGAGGACTTGGCAGTGTAATTGCAAGTTCCATTGGTGCTGCTATGTAAATTGTGACGTATGTAAGGAAAGGACAGAGAATTATGTTTGTAAATAGGAAATAGCGAATAAGTCATGCTTTTTCACATTCCACTTGTCAATGGAATCTTAGTGCCAATTTTTCTTGGCGAGTAGACAACTTTCTCGTAGTTCAAAGGAATGAATGCACTTAGTTGAACAAAAAAAAAAGAACTTCTACTCGCCAATTCCTGCTCACCTTCTCATCATAAGCTCTTGACATCTCCGAAAAATTATATGTTATTAATATTTATTAGATATAATGCCTATTTATAGACAATACATAATTGTTCATAAAAGAAGTGACCCTCCATAAAACTTCACTATTTTCATGGAGAAAGGACGCTTTTGCATATTGATGGGGATCTGACTTCGATTTGAAACGCTTTAGGTTCTGCTGTGTTATTCAATATGGTGAATAAAGTAATATCATCGTCTTCTTGTCATGAATTTGGGGAAGTATAGCACTTTATCGAACAAGAGGATTTTTAAATATGTGGGAAAACAATAATTTGCAAATCAATTTTTTATTTGATGTCATATACTGTAAGTTATTTCATTTTTCAAGACAGTTCAGATATAAATGAAACAAAAAATGTTAGACTTGTTAAAAAGCTTTAGAATGTTTGTGTAGCATGTTGCTCATATTATTACTTAAGGAATACTCAAATGACATCGAGTTATAGCTAATTAGTAAAAACTAATTATTGCAAATTTAGATTGTATAAACTTTAATCATTTGAATTACATTCATACTTCATTATCCACAACTGAAGATGCATTTGCAGCTTTCTTTACTAATGAATTTCATCAATATCGAATTCATGACTAATCAAGAAATTCATTGAAAAAGCACAGCACAATTCAATTTTTTCTTTCTTTATCAATTATTAAATGTCGAAATAATTTGGGAAGAGTTACTGCATGTATTGTTGGAAGTTGTTTTTATTGTAATAAAGTGAGTATGAGAGAGAGAGAGAGAGAAAGAAAACTTCAGCAGATTACTCTTTCAATTATACAGAAAATTATATCAGTTATTAAAATAGCTTTTTAATTACATTTTGAATATTTAGATTCATTAGTGGAATGCAATTAATGTGATTTGCATTATTGTTGATTCAGAAGAAATGTTGCATATAGCGCGTAGATAAAATAATTTTCAATATATTTATTTGCTGGTAATTGTGTGACGATTTATTCAACTTTAATTATTTACTTGTTGCTCTTTTTACTGTGGAAATATTAGAAAAAATTGCATTAAGTTTTTATATGAAACAACTAAAGAGCTATTATAAAAAGACAAAAATATTTTGAGAATTTCTAAAAATTATTATGGAAATTAAAATTTTTAAAATTTATTATTTCAGTTTATTTTTTTAAATTATCCTTTTATATGTATACATCGCTTTTCCTTTATATAATATATTATATATTTTTATGTTTCATTCCTTAAACATGAATTTTTATAAACATTGGTTTTTTAGACTATATTTCTTCAAAGAATAAATGTTACTTAATGTTTATAATAAAATTTTACTTAATAATGTTACATAACATTTGTTTTCCATTGAAAATATTTATATCTTCATAGATTTTAAGTATGACAAATGAATGACTTAACAAATTATTTACTTGAAAACAATTTATATACACAAACAAAATATTTATTAAAAAATTAATTATTCTTATTTAAGTACTCATAATTTTATATATCTACAGTGTGTAATTTACTTTGCGATTGAAATTTTAAAAAAATGTGTTTTGTAGATGAGAGAAACTACTTTTATAAATGCTCATGTACTTTTCCCTTTTGTCAAAATGCTTAAGTTTCAGTTCATAGTGTATTGTGCTGAAATTTTCAATAAATGTTACATTTGAAACTTATTTAGTGGTTTTTAAAATTTTACACCAGTTTCTGTTTATTATATTTTTTTCTAGTTTTCATAGAAAGTATTACACTCCTTTATCCGCATAAAAATACTCATATTATACTTTTGAAAATATTTCTACAAATTAAATATTAAGAATTAAAATGTTAACAACTTTGAAAGTTGCATAATTAAAAAGTAATTTAACTGAATAGTAAATTTTAATTTTCGAAACACAAAATAAGTATCAGAGTCTCTGATAGAAAACTATTTTAGTAAAATTAAAAATAGGAAAGTTGCGTTTGTGAAGCACATAAGTATTTTATTTTTTTATCAGAAGTAGTCTGAAAATAAATAAAAGAAGCACGAGCAATTTGGAAACATTTTAAATTGAGCATTTTTAAAAAATATTCTATTTATTTAAATTGATAACTCGTAATTTATTTTTTTAACTGAAGGAAATGTCCTCAAAACGCTGTTTCCCGTTATTTTATAGCATGCAATTTTTTCTATTGCAACTGTAATAATTCATTTTATTTCACATGTATGAAACTTAGAAAATAAAAAAAATTATTTTATTCAAATTAATATGAAAACTATTCCGATTATAACTGTTTTTATTACCGTAATTATCAGTATCATTTCTTACACATTCTATTGTAACTAGTATATAGGAACCAGGTTTATGTCGAGAAATTAAATAATAACGAATTATTCAGGAAATTCATTTTATGCAGTTGGTTTCTCTTTTTTGTGCTTACAGTATAAATATATTGATGTATTTGCAATATTTTATTTTGAAATACTTATAAATACGAGTCTTAAAGTACACATTACATTTTAAAAACAAATGTATACAGTCGAACCTCTATATTGCAAATTTTTCTATATATCGAACTTTTTCCTGGAACCAAGAATATTTCACGATTTTCTTCATAAAATAACCTCCCTATAGCGAAGTGCGTTTTCTATATAACGAAATTTTTTCTCGCAACTCAATTTTTTCCCTCCCTATTTTTGAAGTATTTTTCTCGATATTTGAAGTTATTCTCTATTAACACTCTTTATAGTGGTCATAAATCTTGAACTGATTTTATTATGTGTATAACTCGCCGAGAGCAATTGAATTCTGGGAGTTCCATCCAACCAAGTACAACCCTTAACCCCCATTGCTCAGTTGATTAGAAACATCTTCGATATCCTTTTTCACCCTCAGTGGAGCTATAGTTATAAAATAATGTATATTTAACATTACTTATATGCTTTAAATTATAGAAAATGTCTTTAGATTCATTAATTTTAATATAAAATTATTTTCTTAATGTTGAAAATACAGTATATTCCTCGACATTGTATTTTCTTATTTTCCTTGCAGTTTTTTTTAAAAAAAAATTATGGGTAAAATTATTAAAATCATAAAGGTGTGAATAATTACTTTTTTAGTGTATAGTGTGTATGAATTTGTTTGTTTTACGTGGTTTATAAAGCATATTGAAAGAGGAACCTCTATATAACGAATTTTCCGTGTAACGAACCTTTTTTCGGGATTTAGCGACTTCATTACATAGAGTTCCGACTGTATTACCAAAGCGTATAAAATTCGATTTTAGTAAAGGAATGAAAAATTTCATCAAATTCATTCAATGTTAAGAACAGGGGCATAGCTACCACCGTATCAGCCGTATCAATGATACAGAACCACCAAGCTACAAGGGCCCCAACAAGTGTAACTACAGAGCCAGAGCCACTAACAGGGCTCCCATATATAAAAAAGGACGCCGAAGGAATTTTGATACAGGGCCCCCTCAGAGCTAGCTACGCCAGTGATTAAGAACTGGTTGATTATATACATCGTAATTTGAAGTAATATGAGGGTTAATGGCGACTGACCATTTAATTTTGAATCACGGTCTAGTATAAGGAATATACCTTGGTTGATATCCCACTCTTCAAACTTCCACACCACGCCATCGTGAGAACATGTTTTATCTTCGACAAATTTTAAAGTGCATCATCCCTTCCACACTGCGGGTCTTCAGTGACATCAGGACTCGAACCTACGACTCGACAAGGTAGTCCACGAGTTCGTGATCGTGATTACTCGGATTTCGAAGGAAGCCACTTCCCGAATGCGAATTATCTACTATGTAACAGCAATTAGAGCATTGAAAGTGGCCACGATAACCGAATGGTCGTAGTCGTGAACTCGGCCCACCAATGTTTCTGTCGATTCATTTTGATGTGAGTTCTGCTGTCATTTAAGCTCACCGGGGGGCTGACACATGCTAAATCTGTTGAATTTCGATGAGCATGGAGCTTGCACTCACCCGCCAAAATTCTAGCTGAAACTATGATACCGTTTCCTTTGTGCTAGTGTATTATTCCTCAATATATGTTAGAATTTTTTTCTGTTGCCTTATTCTCTTTAGATCAGTATACGATCTGAACTACCCTGCAAAATAACCCAGAATTCAGAAGCTCATTGCTGTTTGGTGCATATAGCGTCCTCTTTTCCCAAACTTCTGCAACGACGATGAAGAAGGGTTATCTTCATAGATTGATTGTGAAGACATCTCTCTCTTTACCATAGCAACAAATATGGCTGTCTCGGTTGCCGTTGTAGGGTCGTAGGATTTTCAAATATGAAACTGGAAGGATGTTTCAGAGGTTTATTTGCAAACACAAAGGATGACTCACATATACAAATATTTACATCTATTAGGAAAACGTTTTAGGTAAATAATAATTCTCTCGAATTATTGACTTTTAGAGAAAACACTAAAAAATGGACCAGGTTGGCATCCAACACATGTGTTTCCGGCAGACAAAAACCTTCACACAAAGCTCGCTGGTGGAGCTCACAGGAATCTCTCATCGAGAGACAATCACTGGATTTTTCAATCTCCTCACAAAGCTCGCTAGTGTAGCTTACAGACTTTGGTTTAGAGGCAATCACCGAATACCCTGCCGTAGCACTCGCGCAGGCGCAGTACCTCGAATCAGTGCCGGTTTATCCATTGGATGCTTCGGGCAGGGACCCAGATAAGCTGGACTTAACCAGGTTTTCTGGTAATAAATTTTGATCCGCCAGTGCGAAGGGGGCCCGTAGATCTTCTGTGCCTAGGGCCCGAAATGAACTTAAATCGGCACTGCCTCTAATCAATCCGCGTTGCCACCTAGAGTTTCAGAATGGGTCTGGATTTCGTTACACCGTACAATGATATGTGTTCCTCTTTCAAGTCGAAAGAGCTAGAAAGTAATGTTTTTCTCTTAGGGAGTTATAACTTCTACGAATGTGAGTGAATATTAGCGTCGCACTGTTCAGCTACACGAGGCCTTTTGGCGACGAACCACGTAATTTTGAACCATGGTCAAGTGACGTGGACGACACCTGAGCTGGCAGCCCCCTCTCCTAACTACCACACCACACCAACGGGAGGACGTTTCAGTTCTCGACAGATTTAACGTGCATCTCTGCCCTACAGGGCGAGTCTTTAGTGGTATTGGGTTCGAACTCATGACATACTTGCCATGATTCGATACCCTGACCACTGGGCTACCGCAGCCCTTTAACTTATATGAAACCAAAAACAATATTTCTCTTGATATTGAATTTTTGGATTCAGATTGATTCCAAAGTCTTTGATCTGCACTAAGAAAGACATAAAAACGTCACCAAACATCAGCTGTGATAATCACATTTCAATCTATCGGATTGACCACCATCTTATGGAAGTGGGTGAACTACATATTGTAGATTTTGTGCCAACAATGTCTTAATACCAACGATTGTGAAGACGTATAAGGATAAAAAAATTCTACACAAATTGTAAAATTACTTTATTTGCATTTTTCTCTGACGATAGATAAGAAATAATTTTTTAAAAAAACTGCTTTGTGTACCAAAGTTCATATTTAGATCATTCAACATTTTTTAGCTATATTTACATGATTTTAATCGTAAGTGTCAAAAAATTAATTGATTCTTAACTTTTGGGAATCCGGTGTATTTCATGTAAGCAGCATCATATATGAATATTTTTATTAAATTACTATAATTTAGTACGTGAAAAAATTTTTGTAGGAAAAACACAAACAAAAATATTATCCTTGGAACAGAATTCATATATACTGAAACGCTTAATTCAAGCATGTTTAATTCGAGACTGGTATTACGACTCAATTAATATAACATCACTAAATAAACATTTTAAAAAATTTCGTAATATTAAATTTTGCAATTTTTTTCATTTTCATATTTTTCAAATATTTCGAATTTTGTTTATATGAACTGTAATATACCAATTTATTAATAATAAATCATTAAATTTGCCACAATTTCGGTGAAACTGAATTGTTAGAATTTTACTAATATTTGTTAGCCATATAAATAAATACCCAAGGGTATGCATTTTTTCACATATTAAGAAATACTTCTATTTTCGACCACTTATTTACATTTATTAACGGAGATAATTCTTCAATCAGATTCGAAATTTTTATTATTCATTTTTATATTCGAAATTTTTTTTATTCAGTTTGAAGAGGATGTGAGTATGAAGAAGATATAGTTACAATGAAAGCATTAAATTTACCACTTTTTTGTATTAAAAAATCGTTTTTTTTTAATATTATTGCTTCCGAAATGTGTAAACTTACATTTTCATGTAAAATTTTTCATTCTCATTTAAAATTAACCTTTATTTATTTGGACCATGGTAGCCTTTGAATTCAACATGATTGGCTTACATCGTAGATTCTCAAAGTAGTTACACATCTACATAAGGATCCATGAGTTCTTACCACTGCTGGGGGGATCCATTTTCATTATTACCAAAGTTAAAATAAATTTGCATTATTCGTACGTCCTTAATAAATAAAGTATAAGTTTAGATAAATATGTAATGATAAATATCGCACGAGGAGTGTTGTATCTAAAGATTTAAACAGGAGTAGAATCTAGTCAGTGGCACACACAAGGGGGGTATCCGGACACCCCAAAGCCCTTGATTTTTTTTCGATTGATTATAATTCTAAGTATATAGTACGTAAAATTTAATTAATTACTTGTTATTAATGATTAATTTTATTAATTAATGCTAATTATTTATTCAAAAATTAGTTTTTTACTGTGTTTTGTTCCCGAAAATCGACAAAATCAAAAGGAGCATGATACAAGAATGGTGAACTTTCGACCCCGGACCCCCCCTTGAAAAACTCACGTGTGCGTCACTGAATCTAGGCACTATATATAATAGCTTGTCTAAACTATAGCTTAACTCAGTGGTAACGGTAACGTGTTTATACATTTTCGTGGAACCTTAGAGAAAGCTCTATTATCCACTCATCATAATAAGTTGAACAGAGAATAATTTGTTGAAGTTGCATGTAAAAATAGATAGCAGTCCCCATCAAGTGCTGCGCAACAACGCTGGTGGAGGGGTGAGTGGGAAACCACTCTCCCAGTTGATTTCGTTTCTGTTTCGCTTTCATAGGAAACAAAGAGAAAATGACGTCACATCTCTAAAACAGCAAAGCCCGTCTTTCAACCATCTGCCGCATCTCGACGGAACGAGGAGAAAAGGGATAAATTTCTTTAATAGGAAGGATTAAGAGAATATTATTTTTAAGTCTGTTACTCGTTACCTCTTAAATATTGCGTGCGGTTATTGAAAGGAAATTTTAAATAACCATTTGGAAGAAAGTAAGAAAAGGTAGAGGAGTTTGAAATAAGATCATGAGGGGTGAAGTTGCCATACTAACCGCGATCAAAACCTTGCATGGCGCGCGGGGGAGGGGGTTATTAGAGTGAGTGAAGTTTTGAAAAAGAAAACAACTAGTGTAACAATAAAGCTCAGTGGCGCAACAACCCGTGAGGATCATACCGTGCCCATTTCAGCATACGGAACCTTGGGCTCTGAGGTGCATAAACAGATGTTCCGGCCAGGTGGTCAGTCTGACATGAAACCCCCAGTGTTAAGTTCCCAAGTGCGCTTGGTACTCATTTATCGACCCACTGAAGGGATGAAAGACTGAGTCGACCTTGCCCAGCCCGGGGTCTGAGCCTTGGACCTGTAGTGTAAAAGTGCGATGCACTACAATTCAGCCACTGGGCTTCGTCCAAACAATTGAACCATAAAAGAGTCGTGTAAGTAATCCAAAATTTAGCTTGTTTTGGATGTGATGTGAAGTGCACGCAACAAATTTTACCTAGCTTTGAATAAGTAGTATTTTTTTTACTGCTTCGGAAGCAACACATGTTACTTATACTTATTTTGTAATTTAATTAATATCTTCTTATTAATTAAACTAAGAAAATTCATATTTTTGTTAAAATTTGTTTATTAAATGGTTTTACTATGTAATAAATTGTCCCTATGATATTTTATTACTTATTGATTTATTTGACAATAACTAAATAAGTAATAAATGCGTATACCTATGCAATATGCAATATGGGACTCAACCTTTCATCCTTATTGTAGTGGGTCGATAAATGAGTACCAAGCTCGCTTGCGGACTCAAACGGGACATCTGCTCATGCACCTCAGCGCCCAATGGTCACGTATACTGGGATGGGCACAGTAGACCCTGGCTCTAATGGGCTGTTGTGCCACTGAGTTTGAGTATTAATTAATAGTGGTTTTTTTGGAGCTAAAATTATCTGTTTATTTTTTTATATCTTACATTTTTGTGCTTTTTTTCACAGAGGATAACAGTATGAGTAGAGATTGCAATACCGGAATACCAAATACCGGTATTTTGAGCCATTTGTACAATTTTGTAACACCGGTATGCACAAGTTTAAATACCGGTTTTTCGGTATTTACTAGAAATATTTTAAAATTGTCTCCGTTATATGTTGGAGGATCGCTAACATAGCAAAATAGTGTAGGTTTTTGTTTGTGTGTCCCTAACCGGCGAAATTAATTAGACTTGGGATATAAAGTTGCCCTGAACAATCAAGAGAAGTGATAAAATATGAGAATCGTCCAAGGAGTTCAGCCAAAACTATTAAACTATCCTATTACAGCTCAGAAAGATGCTGCACACGCTCAAGATTCGTAGTCTGTTTTTTGTATCTGTGAAAACAAAGTTGTGGTTGTGAACAAAGTGTGTAATATTTCGATATATTTCAAAATGTTGAGTTTGTGTTATTCACATTGTATTTGCATATCATACTTTAGGGTTCAAAATATTTTTCAGATTCATTTTATTTATACTTATAAATAATAACCCATAATAATCAATAAGAATCACTTTAAAGAACATAAAAAAATATTTGATAATTCATCGGTTTGGTTTCATTATTCATATGACGAAAGGAATCTGATGGCACAGTGTAAATAAGATGTTCCTTTTTTTGTGATTCTTTATATACTGTTATAATGTATAACTTACAAATTATTTTTGTGATATTTACACTCTTTAATAAAGCAACTGGCAAATAAACAAAAACAAAACACCTGTGTTTTCTTTCTTTTTCTAAAATTTCTACTACCGGTATTAAAATCGGTATCCCGGTATTAAGATCTAAAAAATACCGAATATCGGTATTGGATTTTTGGTCCGATATTGCAATCCCTAAGTATGAGTGAGTCGATGAAAAACTACAGGTGATGTAGAGTTGAGTATTTACAGAAAAAGTATTACTTTATACCGTTTTACGATGAAATACACTCAGGAACATTGAAAATAGTGACCCAAGAAGAAAGCATCGGATTGAAATGAAATTTAATACACATAATGACACAGATGCGAGATTCACTTGATCTCAAAAACAAGACAATTAAACGAATACAGGGTGTGCAACGACACAAATACTGGGCAACTTCAATAGCGCGTTGGACCACCTCCAGCTGCAAAACATGCCGCCACATGGGCCGGCATTGAGTTGATTAGACACCTTCTGTTGTCCGGAGGCTGATGGGCCCACAAATCTTGAACAGCCAACTCTAAATCATAACAAGAGTGACACGATGGCATCTGCTGTTTTAGCTGATCCCACACGTGCACTACAGGAGACAAATCGGGGGAGCGGGCCGGCCGTGGAAGAGTCTGAAAACGACGTAGGAAGTCTTGAGCAACTGTTGCTGTATGCGGACGAGCATTATCTTGCTGGAAAATTGCCCCTGGGAGACCATTTAGAAAAGGTCCTACATGGGGGTCGAAGAATATCATCAACGTAACGTTGGCCCGTTAAGGTTCCACGCATCACAATTAAAGTGGACCGGCTATCATAGGCTATGTCCCCCCCCCAGACTATTACACCAGCTGTGCGGGCAGTGTGACGTAGAACAATGTGGAGGAATTGTACCGCTCACCAGGGCGCCTCCACACCCGTACACGGTTATCATCTGTCCCCAAAACAAACCAGGATTCATCACTAAACACAAACTTTTGCCAATCTGTGACATTCCACATTGATCTGGCTATGCTCCACTGTAGACGCAGTTGCCGATGTTCCAGTGTTAAAGGGAGTGCACGGAAAGGGCGCTTGGATTTAAGATTTGCTTCTGCAAGGTGTCTGGAAATTATTTGTGGAACAATTGCTACGCCTACGTCTGCTCGTATCGTTGAACGAGTCACTGTGGGGTCCACAAGTGCTTGCCGCTCGATCCTTCGATCCTCTCTCCCCGTGGTCTTCCTGGTCGCTCCCGACCCGGTTTTCTGCGTGTGGGTACTTTCTCGTGTCCACTACTCCCAACAATTTCTAACGGCACATTCCGAAAGATCCACCTGGCCAGCAACACGGCGCGTCGACCAGCCTGCAGTTTTCATCCCGATGATCAGGCCTCTCTCAAACTCGCTTAACTGTGAGAAATGTCTTCTAGCCCGTTTACCTGGCATGTTTCGCTTACCAAAGTCTTCCTACAATCGGCGGGTAATCGTCACGTTTATGAATCTTCGAATTTGCGCTGGCTTATATAGCACCCTCTTCCTGATTGTAGCGCCACCTCGGCGTGTATGAGCATGCGTATTGGCACAAAACTTGGATCATTTGCATATCACATTACACTGTACTTATTTGCAAAGTTTCGCGATTGTACTTAGCTTCCTTCTTGGGTCGCTATTTTCAATGTTCCTGAGTGTATTTATTTACCTGTGTATTTTTTATGCAATAAAACTGTCAAACCCATCAGTGAAACCTTCTAATTTTCAAAAAAGCCCATAAGGACAAAAAAAAGTTTTAGTTTCTTAAAGCAATCAAAGAGAAAAATATTTGAGAACATCGTCATTATACGACGACATCTAGTGATAGCATCTGAGCGAGGTGATGATGAACTACGTGTATCTTCTTACATTTCTTTCGTGATTACGAAGTATGGAAAAGTCGCTCTCGTTTTGGTGACTTATTCTGTCAGCTGTAAGTAACATAATATTTCCACAGAAACCAACTTTCAATGCTATAAAATTCTACTGAGAACTGATATAGTATATAAAGGATTGGCGAAATGATTTAGTGAGTAGAAAATGTTTCTTTGAGCACTATCCGACTACCCTAAAATCATTGTTTTTTTTTCAAAAATTGACAAATTTTTCTTATGACTTTATTTTATAGTCCATCTTATTAGCTTTATAAAAATACCAAGTTTTTCATTTTCCTTTCACTAGTACAAAAACTACATGTGTTTTAGTAAAAGCAGATGCCATAGCTTTCTTTACACAAGATGTCAAACTTTAAAATGCATTTTACTCGAAATGTGTTTTTTTTTCGAAAAGCTCAAACGGGGACGGCGATTTCTCAAAAAGTTTTGAAAATAATTTAATGAAATTTTTTGTGTATGTTCTGTATAACTGTGGAAGTGATTTGACCTTCAGATTTAACAATTACTGTTTTATTATAAAATTTACAGTCCTTTATGTGAATATAATCACTGTTTTTTTAAGTAATTTCATATAATCACTAAGATAAAGTGCTCTAGTTTTTGTAAAAATTAAAATATCCTGAAAGTCATTTCAAACATGAATAACATATCAAAATGAAAAATTAAGAATTTGTTCATAAAATTTTTGTACAGAACAGGCCCCGATTATGTAATTTTTGTACATTTTCACCAGTTTTTTCCCATTTTAATATTAATAATTTTTTTCTATCCTCAATTTTAGGATTTTTTTCTTAAAATTGCAAAAAAATCCCAATATCTCCATTGTTTAAAAAAAAGTTGTCGCAAGTAGCAGGATACCTTAAAAACATTTGAATTCTTGATAAATCTTGACGAGTCAACTTTTTCAGGAAACAGAACTTTATTTTTAGAGGGAATTTGTAAAAGAAAGGGGAAAAATTCCCAAGAATAGTTATTTGTAAAATGTCTGGAAACTGATACGAAGGTTGAAACAATATTTAAAGAATCAATAAGATTATTCTATATGAGGATTATATACCTTTGAGTAATGTTCTCTCTATTGATACTCATGGTGTAACGGTAAGGTGACATTAAGGCATTCTGATTTACTTAAAACGAAACGAGTTATACCTAAAGTATTAACAATACATTGAGTCATCCACTGGCAAAATTTAATCTCCCAAAATCTTCGTAAAGTTTACAGGGCTCATAAGATTGTCATTAGAGTAATTAACAAAATCAAAAGAATGCCTTAAAACTGAGATTATTTGAAAGATATATGATGAAAATTATGATCGTTTAATACTGAGCACGGAGTTATGTACAAGGGCATATTTGGATTGATTTTATGTTTCCTTATAAAGTATTGGAATTCCTGGGGAAATAATGATTTAAGTTTCAATTTAATTAGTAGAAAAATTTCATAGCTAATAGGATTAACTGATTTGCCAAATATAATGAAGTCAATTTGAATCTGCGATGGGATCAATTAAATTAAAATTATGAGAATAATATTGTTACTTTGATTAGGGCTCGAAGATTTTATGCAGATCAGTCGCAAAGAACAAGACAGTTCTTTTAGAGCGAGGAGAATTTATTGTCGAAAATCAATCCTTGAAATACTCGATTCAGCAGCAAAATTCACAAAATAAATACCAGGAAGACTTTACACCTTCTACATCGCTCAGACTCAATGTCAGTGTCTAAAATACAAGTATGTAAAAAATTATTCAAAATTACCGCATGGCCTATTCAACAGCCGAACTATATCGCTAGACTCTTTACGGTCAAGGCAAGGTTACTAATCGCTAGTCAAAACAAAACGAACTCACTTTCATTGAGCATCTCTCTATTTATATTCCTCGCGGATCCTTCGAGAAAGATATACTTGCGTCTCATAGGTCTTGAAATTTGTTAAATTCTCCTCTAATTTCCTGAAGAATCCATGGGGTTCCGAACTCGCCACAAACGGTCACCAAATTGATCGCCAACTTGACTCTATCGCCAAGTTCCCATTGAATCGCCATTATAACGTAAGGAACGGCGTTGCTTGCTAATATTACAATTTTAAAATAAAATAAATATAATATACAGCAGTGCTTCTAAAACTTTCAACAACCATGACCCAATTTTCAATCATAATTTTCATCGCCCCCCCATTACAATAACAATGCATTGTGAACCCAATAAAAACGTTAAAGCTACAATACAACATTAATTATAAACTATACAAACCATCAAAATATAAGTATTATATTTTGTAAATGAGAAGCCCATGAGAGGTACTAGTAATTATTAAACTTGTTTTTAATTTAATTTTGATAAATTAACAATCAAAAACTTTATGAAGTACTGATACGTTTATAAGTATATTATATCAGTCTAAATGTGCATTTAATTTTTATTATGCCAGAATGAATTTTTTGTTTTACTTCCTTTCAGTAAATCAATACTTATTTTAAATCTTTTACTTTCGATTTTTCAATAAGCTCGCGCCCCCCTTACAGTGATATCACGCCCCCCCAGGGAGACGTGCCCCACAGTTTGAGAAACGCTGACATACAGTAACATAAATACATTACACATCCAAATACAAACTATTTACACAATTTTACCCAAAATTCGAAACAATATCTATGTTTTTTGATAAGCTTTTCCTATACAAATAAGAGGATGAGAGAAGAGGAAAATGTTCTCAGTTTTTAATTCTTTAAGACCACCAAAATGAAATGAAGATATTCTTCTCAACATTTAATGGTTCTTTATTCTGACCCCAGTCAAAAATTTAGAGATACCTGGAAACGTCTGGTTCAGAAGGTCTAGTTTGTCGCGCCATGGATAGTTATAAGTTATTTACTTAGATATTTGTTTTACTTTTTAACTTTTCACATGACTTGAAAAAGTGGATTTCGTGTAAAAGGCTCAAATATAAATTCCCTTGATTATCAATTAAATGTGTTTTGAAAAAGGAGAACTATTCCAAAAAATACCTTTTCATTTTTCTCTTTGGAATATAACAAGAAAAGCATTTAATATAATAAAAAGATCGATTGCATGATAAATACATAAAAGGAAAAGAATTTTATCACCTCACTGTTTTGGTATCTCAAATTTTTTACACCTCGTTTTGTTCACTTTATCTTACAAAATCAGCAACTGACTTATCACAAAGCTTAGATTTCACTAGTATTTCATGTTTTATTCATGGGATTTTGAAAACTCTCCTTTATACTTTTCTTTCATCTTTTCCAACCAAAAAAGAAATTTTTTCCCTTTGAGATATTATGAAAGTTAGTGGTGCTTTTGTAGAATTGGACATGAATCAAAAGAATCTAGATATGTGTATTCTTCCATTGTAACCGCAGAACCAGGACCGTCTAACGCCCACACGAAGGACCCCATTTCAGGTGTGCGTTTTTCGTCTGCCAACCATTCTAACAACCAAACAAATAAATGAGAGCCAGACAACAATCAATACAATTTAAAATTAAAGGGTGGCAACATTTCTGAAAAGTCCAGAAGAACACAATAAGCAAACGACAGCTAATGAATAAAAAAGAGCTTAAGCCACCAACATAACTAAAAAGGGTTAAATAGAATAAAGGCAACCTCCCATTTTCCCGCGAAAACAAAACAAAAGAAAAGTAGCGAAAAAGATCTTCCGCAGTGAGGAGGGGAGGGGAGAATGAAGAAAAAAGAAATGTCATAGGCATTTCTAGAACGATTAAGGAGTATCGTCGTTAACGACATTCGACAACGTTCCTCTTTAACTGTCGAGAAGATCTTGAAATGGAATTAGGCGTCGTTCGAAATTGCGCCTTGGGTTGTGCCATGACAGCATAGCTAGAATATAGAATAGCTGCACGTTTAGGTTAATGGATTTCGCTTTGATCATTTGCACGGTTTTTATCCATTTCTAAAATTAATAGGCCTTCTTTTTAAAAAAGTAGCTGAAATTAATACCCTTAATGAAAGGGCTTGAATTTTGTACGCGTCATTAGCGTTTGCTTTCAGAAATGCATGAATTGAGTTGTAACATAAGCCGGAAGGGAAAGTTTTTTCTTTACAATTCTGTTGGTGTTTCTTTCCAGCGATTATCGCAATTTGCATGCGTGTTTCGAATGTACGTTTGCATTGAAATAAATGATCGAAAATTTCATCACGTAATGTGCACAAGAGTTATTCATCAGTTTATATAAATTTAGGTCTACACAGTGGCGTAATGTACACCCCTTCAACCCCGCATTGTGTGGGGCCCAGGGTTCTAGGGGGCCCAAAAGGCCTGACTGACACCAAGTACCCACTCTTTGTAAAATCCAACTTGGGTGCTCGAAACCTGACTTTGCAGGGAGGCCCAAATGTTCTCCGTTACGCCATTCAGTCTACAAGTGCAGATATTGACAAAATAGGAAATAAACAATGATCGGTAATTTTAGATTTCATTTTAGAGTGCGGGAAGTTCATAGATTTTGAGATACATTTTATTCCAGTGTGAAAAAAAAATAAGAGGTAGAATGAGACTACAATATCTTTTTTCTTTCAACAGAGGTTAATGATAATATGAATGAGTGAGGGAATATTAACGTCGCGCACTGTTCAGCTACATGAGGACTTTTGGCGACGGATCTCGTAATTCTGAGCCATGGTCAAGTGACGAGGATGACACCGAGCTGGCACCACCCTCTCCTAACTACCACGCCGACGGGAGGACGTTTGAGCTCACGACAGATTTAACGTGAAGCGCTCCCCTACATGGCGGGTCTTTAGTGGTACTGGGCTCGAACTATTGACATGCCTGCCATGATCCGATACCTTTACCAATGGGCTACCGCAGCCCCATGATAATATGAATGTCTATCTCAAATCTTACGATGGGTTTAATACGCAATTGCCATTGCTTCCCCTTTTTGACCTATTTATACTCTCTAACAACAATCCACTAAACTATTTTCCTTGATATTCTTTTCATAGAAAAAAATTTACATGAACTTCAAGTATATAACATGATCGTCATTGCAGTTATAATATCAAACATGTTTTAAAACACTTGATTTAAAGTTCAATTGGATCTCGATTGATTAATTGTTTGTTAGTGTCTCATGTGAAAACGACTCCAAGTGTATGGGAGACGGACTTTGTGATTTTGAGCCACGATCAAGTAACAATAAGAGTATGATCTGGAAATTGAACAAGATACAAACAGTTACTTTACAGTTTAATTCAAAAGTTGTTTCTTACGATGATTGAACATATTTACATCATACTTTTTATGAATTGCTTGTCGCGTAACATCAAAACATATAGATACAGCAATTCAAATATATATATATATATACACTCTGTCGCAAAAAAATATATGCACCCAGAAGAAATCAAGCTACAATCACGAAACTCGGCAAGAATGTAGTCTGGTAAGAGATATGCAAATGATTAAAATTTCGAAGCCAATGAGACAAGGCTAAGTGTGCTATGCGCATATTAGTTGCGCAACTGGGAGAGTTTAAAAGCATGAGTACGAGCGCCGTACGGCTATCCAAACGAATCTGATGACTTTGATAGACGATATTGAGACTTAGGATGCCTCTAAGACGTAACTGGCGGCAGTACGAGCAGCTGACGGACTTTGATAGGGGCCGTATAATAGGCCTCAGAATTATTAATATTGGTCGAATAGACGTATCGGCCGCCACCTCGGTCGGAGCGATATGGTAGTTGCTCGGTGTTGGCAACAGTGGATCACAGAAGGTAAGTGTACCGTCGCGGAGGGTCAGGACGTCCCAGGAACACAAATGATCGCGAGGATCGTGCAATCAGAAGAGTGGCCACTTCGGCACCAACAACGTCGCTAACATCGATTCAACGCCACTTACCTCCTTCCAAACATCCAGTGCCATCAAGAGAAACCATAAGGAGACGACTGACCGAAGTTGGCTTGAGGAGCCGACGTTTTTTAAGACGCTTACCACTGACCCCACATCATAGGCAGTGTCGACTGGATTTTTTGCCGACCTCGGGCAACTTGGAGTGTGACAGACTGGAGACGTGTCATCTTCAGTGATGAAAATCCCGATTCAGTCTCAGTGCTGATGACCACCGCACACGTGTCTGGAGGCGCAGCGGCCAGCGGTCCGATCCGGCATTTATTGTCGAGCGGCATACAGCAATTTCACAAGGTGTGACAGTGTGGGGAGCAATTTTTTGGGACACACGATCATCTTTAGTGGTCCTTCAAGGCACTTTGACAGCTCGCAGATACGTGGACGATATTTTAACGCCGATTGTGCTACCCATGCTATCAAGTCGCCCAGGTGCCATTTATCAACAGGATAATGCTCGTCCACATACTGCGTTACTCTCCCAACAATGTTACAAGGATATGACGTCCTACCATGGCCTGCCAGGTCACCAGATCTTTCTCCAAGAGAGCTTGTCTGGGACGCGCTGGGAAGGCAACTGCAGCCGTCCCGAGATACAGGAGAATTAACTGCGCAGATGCAAAGACTATGGCAGGATCTTCCACAGGGGGTCATAAGTGATCTAATTGAATCGATGCCACGCCGAATTTCGGCTTGTATAGCTGCCAGAGGTGGCTTTACTACTTACTGATTTTTAACCTTTTGCAAGCTGTAACCGCTGAATAAAATGATATTTTGTTCTGAATTTTTAATCATTTGCTTATTTTCATATACACTACATGCATACCAAATTTCGTGAATGTAGCTCAATTTCTTCTGGGTGCATATATTTTTTTTTTTTATGACAGAGTGTATATATATATATATATATATAAAGTTTAAGTTATTTAAATAATTATTTCTTTTTAAAAACGAAGAGGGTAACACAACTTCATAGAACGAAAGCAATATTTAGAAGTTATTACATTTGGAAATGCGCAAAAATTCGACGTTTTTGTATTGGAACAATACGAACAAAAAGTTGCAGGAATTTAAACATATTTCCATTTAATTTGTAAATTATAAAACAAAAGGATACACACAAATAAAACATCAGTAAAAAATTTCGTTTTACTAAAAGATTAATTCGTAAAAATTTAGCTATAGTTAACAAGACATCTCAATTTGTTAAATCTGATGTATGAATTGTTAGATAAAGTACTTTTAATTTTTGGGGTTGATTATTTCTTAAATTATTAATATTCGTTTGCCAACATTTATTATTTGGCTAATGTAAATGCTGTCTTAATTGGATTAAAACTGGCTAAAATAAAGGAATAGCGAGAATTTTAAAATTGTATACCTATATTTAAATGTACTCGCGCGCGCGCGCGAATAATTTTCATCAGAACAAAATACGATCGTTTTGCTTGTTTCAAATTATAACACTTCTATTAAAAATAAACTAAAGACTCATAATAAAACTTCTATTGATATTTTTTAAGTTTGAGTCAAATTTGCACATTTTGTGTTTTAATAATTTAATAATAAAATGAGAAAGAGAGAAATAGATCATTTTACATGCAATGTTTTTTATAGTATTAATCTTTAATAGTACCTCAAAATACATAATCATGTATAACTAAACTGATACGTATTCTATTTAAATACTCTATTTAATATTTAAATTTGTAATTTTTTACGTACTTCAAGAAAATAATTTTTACTATCTGAAACGTCAAATAAACATTTTTTTTATCAACTACTTGTAGCATTCTTAAACTATGCATTTTTGGTAAAAAAAAACATATTTAAGAATACAAAACATAAAAAATTAAAGGAAACTTTCTGAGAAAAATTGGTTTTTTGGAACCCACAATCACAAATTCTGAAGGAAACAAAAAAGAAATTCTTTTTTTTTTTTAAAAAAACTATAGATTTAGTTTACTAGCTTGAAACAAACTATTCTATGGCTCAAAACCTATAGTTTTGGATTATTGCTTGGATATCTGTTTATAGATTGTTACATATACTTTATATTTACCTTCATTATCACTAGGTTCCAACGCTTGCATAAATTATCACGTTATTTTCAAGTTGTTACAGCATTGTTAAAAATTTTAGACATTATGAATTAGAAAATTTATGTATGTATCAAAAGAGATTTTGAAGGAAAACAGGAAAAAATTATCTCTCTTGAATTTTATGTTCATCTGACTTATGAATCTTTATGATTAAGTATTTTTATACCAATCGAAATAAGCTTCACAAGTCTAGAATTATTCCCTTGTAGTTCCCTGTAGCCCAGGGAAACCTTTTAGTTGCGGCGCGCCAAACTAATATACCATTGTGATTCAGCATGCCACGCAGTAGGATATTTTTGAAACAAATAAATTTCCTCGATAATGCGTGCAGAATTACAGAATAGAGTCGAATAATATAGATATTTATAGTTTTATTTTATATTAATTCTGCTTCATTTAAAGATATTTCTTATCATAAAAATAAGCAGTATAAAGTGTAGCTATTTTTTCAACAAAAATTTAAAAAATTACATATATTATGTATATGTAAGTAATATATGTAAATTAATTGTACATACATTATGTATTTTTAAACATATTTATTAAAATAAGAAATAGACAATATAAAATATAAGTATTTCTCTTCAATGTAGTTAAATAAAAATTTTAACCCGAACCTAGTGTTTGCACCTCTCAGCTTTCACATCGAAAAATCAGAGATATAATTTGTGACTTTCAATTTGACACGATTCTGAGTGTTAAGTTGTTAAACAGACGCACAATTTCTTTGAGGACTAGAAATATTTTTCATATACGGAAAGATTTTTTACTTTTAAATATGTAGAACCAGAAGTGAAAAGCAGAGAGCAGAGTTTTTCTCTCTTCAGACAATTAAATCTTTTCAGAAATGTAATTCAATAACTTACAAAATATCTGTACATTTATCTTTAAAGTTACCTTTCAGATTCTTTCGTAATTCCTTAGATCTCCATAATTCTGAAGATGTTTGCCAAATAAACTCCATTACAAATTTGTCAATTTTCATCCACTCAAAAATTGAGAAATTTGCAGAGTAGTGCAGAGTACCACTAAGAATTGTGCCACATGTGGCACGCGTGTCATAGGTTGCCGACCCCTGCTGTAGCCACTACTATGAAGGGAAATCAAAGTACTGCATTTAAAAATTAACACGATACATAATATCAAAAGAATTTATAAAGTTTAAATGTATTTAAAACACTGAATTCTTGTCCAAATAATCTCACAAATCTCGATTCTATGAATGATAGATAAGTACGGAAGATCTGAAATTTGCTCATGGAGTTACTAGTAAAAGCTGTAGTTATGTACGACGCATCCATCTTCTATGTGTATGCATGGTGTGTTAAGCCAAACCTTAACAAAATTTCCATCCTAATAAGGTTTTCAATTAGAAAAATTATTTAATTACATGATTTACTTTTAATACAAAAATGAAATTCCTTTCAGAAAACATATAGTGGGGGTAAGCAATAAATCGATCATGATCAACCGGTGGACCGCCAACGCATTTTGGGGTGACCGACTGAAGATTAGCAGTTAGTAACTATGTACCGAAATACTCAAGGTTAGCTAACAGTATGCAGACTAAGTCTTTTTCTGGCTATAACTACAAGAACTAACTTCAGATGAAAATGTTTCATTTTTTAATGTATTTTAAATTGTTTGAAAATAAATGCATCTCATTTAATATTATTATATTTGTGGCTATTATTATTATGTTTGTGTATCTTGTGTCGTTTTGCTTTGAACGCGGTTTTAAAGTGTGAGTTTTTTTTTTTTATTTCAGTTATGTAGGTAATGACATATTCCGTATTTATTATTAAGCTATAATAAATATTGTAGATTCTTTTCTTACCTCTCCACACCTACGTTACTGGGGGAACCACAACACCTTGAAAAAAATTAGAAGTAGCCCGTACCATGGAAAAGTCTACCCAACCCTGACATATGAGATAAAATTTCTGATAAGTTAAGAAATTTTACTTGGTAATATTGATGAAGCAGAGAAAACTATGCATCGACACAAACGTTACACTGGACGAAAATTCCTTCCTGCAAGCCACAGCTAAGTGTGAAGAACAGGTTGCGGTTAAATATTTGTTCCTCCTCGCCTACAAATTGGATAGCACAACCCTTTCTCCATTGTGCAGAGATTTATTGGCCCCCGTCTCCCGCTGGGCCCTAAGTGAGACATCAGAGGTTCGAATTTATGGACCCGTTTCGTCTCAAGAGTGCTTTTTCTACGCCTTTTCTCTTGTGCAACGTTCTTGTTAAGCAGAAGCACGCGAGGCACTCTCACGGAAGATTAGATGTGATTCATTGAGCATGGACGGCCTTTAATCACGCAGGTGGGCAGCTCAAAATTCACACTGAATGCGAGAATCTGATACAAATTTCAGAGGATTGCGAGAATATGTAGCATTTTTAATAATTATCCTTTTAAGAAAAATTAATTTGGTCACATCATTTCAACAATATCCATTTTTAAAATGTAAGTTTGTAGAATATTCGCCCATGCAAATTTTAGAAAGCAATTACATTTAAGTCCTCTATAGTTAAAGGAAGCAGGATGAGTTATTTTTTAAAATTTTCTTTATTTCATAAGAAAACAATCATAAAAACATGTGCATTCACAGGAAGTAACCGTAGCTGTCCTTTTGAAAACCCTTTTCTTTAGAAACTAAAAAAAAATGTACCTTTTCTAGAATAAATTACTCATGCTAATAACAGAAAATATAAGAAATAAGATTTTTCAATACTTTAAATATTTTTTTAACAAAAAAAAAGAGTCAAAAAGGAAGCTCTGATCAAAGCTAGATAATCCACATTACAATAGATATGGGATCCTTTTCTATTTGATCCAAGTGTTTTACGTTAACTCGAAGCGGATGCATTACAGTGCTTGGAAGTACGTTGATTAAATTTTACTGTAATTTGTACATGCATTGAATTTCTTAAGCTAAAAAAACGTAACTAAATGAATTATTTAATGCTATTTAAACAATGAAGTGTACAGCAGTGTCGTAACGGAGAATATTAGGCGCCCCCTGCAAAGTCAGGTTCTGGACCCCAAGCCATATCTTACAAAGGGTACGTACATGGAATCAATCAGGCTTTGGGCCCCTTAGAATCCTGCCCTCCCCCCTGGATGCGAAAATGTACGTTACGTCACTAGCATACAGACTCAGTTGGTGCAATAACTTCATTAATATATACCATATAAACTATTGATCACTTCCAAAATTATTTTAGTGATACCTTGAAACGCTCCATTTTACGCATTTTACCTGATCTCCATTTTACGCATGCGCAAGAGTTTATCCTCCCCCATAAGTAATTTAACTTTTGGGGGCTCTGTATTTTTTTGTACTGTGTGACGAATATAATTTAAGTATAAATATGAAAACATAAGCCTCTAAGTATAGAGGCTAGTATAATAAGAGATCTTTCCCAACTGAACCATTGGCTTATTAGAAATTCGAAGGAATATCTGAAAATAATGAGAAAAAAAATAAGCACTTTTTTTCGTAATATAATAAAGGAATACGTAGAGTATTTTGATCAGCCACAGAAATTTTTGATTTATCAATTGATTGATTGTTGGGACATTTGGCATTCCTGTCTTGATTCGAGCAGTGTATTAGAAACTATTTTATTTGAAAATGTGTACTATTGTTTCAGTTTTCATTTGTCGGAAAATAAAGTAGCTTTGTCAAAGAATGAACGCGATGTTTTAAGGGCCGCAGTATGTAATATTGAGAGATTATGGTCTTACGGAACGGAAATAGATCAAGTAATAGTTAATGAATTGAAGCTTGGAAGGATCTGTGTGACTAAAAAACCTATTAAAGAATGCTTTCAGCTGAAGCACTACTTAATTTTGAAATTGTATAGTTTGATTGATGCGATTAACATAGAAATCAAGCAAATCTCAATTGTACATCTTCTTATGAAAAATTATTAATGTTTGCTTGAGCATACAGACTTATATATGTTTCGTCAAGCACACAAACAGAACTATTGAAATGTGAATATCAGAAGAATTTTTGATAGAGCAAAAATAGAAGTCTTAAAAATTGTATAGAAAGAAGCATTTACTGGACTAGAAGACAATCCCTTCAATCTTGCAGAAATGAAGAAAACTTTCTTAGAGTGGAAAACCGCATTTTTTAAGAAGAAGGCTCACATAAAGAATTTTAAATTTCCAGTAATAATACTTAATGATCATGCTCTAGTAGAAAAACTGATTCGTTACATTTAGAACTCGTGGGAGTTTAAATTCTGATGTTTTTTAAGAGACAATTTATAGAATTAGTGTAGAGTTTGAAATCTGTCCTCTGAAATAAAATCTCATAATTCATTCTGCGAGAAATGTAATTTTGAATGAAGTTCAAATTGAATTGTTGATTTTAAGAATTTTTTGAAGTGTCATTTTCGTTTAAATTAGAATATAAATTTTGTACTAATACTTAAAGTGTTAGCCAAAATCTTCATTTTTTAATAAAATACAGTTTGAGTATAAAAAAAAATCATAAGCAATCTCAATATAAAAAAGATGCACACAGTAACCAAACGATAGCGTTTAAAAAACTATATATATAATCATAACTATCCTTCTTTAAGTGTACATTTCCGGAGGACAGAACCCTACTACACTCCGTTCCGTAAGCACGTAACATACAACTAGACAAAAATGAACACTTTTATCCGGAGGCTGTTACTGGCTTATATAGATGATACCACTATAGTACTCCCCCACCTTAGGTGAACGAACGAGATATTTGTTTTTGCGAGTGGGTGTAGCATGTGAGTTATTGCTGTTAATTGGAAGTATTGCGACAAGTGAGTCTGACGACTTTCGTTTCTGCGCAGATTAGAGGAATCAGGTTCCTCTAATTCTTATAGAATAATAGGGACTGATATTCGTTCCATAAAGCTAAGAAACCGTATGATTACATCGGGAAGGTGGAAATTTGAAGAATGTTGCTCTAACTTAGGGTTATACCTTTGTCACCTCAAGTAAGGTTCTCTGTTATAAGAAAAGATATGAATTGCCCATTGGAAGGTAATACTTTTTTCGATGGTTTGTTGACTATTCTTTTATATCACTTCATAATACATAGTGGAGAGCTAAATGATTTAGTAAATAGGTTTAAGGCAAGACAAATGGCAACAGGAAGAAGATTTCAATTCTTTTACGAGAAATATGTTGATATTTTTAATGGAACTTAAAAAATCAAATTTGTCTAAGATTTTTCCGAGGTCACTGATTGCGAGACACTGTAGTGGAGCCTAGAAATATTATTAAGCACAATTATGATATGACAACAATCCTGAGACTAACCTCCTTGCCATAGGTAAGTATGACCTTAGCCTGTTGTGTAATTGCTTTGTGATATTTATTTAATATGATTTTTAAAAAAATGTTGCAAATTTGTTGATAAAATATTCACAATAAATGAGATAAATCTGTCCCCACGAGTTCTGAAAGTAAATTAACGTAATTGAGATGGATTATACGGAAAACTAAACATTTAAAACGGTGAGAAATATGTTCTAATAACAATCAAATATACGAAAGTAGATTAAAAGTACCACTGAAAAGGTATCAAGGTGACAAATGAGTAAGACTGCCTTGACTATGTATACATCTGTTGATACGAAGAAACATTTGAATACGGACATAAAAATAACTCTTAAGCTTCTCTTTTTGCACCATAAGAGGTGACGTGTAGAATTTTACGAGCTATCTGCCGTGCGTGAATGGAATCCCATGGTGGTGCTGTGGACCCTTTCAGCTTGTCAGCGCGTCGTGGGTAGTTGGCATGCATCATCCTCGCGTACCTGACGAGCTCGACACTGAAAACGCCAAACTTGAATGACAACTCCGAATCGGAAAGAGATGCCTGTTTAAGGTGAGGCGACGCTTGTTTTTTGCGACAGAAAAACAAATTTTTCAGGAAGAAAAAAGATGCCATAAACAGGTGACAATCTGAACACGGGTAGTAGTAGGAGTCTACGAAACCATCATTATCCCACACACAGTTTTTGAGGAAAATAATAGTAAAAAAAGAAAGAAAAAAATTCTTGTAACGGGAAGGGACACAACGCAAATGTGCCTACGCTGATTTTTAAACTGAAAAATTAGGGAATTTTTCTTTGTTTGTTTAATTTGCTTTATCTTTCGCAGCGTAGGCTGTGT
The DNA here is from genome assembly GCA_019973935.1 of Trichonephila clavipes. Taxonomy (NCBI): domain Eukaryota; kingdom Metazoa; phylum Arthropoda; class Arachnida; order Araneae; family Nephilidae; genus Trichonephila; species Trichonephila clavipes. The sequence continues at coordinate 74,588 of BMAU01015268.1, read as the reverse complement.
GTGGCAATGGGACTTTGTTAATAATAAAGACTTGGGGTTTTTTCGCTAATATTATTTATACTCATCCTACTTGACTCCATTTAAATCTGCCTTCGCTTTCGAACAATAGTATTTCCAGCGGACCCACTCGTAGGTGGAATTTTATTGGTAAATAATTCTGTCAGCAATTAGTTTCCTTCCAACCTTTTTGCCTTTCAACAACTGACAGAATGAATAGCTCTTGTTTGTTCATCACTTTAGCTTTAAAACAGTGTTTAGAAGTCCATTAGACTCATTCGTCTACTTGATTACTCTAACATTTTATTTGACTTGAGATCTCCAAGTTACAGAACCAACGTTTGCCTCTGTTGTTACCAAAAATACAGAATGTGATCTTTTGATATCTTTAAATTAACATTCTATGATAATTAAAAATTTATTTCACCTACGATGTACGATGTTATTCTCAGGATTAATTTCCTTGGGTGTGATCACAATTACATAAATGTTTCAAGTCCATTGTTGTGTGTATATTTATTAACAAGCGGGTTAATACAAAAATTATACTTCTTATTGAAATTGACATTGTAGAGGAGAAGTAAGAAAACAGATTTGTTTTTTTAATACTGACTAGTTGTTCTTAAATAATGTTTTTAAGTAATTTTTTCGCTCGTTATACTTTTTGCATTAAGGTATCCGACTACTACGTTCGGAACCGTGATTTTTTAAAAGCGTATAAATGGATATAATTTAAGATATTTAGTGTCACTTAGATTAGAAAATGTATATAAAACTGTTTTAAGAATATTATTACAATAAAAAATGATTTAAGTACAATATTTTGACAAAAAATGAACATAGAATGACCCATTTTCAAAATATTCTCCTTTTGTGAAAAATGCTTCTATTGTAATAATATTTTGCCTGTATATAGCTCAGACCTCTGTACAGAGGCTCAATTAGAATTTTTGAAATATATAAGTTAGAAGTGGGTTTATCCATGTTTTACGACAACAGAGGGGAGAAATTTTAAGAAAAGAACGCCGATAATTATTTCAATTGGTTGTAACTCTGAAAATAATGTGTGAATTTTTCAAAAAAAAAAAAAAATAGTTCAGACTCTCTGAAGAAAAGTCTTTAATTTATATAAGCAAAATATTATAATTTTTAAAGCATTTTTTTATAAAAGGAGAACATTTTGAAAAAATATTATTCTACGTTAATTTTTTTTTTTTGCCGAAATATTATATTTAAATAAATTTTTTTTTGTCAAAATGTTCTTAAAACAGTTTTATGCATGCATTCTAATCTAAGTGACACTAAATATCATGAAAATTATCTATTTATGCGCTTTTTTAAAATCACGGTTCCGAACGTAGGCGGATACCTTAAGGAAGAGTTCGCAGTACTTTTCTTCCTGAGATCAAACCGTAGTTCTTTTCAGAGAAGACTCAAAAAGCTCTAACCTTAAAAATTTTTCGGTTTTGAAATTGTCATTTCATTTGTTGTTGTTGTTCTCGTGCCCATGGATTTGGCAAAGAAAAAGCATTAAAAAACCTAGAATCCGCCAAAGGTGGTAACAACTGTGGCTGCCGATTCCGAAGCGTCCTGGTTATCGAGGATCTCCTGCAGTGAGCCATAAATGGAGTTAGGCCGAGTTTTAACGCTCTCGGGGTGAAAGCTGGGCACTGGAAGATATGATATGGTATGAGCGGTTAAATTTTCAGGCAGTTTTTACACTATATGTAAGATATAGTTACATCACAGGATGGATTTTTATTTATGTTAATTTTATGAATCTGCATTTTTCATACTGATTCTATTTTTTTTCTGGATAAAAAAAAATTATGATTCTTTTTTTCGATTGAACTAACATTTGTTTATAACACAGGATTAGAAAAAACGAATAATCTAATCCTAAAAATTTATATTTCAAAAATTATTACCATAACATAGTGCATGGAAATAAATAATAGCATTCAAAGTTGTTAGTGGAAATGTTTGATATGTAAATTTTTAGAAGAAAAAATAAATGTCTGATCTGTAATCTAATTCATTCCACACATTTCGCAGTTATACATTGTCAGTCTTTTAATGCAGCACTGATACATTCTTAAAGTTCATTGAGTGTTTTTTTCAATAGTAACTGATGTGTAACCTCATCTTAATTATTATATTAATAGGAGTAAATCATTGTCACACACCCTTCCAGTCCAGCATTGTATAAATTCTTCGCTTAAGTTAATTTGTGAACATCCAAAACCCAATAGGGTGGAACTACATCTTGTTGAAGAATAAAATTCCTACTGTCCTCACGTAGCTGTGTTCCAACCATGTTTGCTACATTTTCAGAAAATTGCTTCCTGTTACCGTTTGCTTTACAGAAAATAATGGCCATTCAGTTTTCTTAGTGGTTTGCAGAAAAGAAAGATTCCTTTCTGGCATAATATACTGTTCCTCAATTCTATAGGAAGCTTCACTTCCTTGTGCTCTGACTTTGTGATAGTTAACTCTTTCTGAGTCGGGGAGCGTTACTTCATTTGTAAATATAACTTCATTGAAGAAATCTTCGCATTCCAATGTTTCTTGCAAGCAAATGCAAAAGGGGAATTAACAAATTTTATTTTAAGGGTTTAAATTTTAAAATAATTAAAGGGATAGTAAAATTTGCCATATCAGTTTTAGAGAATTTCAAGTGTAAGGACTCCATCTACTGTGAACTTCGAAGATAACTACCACACCCAACCCTCCGTATCTTTCGAGATACTTGGTCAGCCTCTAATGTTCTTCTTTCCCCAACAATTCCTACATCTTAATATTATTTAAGCTACCACAAAATATTCTTTCGGCTTAGTGCTTTTTTTGCATAGTGATTCTAAATACACGTTTCACAGAAAAAAAAACTCTTGCATATTTCATTACACAGAAACCTCCCGCTGTCGTTGACATAATTTTAAAATTGTTCAGCAATGTTGAAAAAACATGAATTTTTTTTTATTTTGATGTGCCGTTGACTTTATTATGCCCAATACCGAAAAAATAAAACTTTTAAAAATTCATTTATTTATGCTATTCTGAAGAACATGCGAACAAAGGAACAAAAAAGCACAGGATCGAAAAATATACTTATTTTAGAAAATCTAATAATGGATAACAATTTAATAAAGGATAGAGTAACAAGAAGAGTGGAAAACATTTTATGTTAGATAAGAATATCATTATTTGATAGTATGTTTATTTTCAATGAAAAAAATCAATTTTAAAATCAAGGAAATTTTTATGAAACACAAATATTTTATTTTTTGTTAAAGTGAAAAATCAGTGTTGTCGTTTTTGTGTTACTTTTCTTAATATTTAAATGTAACGCGAAGAGCACAAATTTATCTTTAACTAGATATTTTTATTAAATAACACTCTTATTATTTATTCCTTTTATTATAAAATCTTGATAAAAAGTCACACTACTTATTACTATCCCTTTTATCAAAGTTAAATCATCTCATAACTCTAAGCACGATTGGATGTCTTACCGTTGAAATAAGAGAGAGAGAGAGAGTTTACACACACACACTTAATTCATCACATATACGCTACGATTTTGATCCAGATTTAACCTGAATCGACTCTAAAATGAGAGTCTTTGCTTCGAAGTATGCGATCCAAACCACGATTCATAAATTACGGGGTGGTAACTCAACTAGCCATGCTATTTTACTAATCATTATTACCAAGGCTCTATCCAGAAATACATGGTCAGGGACGTTTAAGACTCTTTGAGGCCCTGGGTTCAGAGAAATCTTAAGATTTTTTTGAGGCCCTAGGCCCCCTATGCATAAGTAGGCCCTAACTGAGATCTTTAAAAGTAGACAACATATAGCAGGGATACTCAATCTTTTTTTCGGCCGGGCCACATACATATGACAACTATTTCACGCGGGCCGCAACGTGAGGATTGAGAATTAATGGGGGGAGGTGGACGCTATAAGTTCAAGGACATTTAAAATGCGGAATCCTACCAGCACGAGATCGATAGCAAAATTTACTTGATTGCTTGATTGATAGAATTTCTTGCTAAATTTTTAATGCATTGTTCTTAAATAATTGAATTTGTTAGTGTAATGGACCATGACCGGGTCACTCAGAACGGTCCAGTAGGCCAGTGATCCGCAACTCTCGAATCACTGGCCTACATCGGCCAGCATGGACCGGTCCGTGGATCAAATGATGCCGGGCCGCCTAAAGAACATTTATCTATTGCCATTTTATTTAAAGTGGTGCATTTCTCTCGGATTTGCGCAACTTTCCACGGAAATTGCTTTATATTCCACGTTAAATCACTTTTATTCATTTTGGGTGTAACTATATTTTATTCTGAAGGTATATTTAAATGCAACTAAATTAAAATTGTTAAATCAAAACAATCTAAAATATAAATAATCAACGTGTCCCACCCTCTGCGGGCTGCGGTAAAATTATCAAACGTTGACCGGTCCGCAGCGATAAAAAGGTTGCGGAGCACTGCAGTAGCCCACATACGACTTGCGGGTCGCAATGTTGAGTATCGCTGGCATATAGCATGGACTGTCAAATACTCGTTCAAACGGTTATTTGAAACAAATAAATTTGCAAGATTAACAATCTCAGAACCAAGGCACAAACCGGCTCTATCGATGGCCGTATCTCGATGAAATGAGTTGAATGATTGTTTCTGGTATTAGGTCTAGGCCTAGACATGGACAACGGTCATCATATAATAATACAGTCTTGCCAGTTGGCATGCAGCCTGAAATTACCCGTTTTTCTGAAAATATGTGTGGGAATAATTTTTGAGACTAAACATTAAAATTATCCGAATCATGATATTATTAAGATAGAGTCGAGAATGAAACGAGGCCCTGGGTCCGTGCCCACTTGGTCCATGCTTCAAGACGTTCCTGCATGAAGTGAAGAAAAAGATGATTATTTAATTGATTCTACCAGAAAGAGATGAATCAGCACCTTTCCCTTTTATCTAAGATTACAGAATAAAATAAAGAGTTCTTTTTACTGAATCCAAAAAATTACGTGGAATCATAGAAATACGAATCATAACTTTATTCGCTCTGTTAGTTTGGAAGGGAGTGAGTCAGTGAGTAAATATTAACGCCGCACTGTTCAGCTACACGAGGGCTTTTGGCGACGGACCTCAAAATTTTGAACCGCCAAGGGACGAGAACTACACCTGAGCTGACACTCCCTCTCCAAACTACCACACCAACGGGAGGACGTTTGAGCTCTCGACAGATTTAATGTGCATCGCTTCCCTACATGGGGGATTCTTAGTGGTACTGGGCTCGAACTCTTGACAACTAGAGGAAGCCTAGTGGTTGAGTGGTTTGTGCATCGCACTTCCATAGGTTTGAGGTTGAAACCCTGGACTGAGCAAGTTTGACTCAGCCTTTCATCCCTTCAGTGGGTCGATAAATTAGTACCAAGCTTGCTTGGGAACTAAACACTGGGGGTTTCGCGTCAGACTGACCACCTGAACATCTGCTCATGCACCTCAGGATCCAAAGTCGCGTTTTTTGAGTTGGGAACACTAGGTTTTGACCCTCATGGGCTCTCGCGCCACAGAGTTACTTTGAGCACACTGGAGTGTTCAAAATTAAGGGAAATTTTATATATTTAATCGAATTTCTTGAAGGAAGTACTCAATGAAAAATAAAACTAATACTTCCAAGTAAAGATGTAAAGCAGTGATTCCCAAAGTGGTCTATATAGACTCCCAGGGGTCTATGATGACCTTCAAGGAGTCCACGCCAGCGAAAAAATAATTTGGGGGTCCATGAGGTGTAAATGGGGGTCTATGATAGTAGCTCTCATTAAACCAGATCATGACTTAATTGTTTGAAAAAGAATTTATCTATTTGAAACTAGTTTTTTACCAATTTAACTGATTTATTTACTAAATTTAATGAAGTTAATTTGTGGTAACTAGGTGATAGCATAAATTTTACTAAGACAAGGATAATTTACAGAATAAAGCAAAAGAAGTATTACATTAAACGTTGCAAATTTTCTCATTTTGTCACAGACAATCTGTCTGGACATTTTAACCAACGTTCAATATTTTAATGCCTTTTACTCAGATTTTTAAACTAGGTTTAAAATTGCCTTTTTTTAATAGTAATACCACACTAGACAGTGAATTCATTTAGTCACATTGAAAAAAATTGTCATATTACAGTCATATTAGAAACTGATCAGAATAGGCCCTAATGAAGATCTTAAAATAAAGTTTAGAAACGGGTGACAGCAATTTTGGCTTTAAAAAGACATACCTGTTATTTGTCATGAGTATTGTGAAGAAGTTTTTAATTTCTTTTCCTAATGAGAGGGAGTTTCATTGAGTTAGCCAATCTCAAGAACAAAAAGAAAAAAAAGAAAAGAAAGGGGGAAAAACGAAGAAAAAAAAACTGGACACTTGCTAAAAAAAGGAGATTTAGGGTTAAACTTGAATAGATCGATATTAAATTTTGAAAATTTGTTATTGAAGCGCCAGATTCATCCCTCTCCTTAAAAGCATTTGTTTGTTATTGAGTTATTTTATGTATTAATTTAATTTTAATTTGATTCATTAAGATGTGCTTCTTAAATTTTAAACGTTATTATTCCCTACAGTTAGAAATTTAGTTCTTTTAAAGTAAGTAGTAGTACCAACTGTCAAAAATACATTTAAGTTGATAAATTTGCAAAAATTCAGTATTAGGTAAGCAGGAGTCTACCCGAAACCAAAAAACACGGCAAGGGGTCTGTCTATGAGACAAAAAAGTTTGGGAACCTCTGATGTAAAGCATATTTTGTGCGTGTGGGTTGTGCATTGTAAGAAATCTTGTTTGTGCACAATTTCTGCGCTTCTTTGTTCACTAAGTTTAACTTTCGTCTCGGTGTTGATTTTTTTTTGCAACACATTCATTGAAATTTAAAATTAAACAGTTGAAATGTTTAACCACGAATGACTTTACAATTGAATGAGATTACTAATCATTTTGAGACTTGAGACAGTACAGAAACTGGAATGTAACTTCTAGTGCTCGGTACAACTTACAGCGACAGTAATGAGATTAATCTGTAGAGAGAAAGTCTAGGAAAAGTCATTCCAAAGCCACGCTGTCCAACGAAAATTGACATTTGTCCATTGTAGCGAGGCGTAGCGGATGTGCTTCAGCTTCTCTTCTGTCTCGTGAACTTCATGTGTCTACAAGAACCCCAGTTTCAAGGTTAAAATTATAATTTTGATATTTGTATGAATTACATAAAGAGGATTTTATATAAGTTATATTCATATAACTGGAATAAACTTCGAAACCTTATTATAACTAACCTTTTGAGTAAAACGTTTTCACTGTTTTTTGTGCATGTATTTAAATTACTCTTAGTGAATTGAAATTTAAAACGTTGCTTTCAAGAAGTTTTTCTCATATTGAAACATATATAAAATAAAGAATTCGATACAGCGATTTTGAATGAAATTTATGGAAAAGATGCCAGATATTATAAAGTTAACAATGCCCCAAATAGTTTTAAATTAAGAAATTTTAAAATAAATTATAAGAAAATAAATTAAAGCTTGCACTTGTGATTCTTTTCACTATATCATAAAAATGCAGTTTTAAATTTCTGTGCATTCCAAGGAATACACACAAAAATTCATTTCAAAATTTTTTTTTTTAATTTAATTGATTTTTTTGCAGCTTTTTTATATTCAGATTTTATGCGAATAAATTTCGCTTACACTCATTTGACTGAAATGAGAAAAATTTACCTTTAAATAACAGTTTTCTTTAAAAATGTACTCACAATGAATTTAGATTGCAAAAACATTTTTTCTTAGTATAATTACTATAATCTATTATCTTTTTTGTCCCCTTTCGAGATCTACATCCGCGCTGTCTAACACATTTAAATCAATAATACTTTGCTGATTAAATTTTACTGTGATACTGATTGCGTTAAAGTTTTCAACCTTAACTTGAGATCTTGATTTTATTTCGTAATATATTCATCACAGTGGCGCACACAAGGGGGGGGCCGGACCAACCCTAGAGCCCTGGATTTTTTTTCCGATTGATTGTAATTCTAAGTATATAGTACGTAAAATTTAATTAAGTACTTGTTATTAATGATTAATTTTATTAATTAATGCTAATTATTTATTCAAAAATTAGTTTTTTACTGTGTTTTGTTCCCGAAAATTGACAAAATCAGCAGGAGCATGATACAAGAATGGTGAACTTTCAAACCCGGACCCCCCCCTTCCTGAAAAATTCCTGTGTGCGCTACTGATTCATCATAATCCTGCGCCAAATATAGTAAGAGACAATGTAATAGATGTGTTTTCTATTCTGTAACTTTCAGCCTCCCACGAAGATAATGAAAAATAAAACCTATGTAATTTTCATCTATCGGTAAGAATTCTTCAAATACAATCTTGTTATTTTGTTTCTTCTTTTATACATTAATTTTACTTATCAAACATGCTAAAATCTTTGAAAATATTGCAGGATTTTTGATGCCATTGAAGATAGGATAAAAGCAAGTGCGAGGGTTGTTAGAAAGGGAAAATAATGTGATTGATTTGACATACGAGTTTCTCTCTCTCTCTCTCTCACGCACACACACATGCATTTAAAACATCTATTTTAAATAAACTAAAATTTTTGTTATTATATTAATTCAGTCTAAAATTGATGACAGGATCCTAAGCTGATTAAGCTGATCCTAATCATCATGATTTAAAACTCAGATGATATCTGTATTAAAAATGATGATTATAATACTGACACCATCCAGAGATGGTATCAATTTTTAAAATATATTTTGTAAGAGCTCTTTTAATTTATTTTCAGTGTGCTTTTAAATATTTATGAAAATATTCATTTTTTAAATATTTTAAAATTTTTTATTCAGCCTTAGATATTCTAATACTGTTTTATAAACACTAATAGAGTATCTTTTATTGTTCTGTAATACTGTATATTTTGTCGATGAAAATTAATTGCTGTTAAATTATACTGAAAACTTCATCACAATTAATTAATTAAAAGTATCGTTAAAAGGCTTATTGTAAATAAATTATTTGAAAAAAATGAAATGCTTTAGTAGTTGTTTCTTGAGGAATAATTCATAAAATTGTACAAACAAATAATTAAACTTATTAAAGTATTTTGATTTCTTATACCATTGATAAACATCGAAATTTTATAGACCTAGTCAAATTCTTATTTAACTGTTATTATATTTTACATAATAGAAAAGTTATAATTTTTTTCATGATTAAGTATTTATATTAACGTATGCTTAATTGCCAGATGATTGACAATCAGAAAAATTTAATGAGTTTGAATAACTTTTAAACAATCATGTTTTATTTTAAATTTCATTTAATTAGTTCAATAGAAAATTTATAGTAAACTTATACATTTAGGAAACGATGTATTGTTATTTTATGAGTTTATAAACTCCTTTTGCGTCTCGAGATTTATACAAAATGTCCCATGAAAATTTTATTCCATTAAAAATTACCCAGCCTTAACCAAAGCTAATTATATACTGTTATTAAAAATATTCGTTTTATATGGGATTTTATAAAATATTAATCCATAATTTGTGATGAAAACTAGTTTTCTTAGCAGTTTTTATTACAATGAATGATAAAAGTGAATTATTTAAGTAGTTTTCATTAAACTATATAGAATAAATAACAGTATCAGTTTGAAGCAAAATAATACCAATAAAGACCCGCCGTGTACAGCAGCAATGCACGCTAAATCTGTCGAGAGCTGAAACGTCCTCCCGTTGGTGTGGTGTGGTAGTTAGGAGAGGGAGGTGCCAACTCAGGTGTCGTTCACGTCACTTGACCATGGTTCAAAATTACGTGGTCCGTCGCCAAAAGCCCCCGTGTAGCTGAACAGTGCGACGTTAATATTCACTCGAAGCAAAATAATCGGTTGATTGCCTTTTAAAATAAAATAATAAGAACAAAATTTGTGAATAAGCTCCGTTATTTTTTGAAAAATTTCGAAAACAATTTTTTACGTTTTCCAATCCCAAATTCCTTGATGTTGCTTTTCCTTTGTGTCATGCACAGACAAAAGTACCGGCTATAAGTTTTTAAAATATAAATGACTAATTTTAGATTCTTGGTTTTTCAAAAAGTTCTATTTGATGCTCTCATTTTTATATTTGTAAATGCAACAGAGGTCGACTAGAAGAAATTTTTTTAAAGACTTTTCCCATTATTTTGGCTGACATAATTGAATAGAAAATATAATTGTTTCCCAATGATGGATGTATGATTTCACCAAAAAAAATTGTTTCATTTCAATAAAATATTTTATTAAACTGTTAGAAATTCTCAAATGTATTTGATTTTTTTAAAGATGAAATCATATGAGAACATTTTTAATTAAAACACAAATGCTTTTTTACATGAAAAATACTAATACAGATTATAGTTCTTCAATATTTTTTCAATGCTAAAACCTAGAATGTTTTGTAGAAGATTTTTCGTACTATAAGGATATTTTTTTAAACTCGAAGAAATGTATTAAGTGTTTATTACCGTCCCACTATAAAGCAACACGAGGGATATTGGCGTCGAACCTTTTCATTTTGACCATTGGTCAAACGACGATGACGACATCTGGTCTAGCAAACCCTCTCCAAATTGCTACACCATGCCAACGGGATGATTTTGAGCTTGGAAAAATTTAACGCGCATCAGCCCTTCTACACAGTAGGATTTCAGTTATATTTAGCCTAAATCCAGCCACCAACGAGTTTGTGACTATAACCAATAGGCTATCGTGGCTCTAGGAAGAACGTAAGTATCAAATACAGTTGAACCTGTTTTTGTGCGGTAGATAGGAACCGCAGAAAAAAAATCGCACAAAATAAATATTCAAAAATTTCATAAATTCTTACATATAACAAACTAATTCGTGGAAATACTACAAAAAAGTCGCATTTATAAAATATGCCAATTATTTACGAAATTTATGTAAGAGTACTTCCGTAACAAAATAAATAATTAAATATTACACATGGAAATATTTTAAAAACATATAGTTTCTCATTGTATATACGGATAAGTCTTTAAAATGCACATACATAATTCATCGCTACTCATCGTAATCCAAAGTCCTGTAATGAATAAGTTCAAAATCGCTTTCGTCACTTGAAGGTGCAATTTCAATTGATTTATTTTTTGGCAACATAAAGTAAGAGATAAGTTTTTGTGACGAAGGACGGGTGGTCACAGTTGCTTGTAAATGTCACGATAACCGGCTATACGTGATTGAAGCCCTTTTTGGAATTTCATACTCCTTGCTTAACTGGTATCTATTTCAAGAAAATGCTTTTTCAATCTGTTGGAAAGCTGGATCCCTGCATATTTAGATCCGCTCTCAAAGAATCTGGCTTCTTGTCCGTCTTCATAATTTATCAAATTATTGATAAAATGTCACTGTCATTGAAAGTTTCGTCTTCATTTAAGTGCGGGCTGCTGGAGCGTTGATGGAAAGCAACTGAATGCGCATTGTCGGGAGACTGTTTATAACAAATGAACAGAGTGTCTTGAAGTGTCTACCTTTCAGTGACGTAACGTACACCCCCGAATCATGTTGGGGGGAGCAGGACTCTAGGGGCCCAAGGCCTGACTTACGCTTAATACGTATTTACCCAATTTATAAAATATTAAAGGCAAAACCTGACTTTCAGGGGGTCCTAATATTCTCCGTTACACCACTGGTAAATAGATAGAAATATTACAGTGGAGCCAAAGCCATTGAGTCCTGTCACGGAGGGGGGGATTCTAGGAGCCCAAGGCTTGACTAACGCTATAAATACGTATTTACCCAATTTATAAAATATTAAAGGCGAAACCTGACTTTCAGGGGGAGAGGGGGTCCTAACATTCTCCGTTACGCCACTAGTAAATAGATAGAAAACATTGCAGTGGCGCCAAAGCCATTGGAATTCATACACCGCATAAAAGAAATATCGAACATAAAAAGTCGCACAAAAAGGAAATCACATAAAAAAAGACCGCACAAAAACAGGTTCTGCTGTATACATTTTTTTAGGTCAACAAATAATGTTTAGATAATTACATAAGAATACTTACGTTATTTCAATGCATTTTTTAGTGCCATTAATTCTGCTACCTGGTATGTGCTCAGAAATTGAACAGAGTCTAAAAATTATAAAACTAAATTATTAGATGCGCTATATTACTGATTGTTCGACAAAATACCTGAAACTAAAATTTTCGTTCCTTCTTTTTAGTGCTAAGTTTAACTGATTTATTTGCAAGTTAGAATGTAAAAAAAGTATAAGATTTGTAATTCCTTTTTATGCTCGATTAACACAAAAATTTATTTATTTCTGTCCATAATATGTATCAATTTTCACATCTTTTTTACTGAAAACACTTTTAAACCCTTCTTTTTCTGTTCTATTATTTACCTCGACAACATTATGTTTGACTACATTATGTTTTCCTCTTTGAAAGAATAACATTAACTTCCAAAATATAATCCCTAATGGATCGACAGAGTATGGACGCAACAGGATATTGAGCTTCGAATTGATTCAGATGGCCAAACCCTTTTCATTTCACTTCCTCTTTTAAGAGCTGAGTAGGCAGTTTTTATTGCTGAATAAGTCTGTCACCACAAACTGCAAGGTAGGCTTTTAACTATTTTCCATTCCCCTGAGCCATACAATGTCTCACGGCATTGGCAGGTTCTTTTATTGACAGATTTACGTCTTTTCACTTCAGAATTTACGGCGGGATATCGCAATTACTCTTATAAATGACTAATTAGAACTTGTATACCTTCATCCGAAACTTATTCATCTTATTGCGTGGCATATGGCTAAGGTGCTTAAAGGAGGTGTTTTCCTGGATTGGAACACCTGTGGGACACGTAATCCTGCGGAGGTTGCTTTTTATCGCTGTCGTCTGCGTTTTTTGGTATGGTCCGAAAGGCCAGGTCTTTTATAGTTATAAATTCGGCTTAGAAATAACACAGTAGCTGGCAGTAAAAGTTGTAATTCAATGACTTATTTAGATGTATGTAGATGTTCTACGAAATTGTCAAGTTCTGTAAGGTCAGAAGTTCGAATGCTAAGCCTCGTAATATTTTTATTCTAAATTTTCATAACAAGAAAACAAGCCAAGAACAGAGATAAAATTTTCCTTAGCAATAAGTCATATAAAGAACCATTTTGTTAAAAATAATATTTTACCATAAAAACTTCTGTGTATCGAAGATTCTATATCATTTATTGGAAGTAAGGAGAAAATATTTCTAGAAAGAGATCCGAAGATAATAATAGGTGACGAGGAAAAATTCTTTTTATTTAGTTTAACAGTTTGTGTGTGTGCTTTTGGATTTACATTTCTTTTTCAATATAACTGCATGAATTCTTCGTAATAAAAAATACAGTTTTATTTTGATCAAAAAACTGATTACATACATATACATACATTGTTTTTACTTAAATTGTAAAATATTTTCATGTTTGGAAAAATAAATGTTTTGCAAAGGATTCTCTGTGTGTGTGCTTTCTTTTAAATAATTAAAAATTACTGTAGTCCCCCTAAGATTTATAACAACATATTTAAATTTTGTTCACATGTGATACCTTTAATTGAAATTTTTATTCCTATTTCTAAATTGATTTAATGATTGCAAACTAAGATATTTATTGGATTTGATTCGATGATTCCACCAGAGTCAAATTTGTTGGATTCATTTTATTCTCCGCTATTAATAAAATATAATGACTTTAGCAATTTAAATAAATTAATAATTTTAAAACTATTTATTTTAATTTCTATTACATAAAATCTCATTATAGAATTTTAATTTTAGGAATTCATTAATAGCTGAACGTATTAAAATTATCTTCACTTTATATAAAAGATTATAAAATTCTTGATACAGAAAAACATCCAAATAAAATTTATGTAATGGTAAATCCCAATAGTAATTTATGTAACTAATGTTATTTTTTAATTACCTATTAATTGAAAATTTACGTGATTACAAATGCCAATTTCCACGTTAATTTTTTAAAGTTAGAAAACATTTGATCAGTGAGAAGATTCCGATTCATCTACATACAGTTGAGCCATTGGGTAAATTATTTAGGAAATGAAACATGGAACATATTTTACAAAAAGAGAATTAAGAGATTCAAATATAAATGAATAATTTTTAATGAAATAAGGATTTGCCCTAGGTTAGTGAAGTACAGTATCAAATTAATAGTGGAGTTTTTTTTTCAATTCCTACAATTAGTTCACTCTCTCCCAATACACACACACACACATATATATATATATATATATATATATATATATATCTTGTTCAAATATTCAATCGTTAATAAAATACTTCATATTCATCCATTCAAGTTCAAATACAATTTTTTAAAATTTGTAGTGGATGACACTTGATATTAACACAGTTTTTCAAATATTAATTCATTAATTAAAAAAATGAATAAACAGTAACAAAAATAATAGTCCAACTGTATATATAGAAAGAAAAATCATCGATTGTGTGTGTCCCTGTAGCGCAATGGACAGTGTGTGTGTGCGTTGGACTTCTAATCCAAAGGTCGTGGGTTCGAATTCCACCTGGGATGGCCTAATTTGTGAGAATGTGTTTCGTTTTTTACTTAGAATAATTAAATTTAATTAATGAAAAAATAGTAACAAACAAACAAAAAATAGCCGAACACCATATATAGAAGGGAAAATGGAAAATCGCTTTCTATTTTGTCACTTAATATTGTGGTTATACATATTTAGATTGATTGTAACTATTTAATAAAAAGTAACTAAAATAAAATTTTTCTTTGTCGACCTAAGTAGGAGAGAGAGTGAATTGACTTTAAAATTATTTTTATATTATTTGTTTATTTAAAAGTTACCTCGCTTGGATATCACACATTCTTTAATATTAAGTCTAAGATAACCTTAAGGAAAAAAAGAGCTGGAATCAATTAACATCAGCATTCCAATTTTATTCGATAAATTTGCTGTCGAAATCAGGCAGTAAATTGTTTTTTTTTTCACAGAATGCGGAAGCTTTTCACCTTTGTCCCTTTCAAGTAACAACAATTACGAGATCTATTTTTGTCCTCATAGTTCTTTCAATTTGGTCACTCGCAGGTACCGAGTTTTAGTAATCCTATTGAAAAATGGAATAACTGGTAAGAAAAGCAAAAATCGGATAACACTAAAATGACGAGTGAGACCACAGGAGTAACTTGATATTTCACTTTCTGCACCCTGCTGTGACAAGTGAAGATCTGAAGCACAGATTTCAAGAAGAAAAAGAGGGTAGGAGAATTTACCTTTTCCCCTTTTCTTCTGGACCTTAAGGGCAAAAGAAAAATTAGCCTTATAATCAGTATATTTTATATTTTCTTCCGTAAATAATAGTTTTCAAAACAAGCTGTTGGTTCGCCCTTTCTCTTGAATCGAGACAGAATTAACTTCTCAGAAGTCTGAGTCAAGCATTCAGTTAAACGCGCCATGAATGTTCTTGTCATGTAATTTTTAAACACTAGATTTATGGTTCTCAGGGTGAGGTAATGCGTAAAGTATTAATGATCCTTTCAAGAAAATCTTCAAGACAGAGGTTGGATAGGTACATGCTGATAGTGAAATTGTAATATTCTCGAGTTGTCTTATTTCACTGATAGCTGTGAAGAACTTTGGATTTTGTTTACTTTTATTACGTATAAAATTTGACGGCTCAATCCAGTTTAGTAAAAAGAAATCAGAATCTGGCACATTTAAATTCCTTTAACTCTTTATTGCTTTATGACTTACTGCAATTTTTTTCATGCAATATATATATATATTTTGAATCACTACATTGAAAATTAAATAATATACATAAATAAAATACTAGTCTTTGGAAACTTTAATCCGTTAGAGCTAATTAATTAAATTGGTTCTTTAAAGTACCGTCAGCTCACAAAGGTCTAAATACGAAAAGACCGAATGACTATTTTAACGCAGTTTTAACTCTTAAAAATGCTAAATAACCAGAGAACACTAATATTTTATAGCAAAAAATATAAAAATTATTAAATTTTGAAAATTTATTTACTTTTTTACGCATAAAAACAGCTTTTAAACATAAACTTAATTTGATGATATTCAAAGAAACAGTTTTTCTTTTTCATTAATACACAAAAATTCATTACACGTTGTGCATTTTAAATGAGGTTTTGACTGAATGTTCTTTAAAATACTGCTTCCTGGGGTAGGAAATGCTGTATTTTCTTAACATGAACTACTGCATCTTGAGTCTTGTTCATTCTCTTGATCGTCATCTTAAAAATCTAACGAAAATTTCAGTGGATTATTTGCTGGGATTTCTTCATCTGAAAAATCATCTGTTAGTACATCCCTGATTTCAAATGGCGGGGTTTGTAATAAATCCAAAGCCTCTTGAAGAGTGAGTTTCTTATTTCCAGACGTTATAAGAAAAAGGAAATAATAATAAAAATAGCACGTTGAAAATCTCCAATTGTTATTAAATCTCTATTACACACAAAGAAATTAAAATGCTGTTAATTTTTGAAACGACAATAGATATTACATTTAGTTGTGTGGCAAAATAAAATAAAATAAAAGAGAATAAAAGCTCAGGTTCAAAGTTTAAAATTTTTTGAAAACGTTAAAATAAAACAATAAAAAGGCAAAATAAATGAGAAAATGGAGAAAAAGAAATGTCAAAAAAAAAAAAATCATAAGTCTTTTTCTTGCACTATACTGATGATGACTCTACAACACAACAAAAATCAACAATAAGCCACACGGACGAAAAAAATAAATAAACAAGTTCTTGCTCTAACGTCCAGTGGCTGTCGGTACCACAAAGTTATTCAACTGTAAAATTATAATTACATACAATGCTCCCTTAAAATAAATAGTCAAATCGCGTTTTCTAAGGTCTTAACTAACATACAAAAAAAATAATAATAAGGAACTTACCTTTTGACATTAAACACTTTTTCGGAACAAAAATGACAATCTTCGCAAACCTGAAAACGCAATTTCTGCTATAAAACTATTCGCCTTCTCCTCTGAAATAAATATTCATCATAGAATTCGTACTGTTAAATATCTTGGAAGATTGGATTTAAAAAAATATTCCTGCTATAAGTATCGTCAGAGTATTCTTAAAAATGGTTATTCTATGTAATTTTAAAGTGAGTGGCACTTATAAGTACCGTCGGTAGATAAAGGTTTCAGGTATTTGATTACGTTCGGAACCGTGATTTAGATAAAGCTTGTTTATGAATAGTTTTTTTTTATATTTAGTGTCACCTAAATTCTAATACACGTAAAAATTGTTTTTAATACATAATTATAATAAAAAATAATTAAAATGCAGTTTTGGGAAAAAAAATGAAGAAAGAATAATATATTTTCAAAATATTCTTCTTTTATGAAAAATGCTTTTATAATAATAATATTTTGCCTACCTTTTAATCCGGAGTATAAAGCGTACTTTTAAGGCAAAATAATAAGATTTCAATTTCCTGGGGGGAGGAGGAGGGATTATGTGGTGCACATTGTACGCGTGTTGTCTGTGCTGCCCTCTATTCTTTGTGTTATCCGTTATATGGGATCTGAACATGTCCCAAACTAAAAAAAACTGTCTGGATTTTTCAAAACAACTAGACGCTTTTGCCAAACGTTTCTTATCTACAATTTCCATCGTTTTCGTCCATCCATCCTTCTCGAGCACATGAATGAAAATACCTTTGGGGAAATAAGATTTCGACATTGGTTTTCTCTTAAAAATAATCCCGGGTTTTAATGTTGTACCTTCCACTAGGTAGACGAATACTACGGTGAAAGGAGATATTTAGTAAACTATTGTTTTTATGTAAAACATTTTTGTCAAAAGATAAGAGCAGTGCCCATGTATGTTACAGGTTGTTTCATAAAAAAGGGTATATATAGCTAAGACTTCTGCCCTGACCGGGGATTTTCGAAATATACACTCATAGACAAAAAAAATTAGCGCACCAAGAAGGAGTCATCAAAATGAAACGGAATTTTTGCATACGTAATGACTATTTTGATATAAGTAACAAATTAGAAAATCAAGGAAAAAGGATAATTTATTTCAGAAAAAAGGCAAAAGAACGGAAGATTTAATACCCTGTTGAACCCTCTCTAGCGCCAATGCACGATGCGATACAATCGGGCGTTGAAGCATACAAGTTCTGTATGATATCTTGAGTCATTTCGTTCCATATTTGCTGTAACCTTGCCACTAGTTTGTTCAAACTCGTGGGATTTCCAACTAGCCGTCCCGAATGATCCCAGATATGCTCTATTGGATATAAATCAGGGGATCGGGCAGGCCAAGGAAGGGTAGTAACAGTAAGGAGACAGTCTTGAGACACCCTTGCCGTGTGAGGCCAAGCATTGTCTTGTTGAAAAATGACTCCTGGGAGCCGTTGCATGAATGGCAACATATGTGGCTGCAGGATGTCATATACATACCGCTGGGTTGTCATGGTGCAACGGATCAATACTAGGGGTGACCGTGTATTGCAGACAATGGCACCCCATACCATAACACCAGCTGTGGGAGCGGCGTGTCACTGTAAAGCAAAGGCTTTCACCACGGGGTCTCTACACACGAACACAATTGCCATCACTACTGAGATTGAATCTGGATTCGTCGCTGAAGACGACCTGGTTCCATTCTGCTGCAGTCCAGTTTCCTCGTGCGTGGCACCACTCCAAACGGATGCGTCAATGGGTGGGCGTCAAGGGCAGAAGACGTAATGGGCACCGCTATCCCAAATGTCTTTCAGACAGGCGCTTTCGTATGATCCGAGAAGACACAGGGGGCTAGTGAAGGTGCTATATGTGCTTGGATGGCAATCAAACACAATAAACAGTGTTTAAAAATACACGTAAGTAAAGATTATTCACAAGCACAGCCGAACTAATATATAGCTAGTCAAAACAATCCTCACTACTCGCTGGCTTAATCAAGACTCATCGCCGTACCGGTGAGCATCCTGTTTATATGCGCGACAGAAACTTCTAAAAATATAACCGCTCGTGTCATTGAACGTAACACTAGTGGAGAGATCTACTGCTTTCTAGAACCGGTGTGGGCATTACGTCGATCGCGATCGTTACCAATGGACCGTTAAGACATTTTGGGGTGACCGCCTAAAGATTTTAAAAGTTAGTAATTATATTCACAAACATTCAAGATTGGCTGATGTATGCATTCTAAGTCTTCTACTGACTATAACAACGAAAACTAACTTTAGAAAAAATGTTTTATTTTTAATGTATTTTTTGAATTGTTTGATAATAAATGTATCATTTGATATTATTATATTTCTGTAAGTTAAAGCAAGTACATATTCCGTGTTTATTATAATATTGTTGACCTTTTGCTACCTCACCACACCTACGACACTGAGCATTGGCGCTCACAAGAATTTTTCAAAAAGGGGGCGTGGTCGAGGGTCGAAAATTTTCAATTCTCGTATCATACCACAATACGCTCCCAAACGTATTTTTTTTAATTTTGTAGATTGTTGGAACAAAAAACAGTAAAAAAATAAATTACTGAATAAATACTCAGCATAATTAATAATAAAAAATTATTTTTTATTAATAATAAAAAATTATTAATAAAAAATACTTAATTAAGTTTTACGTACTGCATACATGGGATTAAAATCAATGGGTAAAAAAAGTCAAGGGCTGTGGGTGAGGGTCCGGACCAGTGCCCACCCTTCCTTGTGTGCGCCACTGACATTGGGTGGACCGTGACAGCTTGAAAAAAAATTAGAAGTAGTCCGCACCCTGGAAAAGTCTGCCCACCCCTGTTCTAGAAGATTCCAGAGGGTTCCGAACTTGCCAACATGGTCGCCAAAGCCGCCAAATTGGCCGTCAACTTGGTCGCCAAAAATGATGCCAACTTGGCTCTACCGCCAAGATTTCGCCAAGTTCTCATTGAATCGCCATTATAACGTAAGGGGTGGCACTGCTTGTGAATAGTACAGTTTTAACATGAAATAAATATAATATAGAGTAATATAAATGCATTAAACACTTAAATACAAATTATTTACACTATTTACTCAAAATTCGTAACAATATCAAGCAATAGTTGATGATCCTTTTATAAAGATATAGCGTAATAATAATGTCTTAAACATTTTAATATATAATTCGATGCTTTTCTTTTCATTATTCAGGTGTAGAATAATGTCTCATTGGTGGAAGGAAAACAGTGTAAAAAAATTTTAAAAAAAGAAAAAGGTTTTTTTTAAACAAGTGTGTTTAAATATAATCATGACCATCATATTCTTCTACTGAGTTTCAATTATCCCAAATATGACCCCGTTTTGGTTTTATCGACGTACTTTTTACTCTCTTAAAAGAAACTATCCTAATATATAATTAATTTCTCTTCATTCAATTAATTATAGTTTCCTTGATTCAAAAAAGACAAAGTAGAGTTTGGAAGAGTAATTTGGGATTTTATATTAGCTTTTATTGTCTTATAATTGACGAGGAGATCATAATTGTAGTAGAGACGCACGATCATTGTTGATTCATAACAAATGATTTCTACAAAAAAAAAGCACTTCGTTATTTATTAATTTTTTTGCCTTGGAATGCAGAAAGATGATTTATTATCTTTAATTTTCTATGAACATGGTAGTTTTTCCTCCTAACATTCCTTTCAATCAAAAGTACGTGGACAGTATTTTTACAATTGTTTAATTTAATAATAACTATTTGTCTATAATTTTCTTTTTAATTTTTAGCAAATTTTGCATTATTTTAAGCCAGAATATGAAGTATGATGCACTTTTCAAATATGATTTGTTTCCCTTTATAATTTTAGGTGTTTTCCTGAATTGTTATAGATAAAAAGCCTTGAAAAGGGCAATAAAAATGCTTTAAATGTCGAAATTAATAATTGATAATTTTCTTCTAATCTTACTAAAAATTTTTTTTATTTTTAATAACACGTTAAAAATGTCTTGTAATTTAGGATATGCATTGATGATTTTTATCTCTTTATTTCTAAATATATGCCTAATTTTTAATATAAATTTAAAAGAAAGCATTATCAAATTTTAATAACGTTGTTAAATTTGTATTTGTTAACATAAGCTATATACAGAGTGTTTTTTTCCAGGTATAGAAGTTTAAGTTGGCATTACTTTCCAAGATGGCGACCGATTTAACAGCTGTCAAGTGATTTATTCTTTGGTTTGGCAATTCATCATGAATAGACTCACGCCTGAACAACGCTTTCAAATTGTGCAATTTTATTTCGAAAATAATGGTCGATTTTCATAAGCGAATTTTGTTTAGCGATGAAGCGCACTTCTGGTTGAATGGCTACGTCAACAAACAAAACTGCCGCATTTGGAGTGAAGCTAATCCACAAGTGTATGTCGAAACACCGTTACATCCAGAAAAACTGACTGTTTGGTGCGCTTTATGGGCTGGTGGAATCCTTCTTCAAAAACGATGAAGGCCACAACGTTACAGTCAATGGTGATCGGTATAGAGCCATGATTACTAACTTTTTCATACCTGAATTGAACAATCATGATGTCCAGGAACTGTGGTTCCAACAAGACGGCGCAACATGTCACACAGATCGTACCACAATCGATTTATTGAAAGACACGTTTGGTGACCCCCTAATTTCACGTTTTGGACCTGTGAAATGGCCTCCAAGATCTTGTGATTTAACACCGCTAGACTATTTTTTGTGGGGCTATGTAAATTCATTGGTCTATGCGGATAAGCCACAGACGCTTGACCATTTGGAAGACAACATTCGCCGTGTTATTGCCGATATACGGCCACAAATGTTGGAAAAAGTCATCGAAAATTGGACGTCCAGATTGGACTACATCCGAGCCAGCCGTGGCAGTCCTATGCCAGAAATCACATTTAAAATGTAATGCCACAAGATTATCTTTCGAATAAAAAAAATTCATGTCAATCGAATAATACATCGTTGTTTTATTGCAATTTAAAGTTCTATACCTCTCAAAAAATCACCCTTTATATATAAAAAGAAAATAATTGGTATATGTTTCTATAATTATTATTCAATACATTTAGTTATGTATTTAAAATATATTTCTATCTCAAAATAATTTTTTATATTAAAAAGTATTGGTTCACTCAACTTATTTATTCACTCTAAAAAAAGGTTTTCTCTTTGTTCCAAGGAATTGGCCATGATGTTTTTCCCAAATGGATTCCCTTTCTAACAGAATTTCTTTCGCATAAAATACTATATATCAGAGAAATAAAATTAAAAAATTGCATGAAAGAGAAATAGGTTAGTTTTATCAAAACAAAAAGGGTGCGAAAGTAGTTCGATATTATTCAATCAGTTTTTTGGGGAACAATCAGAAAAACTTAGTATTTTTTCCTATCACTGAACAAAAAAAAATCCTTTTGTAAAATTACTTTTGACAAGAAAAGAAAAAAATTTTTGTATTAAATCATAAAGTGGTATCAGTTCTTACAGACATATCAAAACAACTCTTAATTCAGAAATTTGAGGGGAGTTAAATCTTTCAAAATTACATAGGGAATTACGAAACAGAAAAATGTGGTTGAATGAAAATGTATTCGAATGTTTAATTGCTGTTCGAGAATCAGAAAATCGAGCTCAAAAGTTTTTTTAGGAAGCTTCAATTATAGATAATTGTTTCAATGGCAAATTCTCCCGATTCACCTTCATAAACTAATATATAGGGATGAACAGAGAGAGAGAGAGAGCAATTAAAAATTTCAAAGAAAAATTAGAAGTTTATGTAAAAAACGTTTATTTCAAAATAAACACAAAAGGGGCTCTTCTTATGATGCTTAGCGTATTCAAAATTTTAATATCTACAGCGTCTTGCTGAAAGTACATTCCACAACTAACGACATATTATACTTACCCAATGTTTAATAAATCAAAACTTAATTCAATATTTGAAAATAAAAATTCTAAAGACAAGAATCAAATAACCTGTTTTAATTGATCGGGTCCCGCTTACATTTACAAGCTTTATCCTGATATACATCCCGGACCAATGTATCCATGCAACGGTAAACCGTTTAAACTTTGGTCAGAAATATGTGCATCCTTCGTTTTCTAAATTTTTGAATAATCTTTATAAAGTTACCCCTTAACTATTATGTGTAAGGAAGTTCAGATTTCAACTAAGAAAACATCTTTAATTGACGTTGGAAATCAAATTCCTAAGCGAAAGAGAAAATAAATATGAATTCGATTAGGTTCTCCCTCTGTAAAAATTAATGAGAGTATACTGATTGGTTAAGCTTTTAATTTTTTTTAAATGTTTGGTTCATTCATTTATTGTTTCTATTGACAATTAATTCATTCCTTTTAATGTTAATATTGTTCCTATTGAACTTGGATATTATTATCAGCAGCGATTTAATCATACAGGATAATTTATTTATCACAATTAATGCCCCGTTACTTTTTCAAAACTACAAACCATAATTTCTGATTGTACAACAGAACTACACTTGCCTCCGAAAGTCTGCGTACAGGCAATCATCTTACGTGTTTATGCTATAATTACTATTAAAATCTGTCTTCAGAAAACCAACATACCTCTCAGGGATTCTTCAGAATTTCCTTATTCAAACAGCATCAACAATGTTTCGGGGTGCATAGGAAGCCTTTGGGTTGGTAATCTGGAATTCATTGAATCAACAATGTACAAAATTGATTACTTGAACTTATTGAAGTAAAATATCAGGGAAAGTGTCGAGAAACTTGCGGCGAGGGATGATTTTTACTTTCATCAGGACAAAGGTACCAAGCAAATAGCTTACATTGTGAAGCCATGGCTGTTCTATCGTGTCTCAAACCAATTCCGAAAGTCATCCCACTCTCCAGACCTACTACGTTCAATACAGTATTTGTGGGATTTACTTGAGTGAATAATCAGCGAGAATATAATAACATCCAAGGAAATGCTCAAATCTGTCATAGTAGAAGAGTGGAACAAAATAACCCCAGAAGAGATAACTAAGCCAGTTGAATCCTGCTAAATATGCCGAGAGAGTTAAAGAAAGAACGGAATAGCGTAAAAAGAAACTTTTAGTCACAATTCATTATAGTAGAGGTTTTTTCCAGTGTACGCTCACAATTTGTGTCGTTCTCAAGTTATAAATATTTGTAATATTTTATGTAATAATCAGGTGATCGTTGCTTATACTATTTGAATTTACGACATTACAGGAATTAATAAAAAGTAGTATTGATTTAGACAGACTTCATTTAATTGGCAATCTTTGCATGAATATGAAAAATGATCGTCAGTCTTTCGGAGTCAAATGTATTTACATTTTGGCAATTACTGACAATATTCTTAAACTTGATCCTGACGTTATGAAACAAATTCGACAAAAAAAAAAGATCATAAACGTAACAGTTACAGAGGATAAACCAATTTTTCATTCTCCCAGTTGGTTGCCTTTTACTGAAAGTCACACTGAAAAAAAAAAAAGCGAACGATATACCAGATGGGTTGAAGCAGTTCCCATTCCATATACAGAGTTTTTTTTCCAGGTATAGAAGTTTAAGTTGGCATTACTTTCCAAGATGGCGACCGATTTAACAGCTGTCAAGTGATTTATTCTTTGGTTTGGCAATTCATCATGAATAGACTCACGCCTGAACAACGCTTTCAAATTGTGCAATTTTATTTCGAAAATAATGGTCGATTTTCATAAGTGAATTTTGTTTAGCGATGAAGCGCACTTCTGGTTGAATGGCTACGTCAACAAACAAAACTGCCGCATTTGGAGTGAAGCTAATCCACAAGTGTATGTCGAAACACCGTTACATCCAGAAAAACTGACTGTTTGGTGCGCTTTATGGGCTGGTGGAATCATTGGTCCATACTTCTTCAAAACGATGAAGGCCACAACGTTACAGTCAATGGTGATCGGTATAGAGCCATGATTACTAACTTTTTCATTCCTGAATTGAACAATCATGATGTCCAGGAGCTGTGGTTCCAACAAGACGGCGCAACATGTCACACAGCTCGTACCACAATCGATTTATTGAAAGACACGTTTGGTGACCGCCTAATTTCACGTTTTGGACCTGTGAATTGGCCTCCAAGATCTTGTGATTTAACACCGCTAGACTATTTTCTGTGGGGCTATGTAAAGTCATTGGTCTATGCGGATAAGCCACAAACGTTTGACCATTTGAAAGACAACATTCGCCGTGTTATTGCCGATATACGGCCACAAATGTTGGAAAAAGTCATCGAAAATTGGACGTCCGGATTGGACTACATCCGAGCCAGTCCTATGCCAGAAATCATATTTAAAATGTAATGCCACAAGATTATCTTTCGAATAAAAAAAAATTCATGTCAATCGAATAATACATCGTTGTTTTATTGCAATTTAAAGTTCTATACCTCTCAAAAAAACACCCTATATAACAGCTAAGACAGTCGCAGAAGCTTTCTTCAAGACCTGGGTTTCTCACTTTGGAACACCTTCGAGAATAACAACCGACCAGGGTCGCCAGTTCGAGAGCCGACTTTTCAAAGCCTTAGCTGATCTCCTTGGTATCAAGAGAATTCGATCTTCTCCTTACTATCCGCAGAGTAATGGGATGATAGAAGAATGGCAACGTCCATGAAAGCTGCTCTCAAGGCCTACAACACAGAACATTGGTCTGACGCCCTTCCGGCTATACTTTTGGGTTATTTTGTGTCAATGTTTGATGGTTTGGTTGCTGTTACGGTGGATAGATGGCGACACGGCAGCGGCGCGTGAAGAGTGCGGTTCTTTGCACAGCCAAGGTCACCAATAAAAAAAGGTTCGTTCTGGGTACCTTCCGTTCCGAATGAAAATGCGAGTACTTAGCCGATCATGCCAAAACGATCGTCTTCGCGTGATGTTGGTACTAGTTCATATAGCTATCACACCACTACAAGTGTTTATAGACCGCGTTACAGTTGTCTCTTTATCAGCAGTGTTTTCAGAAAAATATAAGAGCGCATTGCAAATTTTTAATTATTACAAAAAAAAAACAACAATTGAACATAAAACAGAGACTTCATTTATATTTATTATTAAAACTTCTCTATATAGTCATCATCCACAGTTTTACATTTCTTGACAAGTCATTGTAGAACTCAGTATATTACGTCTAAATTTATCGTTCTTCCTCTTGGATGACTTCATTTGTTTTGTCAAATCTCCGATCCCGTAATGGTTTTTTTAGTTCTTCAAATCACATAGGGTAAGATCGAGAGAATAGGTCAGATGTGGCCAAACTTTAAAGCTTCGTTTCTTTGATTCCTCAATTGCGCCTCGAAGTGAGTCATCAAGTTCATTCACACCGAAAAGATGGACACTTGTGATGGTCATAGTATGGCGTTTTAGGCATTAGTGTTGGCCTGACCTTTTTCAATGTGCTTCTACTACTTGCTCATCATTTTCGTCTTTGAATCCTATTGATAGATCCAAAAATACCAAGTGACAAAAAAAAGACATCTTTGTTTTACTCTAAAAGATTCAACATCTTCCTCGATAGGTCGCTACGTGTTTGCTATTGGAAAGGAGTTGGTCACAGTGACCGAATAGTTGCAGTCTATCTACGGCTTTCTGAAACCAAACACATTAACGTGTGTTAATAATTGCATGCACATAAGGCTCAATTAAGGTATCCGACTACATTCGGAACCATGATTTTAAAATAGCGCATAAATGGATAATTTTCGTGAAATTTTGTGTCACTTAGATTAGAATACGCGTGTAAAATTCTGTCAAGAATATTATTACAATAAAAAATTATTTAACTGCAATATTTTAACAAAAAATTAACTTAGAATGACCTATTTTCAAAAAGTTCTCCCTTTATGAAAGATTCATCTTAAACAATAATATTTTGTTTATATAAAGTAAAGACTTGATCCTGAACTAGGAATTTTGAAAAATTCCCATTTATTTTCAGAGTTTTGAAAAAATTATCAGCGTTTTTTTCTTAAAATTTCTCCCGTCTGTAGTATTAAAATATGGATGCAACCATTCTTAATTTATATATTTCAAAAATCCTTGTTCGGGTTTTCTGGAAGAATCTTTACTTTATATATATGCAAAATATTATTACTATAGAAACATTTTTCATAAAAGGAGAAGTTTTTGATAATAGGTCATTCTAAGTTAATTTTTTGCCACAATATTGCAGTTAAATAATTTTTTATAGTAATAATATTCTTAAAATAATTTTATATATGTATTCTAATCTAAGTGATACTAAATATCATGCATATTATCCATTTATAGGCTTTTTCAAAATCACGGTTCCGGACGTAGTCGGATACCTTTTAGTATGAAAAATAAATTTTATCCAAATTTCTCAGTAATAAATAAAACTTTACGATACACTTACGTAAATTCCGTTTAATTAAGGACATAAAGATGAAAACTAATTTTGTCTTAAAAAAACGAGTTATCATACAGTTTGAAAACATTTTATCACGAAGTATATAAATGTTATATTACAAATGCTTAGCAGGAAAAAAATGTTAAACGTTGAATCAAAATGACCTATTTCAATCATGTTTTCTCTAAGTTTAACTCAAGAAATCAACTTCAAGGGAACAAAAATTAAATTAACATTAAGTTTTTATTATTAATTTCACTAAAAACCAGAAATCCCATTTAGAATCTGAAATATCCGTCCAAATTCCCTCAAATTGTGCGAAGATAGAAGTCAAGTTTCTAAGAAATAATTTGAAAATAACAAAGTAAAAAGTAACTATTTCAGAATAGTTATAGTTTTCAAAATGTATCCCAAACTTTTTGAAAACCTGCTGTTTTTAAGATGTTCTTTGTAGTTTCTTACGTATAAGTGAATTTTTAATGAGGTCAGATTTTATTCGTATATTATAATAAGAGACTTAAAGAGATTTTTGACAGTTAGACAATGGAAGATAATATTAAAATTAGAACAACCCTTTTTATATTGAATTACAGTGTAATGGATTCCCCGCGTCAACCATTAGTGTGTGTGGTTCGGAAGGAAGATTAGCCATATTCAAAATAACTTCTATTTATTCACACAACTCTGAACAACAACACAAATTCTCTAACCCAAGTTAAGAAATGCACCAATTACTAAATATGGAAAGCAATAGCGAGGTAGACG
This sequence comes from Trichonephila clavipes, assembly GCA_019973935.1. Lineage (NCBI taxonomy): Eukaryota > Metazoa > Arthropoda > Arachnida > Araneae > Nephilidae > Trichonephila > Trichonephila clavipes. The sequence goes on along the minus strand of BMAU01015268.1, from coordinate 46,296 downwards.
AGGTACTAAAGGGTGTTTTTTTAGAGGTATAGAACTTTAAATTGTAATAAAACAACGGTGTATTATTCGATTGACATGAATTTTTTTTATTCGAGAGATAATCTTGTGGCATTACATTTTAAATATGATTTCTGGCATATGACTGCCACGGCTGGCTCGGATATAGTCCAATCTGGACGTCCAATTTTCGATGACTTTTTCCAACATTTGTGGCCGTATATCGGCAATAACACGGCGAATGTTGTCTTTCAAATGGTCAAACGTTTGTGGCTTATCCGCATAGAACAATGACTTTACATAGCCCCACAGAAAATAGTCTAGCGGTGTTAAATCACAAGATCTTGGAGGCCAATTCACAGGTCCAAAACGTGAAATTAGGCGGTCACCAAACGTGTCTTTCAATAAATCGATTGTGGCACGAGCTGTGTGACATGTTGCGCCGTCTTGTTGGAACCACAGCTCCTGGACATCATGATTGTTCAATTCAGGAATGAAAAAGTTAGTAATCATGGCTCTATACCGATCATCATTGACTGTAACGTTGTGGCCTTCATCGTTTTTGAAGAAGGATTCCACCAGCCCATAAAGCGCACCAAACAGTCAGTTTTTCTGGATGTAACGGTGTTTCGACATACACTTGTGGATTAGCTTCAATCCAAATGTGGCAGTTTTGTTTGTTGACGTAGCCATTCAACCAGAAGTGCGCTTCATCGCTAAACAAAATTCGCTTATGAAAATCGGGAACAACGGCAATCTCGTTTTGGGCCCATTCGACGAATCTACGCCTTGCTTGATCATATTTAAAATATAATGCTACAAGATTATCTTTCGAATAAAAAAAAATTCATGTCAATCGAATAATACATTGTTGTTTTATTGCAATTTAAAGTTCCATACCTCTAAAAAAACACTCTTTAGAAGGCTTAAATAATTGGATCACTTACGTCTAGGCAATACACCTTCTAATTTCACTCGACCTAATCCGATTTAATCCTTAATTGACCAAATTGTCAATTTTAATATTACACAAATAAGCTACGAAGTACTCACGCCTCACTTCATGTTTAATCAATCACTGCAAACCGTTTAGCAGTCTAACCGGTCTCCCCCAAACTCGCGAAAGTTAAATCTTTATACACAAGTCTTACTTTACATAATCGCATCTTCTTCGGAGGAGGAAGGTTTATAATAGAATAATTTTTAAAGACCCAATATATTCCCCAAGAGGATTATTAGTGGAAAGAACGTGATACACCCGTCACAACAGGATATTACACTCATTGAATTTGAGATGTCTAACTAAAAAGTCAGACCCGAGAAACACAGAATAATTTAACACGAAGGCATTGAAGCCTAGTAACCAAAATTCGTGAAGTTGTATATTATTCTGAATTGAATCGACGAACAAAAGATTAAATTTTTGAGAATCTACAACATTAGGTGCTTCAGCTGCTTTGCAGAAAAAGAGCAGTTTGCAGCATCAGTCTCACCTCTCGAATATTTGTAGGAGATACCATTATATATAATTATAAAACGACATTCAGTTAAGTTCTTTCAATGTTTGCAAAAATAATTCAGAGGAATTAAAATCGAGTCGCAGGAGGATGTAGAATCGATATAAAAAAGAAAAATAAGTCTTATAAAACATTTAGTTTAAACAATAGAGCAGCGTTTCTCAAACTGTGGGGCACCCCCTAAGGGGGCGTGATAATTCTACGAGGGGGGGGGGAACAACAAAAACAAAAGATTATTTCAAATTATTAAAGTTATTTTTAATTTCAAATTATTAAAATTATTTTTAATTTCAAATTATTAAAATTATTTTTAATTTCAAATTAAAAAAATTATTAATTTACTGAAAGTGAACAATAAAAAATTGACATAATAATAAATAAAAATCACATTTTCTCTGACAGAATACACTTATAAGTGTATAGGGATTGCAATATCGGACCAAAAGTTCAATACCGGTATTCGGTATTTTTTAGATCTTAATACCGGGATACCAGCTTTAATACCGGTATTAGAAATTTTAGAAAAAACACGAAAACGCAGGTGTTTCTTTGTTTTATATTTGCCAGTTTTATTAAAGAGCGCAAATATCACAAAAAATAATTTTTAACTTATAAATTATAACAGTATATAAAGAACACACACACAAAAAAGTAAAGGAAGCTCTTATTTATTTAAATCACAAAAAAGTGTAAATATCGCTATTCAGTCTGTGATACTAGTACTGATTTTTGAAATGTGATCTTAAAAAAAACAATGCATCATTGCACTGTCATTAAACCTGGAATGAAATTTTGTGCAATAATTTCATCCGAATTATCTTTTTTTCAAAATTATCTAAAATACCTGATGGCTTAGGCTAAGAAAGTGTGCTAAAATTTGTATCTTCATCACAATTAGATTCTTTCCCTTTTAACAATTTTGTATCTTGTTTCGTTTTTAAATGTGTATGGAGTCCCCGCTTGTACATCCTCCATTCATTTTAGTAACACTAAAGCATTTTTTACATTGTGCCACTATATTCTTTTCATTATTCAAGTATTATCAACTGATTTTTTTTATGTTCTTTAAAGTTATTCTCATTCATTATTATGGATTATTATTTATGTGAGTTTATATATATAATTAATATAAAAAATATTTTGAGCCCCAAAGTATTATATGCGAATAAAGTGTGAATAACAACCTCACCAATTTAAAAAATATCAAAATATTACGCATTTCCTTCACAATTACGACCTTGTTTTCACAAATATGAATATCAGCTTACGAATCCTGAGTGTGTGCTGTATCGCTCTGAGTTGTAATAGGATAGTTTCGGCCCACCTCCTTGGATGATTTACATATTTTATCACTTCTCTTTATTGCACGATGAAACTTTATATTCACAGTCTAATTATTTTCATCCGTTAGGAGACATAAAAACAAAAATGTATTATATTTTGCTATGCTGGCGATCCTTGAACATATAGTGGAGACAATTTAAAAATTTTCTAGTAAATACCGAAAAACCGGTATTTAAACTTGTGAATACCGGTATTTCAAAATTGTACAAATCACTCAAAATACCGGTATTCGGTATCCCGGTATTGCAATCCCTGGAAGTGTATCAGCGATTAAAAAGTTACACGATTCACTCCCCAGTGCCATCGTTTTCCACCTAAGGCGGTCGTATGTGATGTATTGGGGGAGAAAAGGAAATAAAAATACGGATGTACTTTGTAATAGGTAAATCCTTCGCAAACACTGTCAAGATTCTTTTACTACATTCCAAAGCCTTCGGAATAATATTTACGGATAGCAGTGCACAGAATAGATCGTACTTCGAAAAGACGTATATATACGTCAGAGACAATTGACGCTTTGGCTGAGCGAGACGTTTATATACGCGGGTGGCACTTAAGAAAAAGTCGTATTGTAGCCTTAATATCAAAGTATAGTATTATTGAATTCAATGCATTATTATTTATATGGAAGGGGCGATGAAAAGTATGGTTGAATATTGAATCCCGAATATTGAAAGTTTGAGAAGCGCTGCATTAGAGCAAACTTCTCGGTATTATTATCGAACGATAAGATAAAAATACTTCGTTTTCAAGTAAACTATGTTTAAATCATCAGAAGTTTTTGAGAGAAAATTTACTTTAAAATAATGAATTTTTTTTAAAAGGGTGTTTTTTTACAGGTATAGAACTTTAAATAGCAATAAAACAACGATGTATTATTCGATTGACATGAATTTTTTTTATTCGAAAGATAATCGTGTGGCATTACATTTTAAATATGATTTCTGGCATAGGACTGCCACGGCTGGCTCGGATGTAGTCCAATCTGGACGTCCAATTTTCGATGACTTTTTCCAACATTTGTGGCCGTATATCGGCAATAACACGGCGATTGTTGTCTTACAAATGGTCAAACGTTTGTGGCTTATCCGCATAGACCAATGACTTTACATAGCCCCACAGAAAATAGTCTAGCGGTGTTAAATCACAAGATCTTGGAGGCCAATTCACAGGTCCAAAACGTGAAATTAGGCGGTCACCAAACGTCTTTCAATAAATCGATTGTGGCACGAGCTGTGTGACATGTTGCGCCGTCTTGTTGGAACCACAGCTCCTGGACATCATGATTGTTCAATTCAGGAATGAAAAAGTTAGTAATCATGGATCTATACCGATCACCATTGACTGTAACGTTGTGGCCTTCATCGTTTTTGAAGAAGTACGGACCAATGATTCCACCAGCCCATAAAGCGCACCAAACAGTCAGTTTTTCTGGATGTAACGGTGTTTCGACATACACTTGTGGATTAGCTTCACTCCAAATGCGGCAGTTTTGTTTGTTGACGTAGCCGTTCAACCAGAAGTGCGCTTCATCGCTAAACAAAATTCGCGTATGAAAATCGGGAACAACGACAATCTCGTTTTGGGCCCATTCGACGAATCTACGCCTTGCTTGATGATCGTTTTGATGAATTGCCAAACCAAACTGAGAATAAATCACTTGGCAGCTGTTAAATCGGTCGCCATCTTGGAAAGTAATGCCAACTTAAACTTCTATACCTGGAAAAAAACACTCTTTATATGGAAGCAGGACAATATGGCAAATAGCACAACATTTTAAAAGGTTAATTTCCTTCACGAATATGCTATATTTAAATACCTGGGAATCACTAACTACACTGTAAAAAAATTAATTAATACTCAAAATTTCTTTCGTAGCTTCAGATCATATAAGTATTATATGAACAATTGTGCTGCACTCATTAAGAGCAAATGCACTGGGCACTCCTTGAAGACAATTTAAAAAAAAAAAAAAAGCAATGAGTTTGTGGGAAAGCTACATTTTCGGCTCATATCCTGCTGTGAGCACCAGTGATTGGCGTGTCAATCAAGCTCATTGGGTGTTCACTCTGCGTTGTTGTCCACGGACCACACTTGATTCACGAATGGAAAGTGTGTGCACCTGTTTTCAACTGCATTTTGTTTTACGAAGGAATCGCTCTTCAAGGATAAAGTGGGCAGTCAATTATGGAAAGTTGCATTACTTTTGGCGTAATGTTGTCAGCACACAAAAAGTATGTATTTGGTTACTGTCTTCGGTAGATAAATCTGTAGCAACATAATATTTATTCTGGAGTCATCTTTTGATAAGAAAATCATGGCTATCACATTGTATTGCCCTAAATATCAGCTGAGAATTTAAATTTTCATAGAAAAGGTGAGCAATTAGTTATATGAAAATCTAGTTTCCCCTTAACTTAATGTTGATGGCAGACAAATATATAAGGCTGATTTCTTTTTTACTTAAATAAAACAATACATGAAAATCCGTGGTGTACACAAGGGTGGGGTTTGGAGATTCAAACCTTTCCCATAGACCAGTGATTCTCAACCACTGTGCCGTTGCATTTTTGTGTGCCGCCAAATTCTTGAAGTACACACACACGCCGCCAATTTTTTTAAAATTATTATCTATACTCTAAAAAAATTCGGAACTGAATCATGAACCGAATAGTTTTATAGAAATAAATTATTTATAAAATTGTTGAAGAGAGAGTAATTCATTACTTCCCATATTTAGATGTAAATGGTATGGTAATCCATTTGTGATAACGGATACATCTGCATATGAATTAACTTTAAATGAAGAAAGAACTTATTTCGCTCTCTAATAATCTAGATTTAATTTCAAAACATTCGGAAGAATCAATTAATTCATCTTGGATTAAAATTAGAGGCGATTATATCATAATAGTCAAAAAAAGCTTTAAAAATATTGTTACAATTTTCTATATCTTCTTTGTGTAAATTTGGATTTTCAGCATCAACAAACATAAGAATGAAAAGAAGAAACAAACTTTTAAGTATAAATGACGAAATGAGAGTGGCATTATCATTTTTATGACCGAATATAAACATAATTATCAAAAATCATCTAGCTCAAATTTCGCATTAAATATAATCTTCTGATTAATTTGTTATTAATTACTCAATAAACGTTTTGTTGTCTTCGTTATATATATTATTTTATTTATATAACATTGAAAATTATTATCATAAACTATTTTACTTTGTGTATTATAACTTAACTCTTAACTCAGAGGCGCGACAGCCCATGGTGGCCGCGGTAGCCGAGTGGTATAGGTATCGGACCGTGGCTTGCTTTGTCACGGGTTCGAGCCCAGTACCACTAAAAACCCGCCGTATAGGGCAGCGATACACGTTAAATCTGTCGAGAGCTGAAACGTCCTCCCGTTGGTGTGGTGTGGTAGTTAGGAGAGGGGGTGCCAGCTCAACCACGTCACTTGACCATGGTTCAAAATTACGTGGTCCGTCGCCAAAAAAGCCCTCGTGCATGAGCAGAATCAATCAATCAAGCGACAGCCCATGAGGGCGGTTACACAACCTTGGTGGTAAGTCTGACGCTAAACCCCCCAATGTTTAGTTCCCAAGCAAGCGTGGTACTCATTTATCAACCCGCTGGAGGGATGAACGGCTGAGTTAACCTAGCCCAGCACGGGGTTTGAACCTTGGACCTGTGATGAGGAAGCACGATGCAGTAACCACTCAGTCACTGGGCTTCACATGGTGTATTATAGATACCATAAAATCCAGTGTATAAAGCGCTCTTTTAACACAAAAAATAAGATCGAAATTTATGGGTGCGGGTACGCCGGAGACAAAAGTGTCAGTTTTTAAAAAAAGATTTTTTTTTATAGTATAAAAAAATTAGACTTCTACACATGTTGAAATGCTATTTATTTTTTAAAAAGGAGAGCTTAAAGGGGCCTCATGAGCTTAAAGGGTTGTAGCTTTAGAAAAATATTATTTTTTCAAAAGCTTGGGAATAACACCTTAAACAAATGACTTCAAAACAGAAGCTTATTGAACACATATATTTAAGGTTTCTTCGTAAAAAGGAGATGCGCGTTATACGGCGAATATACCTAAAAAATTAAAAAAATACGGCTTTAAAGTATAGGTGCGTGTTATACGCCGGATTTTACGGTAAGTAAAATTCTTTTTAACTTATTTTATTGTTAGTGGTCCACCAAATTTTGAAATTGTTAAAAGGTACCACAAAAAAAATGTCACTACCATAAACCAAAAGATTTTAAGTTTTTAGCATTAAGATTAGGTTTCGGTGTTGTTGTCTACGTTTTTTCTACTTTTACGGTGTTTTTGTCTACGTTTACAGTGTTTTTTCAATGTAACCCTTTTCATGAAAGTAGTCTGTGTATGCCACTGAAAAAAATGAATTTCTTAAAAATCTCATTTAAGAATGAATCGATTAAAAATATTTCTATTTCATATTTTCTTCCTAGAACCTTTGTCTTTTTAAGCATAAGTCTGGTGAAGATATTTAGAAATTGTTGTCAACACATGAAAGTTGATAATAAATAAATATGATAGTTGTAAAATGCAAAAAATTCTCTCTATGAAATGATATGACTTAATTCAAGAGATCTACTAATAATTATTGCATCATGGATAGCTGAATTTCAGTTCGGAGTCGGACCTTTTAAGTTTCATGGTTGATAACACTCTCTTTTTATTGAAGAGTTTAATGTATTTCTTATTTTGCTGACTTTTTACAAAAATAAAGGACATAAACATCATATATTAGTATATATAACGGGGTCAAGGTGGTATATTTAATACACATACTAATTTAGTAATTTATGGCAGTTTCTAATATAAGATGATGTAAAGAAAAATGCAGTATTTAATTATTTTAGAAAGATTATGCTGTCCTAACTAAAACTATTTGGGTGTAATTAGGTCCTTCATTTAATAGTGATCCTCAGAAATAAAACTCATAAAGGCAGTCGCTTAAAATGGCTTTACTTCAGCAATTGTATTAAATCATTGTAAAGCAAATCAAGATTATATTTTTCAAGTATACATGAAGAAACTTAATTATTAACTTAAACTTAATTAATAACTCATTTTAAAGTTTATTCCCAGATAAATTTACAAAATATCAACATTTTTTTCCTTTTAAAAGTTTCTGAATAAAAATATTTTTTTTAAAGTAGAAATATTTGTTAACATAAGATTTCATTTTAACATTTTTTACTGACACTTTTTTTTAAAAAAAAAATCTCGTGGAGAAAACAAGTTTAATAGTACATAAATACCTATATTTTCAGGGAAAATAGGGAATTTTATATGAGCAGTAAATTCCGAAGGATATTAGAGAGAGAGAGTAGAGCTTATAGAAAATATTTTAACCCAAAAAACACTTTATTTTTTTAAAAATAGTTTTCATATCTCGTTTGACTATTAAAAAACGAACAGCAGGCTTGAAAATATTATGTGTCGAAATTTTTAATTGAAGAAGAAATTATTAATCAATAAAATGAAAATATAGACTCATTCATTAAAAATAAATTGTGTTAATATCTCAAATAGGAACGTAAAGAATATAATTAATTTTTATGATACAGGGGAAAAAGTTTTTAATAATAAATTTCAACGTAATAACAATTTATTTTTTATACGTTTATACGCTTTCTGCAATATCTTTACATACTTTAAATGTACTGCTAAATAATTTTAATGCCGATATTGGTGCCATTTTTGATGTTTCATCAATTTTGCTTAAGAATAAAATAATTACGAATTTCATCACGAGCATCATTTTTTTTCCATGCAAATTTTCACTCAATTGCTCTTTAAAACCAAGTGCAGTTTGTTTATAATATTTTATAAATTTGCTTTATAATAATTAAAAAACAAAATAGAGCTATTATATATACTTGGTAAAACTTATTTAAGATCGCTGATTTCTTAAAGAATAGAAAATCAGTGATACAGGTGACTAAAACAACGATTTTTTCACAGAAATTCATTACTGAAATATATTACGGTTGCAAAGATGCATAAAATATACATTTCAGGTAACTACAAAATTAAAAGAAACCCGATTTAAGAAAAGTGTGAGATGTCTCAACTATCAATCAAGACAAATAACTTAGTAAAGAAAAAAAAATTTTAATAAAGAAAAATTAAAATTTTCTATTGCAAACAAATCATTTATTGAGACATTACATGAAAACAAACATACGAAAATACTGTTAAAATAACAACTTCTTTATATGAATGATATAGACTAAAACTAAGATTTTAAAACCCCCATTTATTTTTATATATATAGTTCATTACATAAGGCGATTGTCATGGCACTTTCTTTAGGTGTGGTTATTGTTTAATTTACACCCTGTAAGAATATTTACTATTGTGAAATACTTTGGGTCATTTTAGAGAAGTTTTATATATAAGACGATTTTTTTTTATTTTCTCTTAACAGAAAGAAATACTTTCTTGAAGACCACACGAGATCATATGCGGAAATACGTCCGAGATAACTACAAAACGAGATGAGAGATGCGGCTTCAAGATCCTTTGAAATTACTCATCTTTTCTCGTGTACTACACCTGTAGAATCAGACACTAGTGGAAAATCGCAAGAACACCGTTCACATTTAAGCTACCGAAATAACATCCAATCCTCTCTTATCAGCTCAAAGACTTACCGGTGACCTGTCAACTGAAGTTTAGTTCGAAGTTAATTGACTTGTTTTCTTTTAATAAATTCACTGTACGCTGAAAGATTCTGAAGCTATCTTCCTTCTCATCAGCAAGACGGCTTAACCCCGCCAGAGGTAGTCCGGGGGGACGAAGAAAAAGGGAGGTTCTGTTACACGAAATTCGATACCACTTAGTATTTGCTAAAGAGCTTATCGAAAATAAGATTTGAATTATGAAATTTTCGGTGGGGGTATTTTATTGCCAACTTCTTAATAAATGGATCGAGTGTTATCAAATCATCCGCCCCTTTCCCGCCTTCAGAAAACATTCTTTCTTTTTTTATCCTTGGAATTCTGAGCTTTTTTTTAGAGATAATTCCGGCTTGGTGGAACTTCCCTTTGAAGAGCATTTTGCAAGTGTTGATAATACTTAGTCGTAAATCTCTGGGATGATGCGCACCCATAAGAGAGGTGGGAAAAAATTTAATTTTCGACATCGTACTTTTCAATTTTGGAAATTATCCTCGGGAATTCGGAATAGAATTAACTGCCCCAAAGGGAAAAATTTAAAGGACAATGAACTAGTTTGAACTTCCCTTTGTATTAAAGGTAAATCATTTTTATTTTGTCAGAAATAGAAGACTATTTTTGTGCAACACCTTGTTCTTATGTTGGTTGAAGCGAAGATCACGCTCATTATATTTATATAGTTTGATTCCCGGTATATCCTACCGCAATATGGATAGAGAGGTAATTGAATTACACACAAAATGGTAACAGTTAAAAATTTGAGCAATTTACTTTAATTAAGTTAAACTCGAAAGATGACTAAGCGATAAACAGACAAGTTAAAGAGCAAGAACCAATTTGCACTCATCTGAAATGAAATGTAACCCTTCGGATTTGAAAAAATGAAAATCCTCCGTGACCTTATATCGTACAAGTGGCTACGCAGCTATGATAAAGGCACTAATTAATGTGGCAACATCGTCCACGGACATCGACTCTTCACTATAAGCATCTAATCTTATATAAAATTATATATCACACTGACTGTTTATAAACTGCTCAATAGTGACGTTCAAATTTGTGCAGAGAGGTGTTGTTATAGCTTAAAGCACAAATTTCGCAGGACGGCAGGAAATCCGAGTTAAAGAGGATAGACCTCGCGAGTATACACACACACATATATATATATATAACCCATTGTTACATACTTGTGTATTGTTGTGATCTCACTACATATATATTAAATCCACTTCAACACTTTCAACAAATTGCAACATTTTTACGCAACCACTATAACCAAACCAATATATATATTCTCTTACAACCTCTCAACTCTACTCTTTCTTTCTCTCGCCTATCTAACTCTCATCACCCATTACACTCCTCCGCTCATCTGAGGATACAAATGCGTAAAGCAGTTGTTGAAACTCTCTTTGAAAACCTATCTGTTCTCTTAAGGTATCCGACTACGTTCGGAACCGTGATTTTAAAAAAGCGCATAAATGGATAATTTTCATGATATTTAGTGTCATTCAGATTAGAATACATGCATAAAATTGTTTTAAGGACATTTTGACAAAAAAAAATTATTTAAATGTAATTTTTTTTTTAGCCAAATGTCTCTTTTTTGTGAAAAATTGTATTTAAATAATTTTTTTTATGTCAGAATGTCCTTAAAATTTTGAAAATTCAATTTTATGCATATATATTCTAATCTAAAATTTCTTCCCTCTGTGAAAATATGAATAAACCCACTAAATATAAAAACTTATAGTTGAGCCATCTATGCAGCAAAATATTTTATATTAGAAACATTTTTTCACAAAAGGAGGAACATTTGGAGCTAAGTTAATTTTTTTGCTAAAATCGGATAAACAATTTTACCCTTAAATAAAATTATCATAAAAATTATCTTTATGCGCTTTGAAAATCATGTTCCGAGCGTAGTCGGATACCTTAACCCTTTCTCTTAAGCAATATGAGTTTAAATAAACTTAAATAGTATAAATATAAGTGCTGACAAGAAACATTGCCTCGGAAAAAAGGCTACAGAAAATATTAGCACATAAAGTAACAGTAAATATTTGATCAGGAAAAATTCTATCTTAAATTAAAAATAATGATAGCAATAGTATTCCTTAGACAATGTTTATTGTGTATCCAAATATGTGAGTATAATGCCACACACAAAGCAATTACTGACATTACTTAAAATTAAATGTTAATTAGATTAATTTGAACTCCTGCTAGCAAGGTCAAATAATGAATTGGAAACATTTATTAGGTATCCCACTACGTTCGGACCCTTAAGTTAAAAAAGCGCATATAAATGGATAACTTTCATGATATTTAAAGTCACTTGAAGTAGAATACATATATAAAATAGTTTTAAGGACATTATGACAAAAAACATTTAATACAATATTTTGGCACAAAATTAACTTAGAATAATCTTTTTTCAAAACGTTCTCCTTTTATAAAAAATGCTTCTATAATAATAATATTTTGCTTATATAAAGTAAAGACTTCTCTCCAGAGAGTCTGAACTAGGATTTTGGAAAAATTCACATTATTTTCAGAGTTACTACCAATTGAAATAATTACCGGCGTTTTTTTCTTAAAATTTCTCCCCTCTGTTGTAGTAAAACATGGATAAAAACCTACTTCTAAGTTATATAGTATTACAAAAATTCTAGTTGAGTCTCTGTACAGAGGTCTGAGCTATATACAGGCAAAATATTATTATAATAGATGCATTTTTCACAAAAGGAGAATGTTTTGAAAATTGGTCATTCTGTGTTCATTTTTTGTCAAAATATTGTGTTTAAATAATTTTTTCTAGCAATAATATTCTTAAAACACACACAATTTTATATACGCTTTCTAATATAAGTGACATTAAATATCATAAATATTATCCATTTATATGCTTTTGCAAAATCACGGTTCCGAACGTAGTCGGATACCTTGAACAAGTTTGATTCCCTATGTCATTGTTTAAAAAACTGTTATTCTAAATTTTTGTTGTAAGTACTAAATTTTAATTCTGATAACATACTTTTAATTTTCTGAAAAATTCATATAAATAATGGTTTATAATCATAGCTAGGGAGAAACATTATTAAATGCTTTTTATTTTTAATTGTGTTTTGGTAAACGATATCCCCGATTTGTCATAAATGATCAAGTTTTGAATTGATTTAGAATTACGAAGGGCATTAACATAACTCACTTAACTCCTGTTGTTTGTTACATTTTATATAAAGGAGGTATGAAGTATTTTTGTAATGAATTCTTTTTCGTTCACTTTAATTGCCTAAAACATGATTGGGTTTTGCAGTGGGAATTTTAGAGTTTTTCACCCAAAGTGTGCAAGCATACCGGTGGGGTAACACAATAATACACATAGATTAAGTATTTTAATTCTTTTTATTTCATGGATCTCTTTAGACGGTAAAACTAACATTGCATATTCTTTATTAGATTAATTCTCCGCTCTGTGTATTTTATTATATATATATATATATATATATATATATATATATATATATATATATATATAAGGTAGTTCGGGGGGAAACGCCATATTTAAGGATTTTTCGATTAGTACATTGAAAATTGAAATGACAAGACCATGAAAAATATATGCCTTATTTTTCAATGTTTAATTGGTTATGTATACAAGTTAATTCTCTTCTTAGAATGAAAATAAATAAGAAATTTAATGTTAAAGAAATTCATTTGATTGTGGCATCTTCCCCATATATGGGAGAAGATGCCACCAGTCATGGAGTAAGATATAACAACACCACGGTAAATAAAAGAATAAGACAAACATTACCAAATTAAATGTGAAATAACAATAAAAAACAAACAAAAAATTATATTCTTTCATAATTTGTTTGTTAAAAATGAATTTTCCTGCAGAACGATCTATAGCAGGCTCAAATAGTAATCGACTTCAGCTCTGCACATCCTCGTCCTATGGAGATCCCCTGGGTCATCCTCACTGCCTAATTATTCATTGTAGTTATATTTTATACAACAATATACAATGTTATAAAATGAAAAAAAAATTTAAGTTCTTTTCGTTTATTTCTGAACCATGTGGCGTCTTCCTCCAAGTATAGGGGGCAGATGCTACACACACTTATTACCTTATTGCTGCAGTGTTATGGCTGTTTGCATCGTATCTGTAACATCATGCGATCACTTATATTGCTAATATCTTATTAAAAATAACACGTACGTTTATAGACTTTAAATATGAGGAACGGAATATTATAAAAGTTATACTCACCACTTTAAATGTTTAAAAGATGAAAAAATAAGGCGGATTAAAGACGATAAATTCATAAGCCGCACTCAATGTCGGACCAGACTCTTCTCACAAGTGGCTCAAAATTTTCATCTATCGACGCATAAAAGTACTATTAATAAACTGGCATCTTCCCCTAAATTACCTTGCATATACTCAAACTCAGTGGCGCTACAGGCCATGAGGGTCAGGGCCTACTTTGCCCATCTCAGTATACGTGATCTTTGGGCGCTGAGGTGCATTAGCAGATGTTCCGATCCGGTGGTCAGTCTGAAGCGAGACCCCAGTGTTTAAGTCCCTAAGCAAGCTTGCTACTCATTTATCGATCCACTGCAGTAGGGATGAAAGGCTGAGTCAACCTTGCTCAGCCCGGTGATAGAACCCGTACCTGTAGTGTGGAAGCGTAATGCCACTCGACCACTGGGCCTTCTTATATATACATATATAAGTAAATGTATAACACATGGAAAAACACTAAATAAATGAAAATTTATATGCACCAAATCTATCTTTGCTTAGAGATAAGAGTTCAGTGAAAATCGATCAACACGATTCTAAGAGGACTGAAATATTTTTTCGTGTTAAGAGATACTAAAAAAAACATATCTAACAAAATTAAGTTTATTAGAGTACATTTCATTTGCATACATATGTATACATGCATATATTTAATAAAAATCATTGAAACAAAAACATTCACAAGGACTTAATGAATTTTAATGCAAAATTTATCAATACTAAAATCTTTACAGATTTCCGTCTTCGTCTCCTGTTTTTGATCAACAGCCTTAAGAAGCTTCATCTTCATTTTAAGCGAAATAAAGTTTGCTTTCCTACTGAGCTCTTTGTCATTATGCTCGTAAAAAAATTCTTCTAAAATAGAAAAATAAACAAGAACGAAACTCACTGATTTGTAATCACACTGTGATTTACACGTCACCGAATTCCAAAGCCAACTAAAGAGATTTGCTTTTGTGTGGGGGTGGAGGGTGAAAGTAGCTTAGATAAACAAAATTGGCTTGTGTCACAGTCTATTCAGAGGGTATTTCAAAGCCGAGGTAGCCTCCTTTCTACGGAACATGTGAAACCACCTTTCTTTTATTTCACACCCCCTCTTAAATATCGCCTGAGCAGTTGATGTTTTCCATATTTTGTTCATTCCCAGATGAGAAATCTTTTCGTGTTAAGCGATTTCCATTTCGTGTTAAGAGAAAAAATGTATGAAAATAAACAGCAGTTTGTTGGAATAAAACTTCGTATAAAGTTTCGTATAAAACTGTATCTGTACCTAAAAAATTGGTAAAATTAAATATTTTAGTTACATATAATCACGAAAACTAAAGAGAACATTGAAAATTAATTTCGAAAAATTTTGTACTTCTTTAAGAATTTTAAAGATGTTTTTAAAATTCCATCTTACATAGGAGTGGGTTATTTTCCCAGCCACCAGTAATATCCACATTACTTTCTGTTAACCGGAGGAACGAATCTATGGGGAGAAATATGTGGTCCAACCACGAGAAGGTGGTTCAATTTGTTTTTGTTAGGAATCTACTAATGCGAGAAGGATCAAAGTATTTTTTTTTCTTCTTTTTGATAGGCTAAAACCCTTTTATAGGGTCTGTAGGATTATCATTTTGGATCTGTATCATAATCTTTCAACCAGTTAAGAATAATTTCCTCTCCCCCAAAAAACCCCTACATACCGTGACGCACACAAGGGGAGGGGCCTGGGGGTCTCGACCCCCCCTCACAGCCCTTGCTTTTTTTCCGATTGATTATAATTCTAAGTATATAGTACGTAAAATTTAATTAATTACTTGTTATTAATGAATACTTTTATTAATTAATGTTAGTTATTTATTCAAAAATTGTTTTTTACTGTGTTTTGTTCCCGAAAATCGACAAAATCAAAAGGAGCATGATATAAGAATAGTGAACTTTCGACCCCGGATCCCACCCCCCCTTAAAAAATTCCTGTGTGCGCCACTACCTGCACATATATATTTATGTATACACATTAGCGCACACAGGGATTTTTCAGGGGTTCACCATTCACAAAGTTCACCATTCTTGTATCATGCTCCTTTTGATTTTGTCGATTTTCGGGAACAATACACAGTAAAAAGCTAATTATTGAATAAATAATTAGCATTAATTAATAAAATTAATCATTAATAACATTTACTTAAATTTTACGTACTATATACTTAGAATTATAATCAATCGGAAAAAATCAAGGGCTTTAGGGGGGTACAGACCCCCAGGACCCCCTTGTGTGCGCCACTGTGTATACATATATTCCAGTGGAGCATACAGGGAGAGGGATGTCCAGGGCGGAACTCCACCATTCTCGTATCATGCTCCAATGCGTTGTCTAACATATTCTTTTGATTTTCTCGATTTTCGGAAATAAAAAGCAATAAAAAATTAATTATTGAATGAATAATTAGCATTAATTAATAAAATTAATGATTAATAACAAATAGTTAATTACATTTTAGGTACTATATACATAGGTTCGAAAAAATCAAGGGCTTTGTGGGGCAGGGGTCCAGACCCAGAGATTCCCCCCCCCCTTGTGTGCGCCACTGATGTATTCATATACTCAAAAATAGCTGCTTGCAGTAAGCTGTAGCTTGCACCAGCATCCATAAAATGAGCAAAATTCTTAATTCCATTTTTCACTACTGGACGTTCAAATTACAACACACTGAAAGAGGAGGGGGGGATACAAAAGTCAAACTAATATAAAACAAGATGCTGAGCTATGCAAATGATTAGCATTTGAGCACTATCGAACGAAGCAGGAAGGAGAAACGGTATACCAAACGTTGTATAAAAGGAGGGTTACGCATATTATTTCGTATTCAAAAATAGTATTTGAATGTTAGTTGTTTGTGTGAAGATCGTGTTAATCCTCGCATAAGAAGGAAGAATGGATATCAGCACGTATCTTAATTTGATAATGGTTGGATCGGAGACTATCGAGGGTGTTGTTTACGGTTCTGTAATATTGCTACTATGCATATATAGAATTAATGGGTTGAGGAGGATGGAACGCTTTGTAGGATCTCAAAGACCACACGCTTCTATCGCCTGAGAGGCAGATTTAATAATCTGTTTATGTTTATTTGGTGAGAGACTGCTTATTATACCATAACAACTTAGCAATAATTATTAACTGTTATCAATATACAAAGTGTGATATAAAATTATACTCGTTACTGATATTCAAAATATATTCAAATGAAGAGTGAATGGGACATCAGTAATCCTATAATGATGCACAGGGGAACTATTTCATCCCTTTTGAATAAAAAAGGCATATAACGGAGGTGGGCGTTAAGATATCCAACTACTTTTGGAACCATGATTTTGCAAAAGCGTATAAATGGATAATATTTATGATATTTAGTGTCACTTAGATTAGAAAATGTATATGAAATTGTTTTAAGAATAGTATTACAATAAAAAATTATTTAAGTACAATATTTTGACAAAAAAGGAACACAGAATAACGCAATTTTCAAAATACTCTCCTTTTGTGAAAAATGAATCTATTATAATAATATTTTGCCTGTATATAGCTCAGATCTCTCTACAGAGGCTCAACTAGAATTTTTTTAAATATATATCTTAGAAGTGGGTTTATCCATGTTTTACGACAACAGAGGGGAGAAAATTTAAGAGCTGATAATTATTTCAATGGATTGTAACTCTGAAAATAATGTGAATTTTTCAAAAAAAAATAGGAGAAGTCTTTACTTTATATAAGGAAAATATTATTAATTCAGAAGCATTTTTTTTATAAAAGGAGAACATTTTGAAAAAAAGTTTTTCTAAGTAAATTTTTAGCCAAAATTATTGTATTTAAATAATTTTTTTTTGTCAAAATGTCTGAAAACAATTTTATACATATATTTTAATTTAAGTGACACCAAATATCATGAAAATTATCAATTTATGCGTTTTTTTAAAATCACGGTTCCAAACACAGTCGGATACCTTAAGTCGATCGCGATCAACCTGTAGACCGCCAAGGCATTTTGGGGTGACCGCCTTTACTAAGACATAAGACACGCACATTAAAAGAAATATGTCAATGGAACATTAGCACCAGTTAGATTGGAGAATTGGCTTTTCACCATCGATGTGACTGTGATTACTTTGGCAAATGATTCGATGAATGTATACACGACACATGTATTACTTTCATTGGAAGCACATGACGTTGCTTAATACGCTGGCTGTCGCTATAGAGGAAACTTGCGATTACCATGGTGACAGCCGTAGAAATAAGTTTTTTCCCCACACACTGACTGAAGGGAAGAATAAACGTTACTGATCACAGCTCTTCCCGCGATAGTTGGGTATTAGCTATTAAGGCGTCACCCCGCTTTTCCGCGGGATTGGGTTCTGTTAACATTCCGTCTCTCGATGACGCGGGAAACGGTAGAGAATGTGCTGAATACATACGTTGGTTATTATTTTTGTATCTTGCGTTTTTCTTTGCAATAAATACGAAATAAATGAAGGTAGGCATATATTCCATATTTATATCATGAAGTAATAATAATACTAGTAGACTTTTTTTTTTTTAGCTTACTACACCTACGTCGCTAGGGGGACCACAACACCTTGAAAGAATTATAAATAGCCCGTATCCTGGAAAAGTCTGCTCATCCATGGCATATAAGTTTTGAGAGTCAATGGTCTAATGTAGTGGTTCTTAAACTGTAGACCGCAACTGCCGGGGTCCCCAGCGTTTTTCTAGGGGATACGTGAAGGAGCGTCATTTAATGTTAAGATTTTCCCCATTTATACAGACTCTTAAAGGCCTCGTGGAAAAATTGAAATTTGTACCTCCTAGACTTATTCACTAAATTGTCCCCAATGAAAAAACTCTACTAGAACATGTATTTCGATCAAGAATATTTATTCTGTTTCTTTACTGTTGGTATAACTGCATATATCTATTATTACAACCATTATATTTACTGTTTTCTTAAAGGAAAAAAGAAGTGTTAAAAAAGTCTGCATATGTAGCAGAGGCAGCCTTAGGATTAGGGATTGCAATACCGGACCAAAAGTTCAATACTGGTATTAGAGATTTTAGAAAAAGAAAGAAATCATTGGTGTTTCTTTGTTTTATTTGTCAGTTTTATTAGAGAGTGTAAATATAACAAATTATATTTTGTAATTTATAAATTATAACAGTATATAAAGAATCACAAAAAGTAAAGAAACATCTTATTTATTTAAATCACAAAAAAGTGTAAATATCACAATTAAGTCTGTGGTGCGATTACAAATTTTGAAATGTGATCTTAAAAAACGTAATACATTAATTATACTGTCATTAAGCCTGGAACATAATAGTTGCCAAAACGCTTTTTCGGTATCTACGCTAGTTGGTTCTATTATTAGAAATACGCGATATAGTGTGTGTTTCCTAGTATTCACCTCTAAATCCCTCATCTTCAAATAAATCGACAATAACAATTCTTAATCAATAACAGTTCTTACAGTATTAATCGATGTCGATAGATTTCTAAAACCTCTGGAGGATAGTGATTTTCTTAATTCAATAGAAGTGCAAAACACTTGAAATGGTAAACCATCCAATGCTTTCATTTTCCTTAGAATTTTATCCAAATTATCTTTTTTTTTTTTTTCAAAACAACCTAAAATTCCGAATGGCTTGGGCTTAGAAACTGTGCTTAAATTTGTATCTTCATTGCAATTAGATTATTTCCTCCTTTACAAATTTGTATCGTCGGTCTTTTTTAAATGTGTATGGAGTCTACTAGTACTTCCTCAGTTCGCTTTATTTTAACTCTGGAATATTTTTTACATTGTGCCACCATATTCTTTTCATAAGATAAGTAATTAAACCCAACCGAATTATATATTATCAACTGATTTTTTATGTTCTTTTGTTATTCTTATTTATTATTATAGGTATTATTTATGAGTGTTTTAAAAATATTTTGAACTCTCAAGAATAATATGGAAACACAATATGAATAACAAACTCACCCATTTAAAAATATCGAACTATTACGCACTTACTTCACGACTACAACCTTGGTTTTACAGATACAAATATCAGACTATGAATCCTGCGCGTGTGCAGCAGTATCGCATATAGTGGAGACAATTTAAAAATTTTCTAGTAAATACCGAAAAACCGGTATTTAAACTATAGTGAATACCGGTATTTCAAAATTGTACAAATCACTCAAAATACCGGTATTCGGTATCCCGGTATTGCAATCCATACTTAGGATTATAGGAGTCTTTAAATAAATCAGCTATGTGTTGAGAGTTAGGGAGGATAATTCAAAATCTTGAGGGTACATGATGTCGGGCTGATACATAAAAAGGGGGGAGTGATCGAAAACTTGAGAACCACAGGTCTGATGTATCTCTTTTGACTTCGCTAGTCTCTGGAGGATTTGCAACAGCATATCGTCGGTCTAATTATCAAACTGCGTAACTCCATCTGGGATGCTAATTTGATACAGTAGGGCTAGGCGCCAAATTGTTGTTTATGTTCGCCAAGATAGGCGATAATGTTACAATATGGTTTACTTTGATATTTTTATCGTGCGATAATGTGGTTGCCATCGGGATAACGTATATTAGTGTTAGTTTTTTGTTTTGGTTTTTTTTCTGCGGGATCTCTGCTCAGCAAAAGTAACACATTCTTACAAATTTTGTGTAATGAACGCTTAAAATAGTGTAAATATATCTGGAAGTGCAATGCATTAATATTACTTTCTGTGTTGTATTTATTTTATGTTAAAATATTGCCACCACCTCTCTCTTCCAAATCTAGTTTTATTATGAAATAAAAAAAGTAGTGATTACACTGATCGAGGAATAAATTTAAAACGGAGCGTGCTCTGAGGCATGGCTTAGAAAAAACAAAAGGATTAAGGAATCGCGCCAAAAAGCGCTTGGCGCGTTGCACTCCTATATCAAATCAGTTACATCGGTGGAGTAATAATTAATTAATTAGGCCGACGATATATAATTTGGAATAAATATATTTCAGAAACTAATTAAAATTTATCATAAATGGGTACTTTTTAATCAAATGATTGCTTTATTTATAATAAAAAAACCCCTTTTGTATTAGCTCAGTAATATTTCAAATCAAACCATCACAATTGCAAACATTGTATTTTTATTTAATAAAGTAATAGAAAAAAGTTATTTATTTTTATTTATTTTTTCTCACTCTATCAGAAATTAATTATTTATGCTTATCACGTTTTGAAAGCTCTTTTAATTCTTGTTTAGCATAACTGTTAAATATAAATTTTAAAAATAACTGCTCATAAAATTACAAAACTGATACACTTGCTTTATTATTTTTTTTAAAGTTAGATTTAAATAATCTTTCTTTCGGATAGGATGTAATATTTCCTTAACCTACGCCTAACTGCCCTCAGTCTGTAACAAGCAGCTCAATATAGTTGAAATACAATAAAATTTGCAATGATTTTTAACAATTTTAATCACAGTCCAGAACAAGAAATCAAATGGTCTCTACACGTATGGTTAGCAAAGAATATAGTTAACAGGGATGAATATGAAATAAAACATTTGATAACCAATCTTTTAAATTAAATAATTGATTTTGGAAACGCAATTTCATCTTCTGTTATTCTTTTAGTTATTCGTAAATATAAGTTTTAAGAAATTCGAAATGAATCATATAATTGTCCCACACCATCTCGAGAATGACGCAATGTTACGAAATAAATAAATAAAAATGCATTTTTTTGTTTTGTTTAAAACTATACACTTAACGCTTTCCCACCTCGTGGTATTCAACGACTTGGAGAAAAAAACGAATAAGATAAATTATTCTTATGTAAAATAAATGCTATTGATGAATTTACAATCAGCCAGGAATCTGAGATTTTACTTTTATTTTTAGCGTTTGGAATAAAATACGAGATCTGATAATCGGTTGACAGTTAACTAAATGAATGATGACTGAAAAACACCCCAGGTGCCGACCAGAACAAACTGATTAGACGCGTATCTCCTTTCCTTTGCCATTTATTGACTTGAAACTTTAACTGCTGAAATTCATCTTCTTTCCTGACCTTATTTGTGATGATTTATTTATCAGAATTTATAAAGCAATAAAAAAAGCAAATTTTTGTGATTCATAATGCTCAAGATGTAATGAATTTTGTTTTCTCCTGATTGAATTTTAAGAGTTCTGCATTTTGTGAAAACTCATGAAACAACACAAAAGGTTTTAATTAGTATTTCTAATATATATTGCCTATTAATATTTTATACATACAAAAAGAAAAATACATTTATACCACCATCTGTGCGAAAAATATTTGAATTTTTCTTTGAATTAGTTTTTTAATAAACGGCTAAATTCATGACGATCACATGATAAATACAACTACGTGTTCACCGTTGTACTCAAAATAGACATTAGACTTGTACCTGTTGTTCTGCTTGTAAAATTAAGATACAATTTTAAATTTGATAATTGAGTAAAGATGTTCAAGTATTAAGAATCTTTAAAAAGTTACAAAATTAAAAATAAATAAATAAAGCAAAATTAAAAATTATGCATGTACTTTTAAATTAAGTGCATTTTATTTGCCTATGTTTGTTATTTTTAACACATATGTAATTTATAGTAAACAGATTCTGCAAAAAGCAAAAGTTGGCAAAAGTGATGCGCATGAACTAATTGGCTGGAAATACTTGATAGCATTTATCATGCGGCTATGACGTCACATAAATTTAGTCCAGTATACAGTTATTAATTTCTTATAAGTCACCATGTTTTGTTAAGCTTCAGAAGACAAATATTGGATGTTTAAACCACTTTCATTGCAAATGTACATTCACTACAATTAAATCCGAATTTCTAATTCCTTCAAATGTAAGTATTTGAATATATACCTATTTCAAAGTTTAATTAATATGATTTTTCTTTAAAAAATAATTTCCTAATGTGGACTTCTCAATCTAGGAATATTTATTTTAACTGTGTACATATCATCTAATTTTGGAACGCAAATATTTATATGTAATACACGTTATGGATACAAAAATAATTACCAACTAAATTTTTTTATGTTTTTTTGCATACATTTTATAAGTTTGGGGGATAATTCTAGTCTCATTTAAATTAGTTTAGGGTACGAAATATTTTATTTTATCCCATTTAATTTAGGACAGGAGGTTTATGTCTTTCTGTCCTTTCCCCTTCAATCGTATTTGTGATGATTCTGTTATATAATTAGCCAATGTGTAGAGAAAGCTACAAAGGAACATAATAATATTATTTGCATCAACACTAATAAATAATATTATTTGCATCAACACTAATAAATAATATTATTAGCATCAAGCTTTTTTATTGAAGATTTTAGCTTTCTTTTTACTTACTTAAGATTTCTTCGACTTCCAACCGTTCAATAATTTATAAATTAATGTACTATATGCTCCTGTGTGAAAATGCCTCATCAAGAAGGAGTGGACAGAAAATGAAGAAATTCGGCCAACAGATGTATAGTAGGGTGCAATAAGTGATGTTTTATTTCTAAATAGTGCGTATAACAGAGTGAGAACAACGTCAGTTCAAGAGGTTGTAGGATCCCCGCGAACGGTGATACACCAAGGAATATGTTTGAATACAAAGTCAGTGAGAGTAGTCCTAGGGATAGCTCCTTATTCTTTGTCAATCATTCGACATAATTTGTCTTCTGAGAACGGTATGCAAGAGCATACATTCCGCATGTGTTCGATTGGTAAGAGAACAGAAGAAAATGGTGGACCTGAAAGTTTCTACATGTCAGTATCTTTCAGACTGCGTTAGCTTAGTGTGGGGTTGGATGTTATCCTACTGTTAAAAGACAATGAGTACCTCCCGCGATGGAAGGGCCCCTCAGATCTTTATCCACGTACCATTAGACCGTCAGAATTCCAAATACAAACAAGAGGTAACTTACTATCATGATACCATATTTTCGAGTGGTGGTACTTTCCCCAGATGCAGCCGAATTGTAACTGTCATCACGTCAACGCCGTATTCATACATGACAACTATTATAAGACGAATAGAAGCGTGATTCACCTAAAAGCTCTGTATCATATCGTCTATAAAACTGTCAACACTGTGGTAAAAACACTTCGCCCAGTCTCATTTCGTCGTTCACTTTTGCAAAAGGAAAAGTTTGTGCTGTGGGATCAATAGATAATGGTCGTAACGGATGTCTTGAGAGCAGGCCTCAAACAACCAATCGATATGTAATGGTTTTGTTTCTCTGATGTTCTTGCTTTGATGATTCACGCGATTATGCGGGTGTATTCTAAAGGTTTTTAAGTATTGGTATCTTTCTCTTATTGTGTCAAACTATGCATATTACTGGCCAATAAAATTGCAACACAAGGGACAAGATGCAAATAATAAAATAGTTATTATACATACAAGGTATGCCAGGAAGAAAGTATGATTAAATTTGAAGGCGTTAGGGGAGCATTCATGGTCCGAAATAAGTACTGCTGCCTCTAACGGTTAAAAGGACTCTAACCTGGTTAGTCATCGAATAGATCTGGGATCAGATCTCAGATGAGGGGGACTAATTCCATATACTATTCCCGGATTCGGCGACTAGTTTCAGATCCCACGTCCAAATTTTGAGACTAAAAGATTAAGTTACAACCCTAAAAGTGAAAACGTGCGTCAGCAATTTCATACCATAATATAAACAATTGTCCAGTTTTTCTGAAAATGGAAGTTAAGACAAAAAATACTCGTTCATGTGAGAAAAAAAAATTATTTGTTCTAACTCAGAGGTGGGCAAACTTTTTCGGTCACGGGTCAAAAATTAAAAAAAAATGTGCGAATAAATGATTATTTACAAAAATAAAAATACATGCTTTTATTGTAGATCGAACTAAAAAAATGGAAAATAAATCATAGTTTAAAAAACACGCTTTTATGGTTAATCGAATTAAAAAGTAAAAAAATAATTCTTAAGACTACACAGTATCCTAAAAATTTCATAGTTACCAATTTTTTTGTATTTTTTTTTTTTTTTTTTTTGCATTTTGCATTTTGCATTTTGTTGTGGACCATATAATTGAGAAGCATGCCTCCAAATTTCAGATCTGTTAGCAAATTAGTTTTTAAGATATTTGAAGTTTTCTGAGCTACGGTTTGGTTTCGGTTTCATTTTAAAGCATTTTTCCACTCTTAAATGCAATTAATTAAAAATATTTTTGAGCACCGTCAACTCTTTTAGTGTGAAATGTTTATTAATTCAAATTTTCATTACTAAAATCATTTCTGCTTGATTATGCTTTGAATTTTTTGAGAGTTCTCATAATTAATTAAATAAGATTAATTTCAAGGCCAATTTTTGCTTTAAAAAATAGTTTATATAACTTAAAAGATTAATTAACTTTTCTTGTTGAGATAATGCCATGACAAAAACGTTTTCAGGTTGCTGTGGGAAACAATATTTCGAAGAGATGGAATACTACTGAAAATGATGTATTTAAAAATCAGTCCTCGGTTGATACTGCCATTAGACTTCAAAATACATGTATTCTGAATTCAAATGTTGCAGATAAAATTGAATATTTCCTTGATGTACCAAACTACATTATGCTAAACATATTGTAGTACTATATTTTAGTATTTTAAAGTCGTACAACAAGAGCCAAAACTTCCTAAACTGCCCTAATTTAAAACTGAAAAAAGTTAAAATTTATGAACAAATCTGGCTATTTTTAGCTTAAGTTAGTATCATTATTATTTTGTACATAAATGCTCTGTGTTTCAAAACATTTGTGAAAATATTAGGTTAAGATTAAGTTGATTAAACTGTCGTCGTAACTAATGCTATATCAATATTATGCAAAAAAATATTTTTAATTAAAAGTAATATTTTCAGTCATGTTTAATTAAAATAGTGTTTTAATGTAGAACATACATTGGAAAATAACATATTAAAAATTAGCGCTTTACGGGCGTTGTAAGTTTTTGTTTTATGCTTTTAAAAACTTTAAATGCGTTTTTCAATTTTGAAGGTACATGTGTTTTCTAATCCCTAAAAGTTTTTTTCTGTTCAAGATAGAGCCTTGAAATTTTTCTGTATATACTCCCAAACGTATGTTCTATAAAAGTTTGGATAGATTTAGGGCTGAGATCTGTAGTTATTTTTTAAAAAATTCTTAAAGTTACTATTTTTTAAAAAACTCTCGCGTTTTTTCCAGGTTTTTCTAGAGAAATAATTATTAAAAACCAACAACGGAAATAGATTTTCAAATCCATACCAACTTTTGTTTGCAATAACCTAAGAAACATAAATAACTTAAAATTATTAAATTTTTTTAAAAAGTGAGCATTTTATAAGAGTTTAAAAAAATTTCAAAAAAAAAATGTTAATTTTTTAAAATTGTAAAATAATGGCTGGTCAAGCTGACTTTTTTTTTAATTTCTGAAGTTATAACCTGAATATAAAGCATAAATTATTTTTACTGTTATATATATATACTGTCTCCCCATTTTTTTTAAAAAACGGTACTGTGTAGCTTTAATGTAAGAGTTAAATGATTTACAAGAAAATTAATGTCATGTGGCGTGCTTTGTACTACATTTATACACTAACTCAGCATTTCGGAATAGAACCAGTAAGAAATTATAACAATTGATATACAAGTACCCCACGCCTTTACCCCAATGACATTAATTTTCACCAATAAATCATTTTCTTCTTTTTTAAGAATTTTATTTTTTTTACTTTTTAGTTCGATTTAACATTTAAACGTGTTTTTTAGTTTCTTGAAACTATAATTTTTTAAAAATAAATCTGCTACACACAAATTGTTTGATAATTAAAATAACATTTCTATTTGTAGCGCATTTTTGCCTCGTGGTGCCATCTAGAGAGATATTCTAAAACTTATTGCAGCGTTCATAGCTGGAGGCTTTAGAGCAGTGGTCTTCAAATTTTTCGACTCACGGAACCCTCAAAACTATAAGGTGTTTTCATGGAACTCCATCACACAAACCCAGTTAGAAAAATATATCTTAAAATGATATTTTTAGTAGATCAACATATCATAGGTACTTTATGTAAATGCACTTAAAAAAAGTATTCTATTTGTTATTCAAAATCTTTAATGTAATTTTAATATCAGTTACTCATAATATAAATTTTTGATCCTATTGATTCCTGCCCATACATTATATTTACTAATTGAGATATGTGTTTGTATTTTTACTCAAGCAGGTGAAGTCTATGTCTTTTGAAACTATCCGCAGTCACATTTTATATTCTGAATTTAATTTGTTTTTATATTTTGTTTTTGCAGCCAATTATGTTGAGAGAGAAATATTTTTCTCTTAAATGCATTGTTCTGAATATTATTAAAATGTTCATAGCAGTGTGAGAAATATTGAGTATTTGGCAGAAATTTGCAACTCAAAATTTAGAAGCTGTTTTTGTTGAAATTTAGACTAACGTCGAATCTGTTAATCTGGCAATAAATGGTTCCTCCTCTTTCATTATAGGTGTCCCCCCCCCAAATGCAAAAAAGGTGCATTTTCCATTAGAAAACTATTTAGTTTTTCAAAACATTGTACTAAAGAGCATCAAATTATTTTGTGGGACCCAGGATAGTAAACAATTGAACATTCACTATTTAGTAGGTATTACATATAAAGAAAAACCCTTTTAATGCTGTTTTAGTATATTATAATAAAAGTTAAAATATTACAAAATAAAATTACGTATAAATAAAATTTTCAGTTTTAATAAATGGGATGAGGTTTAGATACTTGTGGTTTCTCACAAACTTTAAAGACTACATGAATCCATTTTGTATACACATTTACAATTTTCTTTTCGTTTTCGTGGAACTCATGGGTATGCCTCGTGGAACCTCAGGGTTGCGTGGAATACAGTTTTAAGATCAATGCTTTAGAAGAAGATCGTATTAATAAAGAAACATACTCTTTTGTGTGAATACTGAATTTTTATTATTCTCTCTCATAGTTTTAAAGTTTTTAATAATCATTGATGTAACAAATATTTTTTTTTTGCATAATATTTTTTCATGTAAGAGAATAATTCTAGGTATCTAATCATTCGTTTTCTAAATGAAATTTAGAGATAAATGTTTACTGTGTTAAGATTTATGCATATTCGAAGTGCCAGTTTAGATTTAAAAAATAGTATATTCTCTTTTAAATATAGTCAAGGAACACATTTTCTTTTTTTAATTTTAATTTAAAAATCTTCCTTAAGAAAATACGATACAAAATATCGCTAAAATTAATACATATTTCTTCAATGGTGTAAAAGAGAACATCAGAGTTCCCCTGCAAAGTCAGGTTTTGGACCCCAAGCCACATCTTACAAAGGATTGCAAACCTATAACAAAACATAGGCATTGGGCTCCCTTGAGACCTAGGCCTCCTTCCACGATGCGTGGATGTATGTTTCGCCAATGTATTTCTGTTCAATTCCTTTCAAATGAATTAATGATTAATGCTTTTTACATGCATTTTTTTAAAAATGTTAATCTTATTTGTGAAATAAGTATTTTTTTAAATTTAATTATTTCAACAGAAAAAAGGAAATTCAATACAGTGTGCCACCTTAATTTTTTTTCCATCACAGACAATTTCAATTTTACAATATTAACAAATAACGTTAACTTATAAATTACAGCATGTTCAATTATAGCAACTATTAGAAATAATGAATTATAAGTTAAAAGATTTGCTTCATTATAAGTTTTTCAATTCATCATAAATAATATAAACTCTTTAAAACTTAAATATATATAAACTCATCCAAAAACTTAAATTTTAGGAAACCAAGCTAATTTTTGTATGTATGTTCTTCATATCTATTTTTTTCCAACTTAAAATTTATTTCCACTAAGGTTTTCATCCAATAGCTTAAATTTTTATAAGCTATTTATTTATTTTCTATTACTTTTCTATTATTTATTTATTTTAATTATATATTATATATCTAAACTAATTTTCTTCTTTAAAACTGTTTTTCCACACACATACATTTTTTTAGATATCTAATTTTATTCATCATTCAGTAATATAAATGAAAACTTTTTAATTTGGACTTATTTCTTTGTTCCCTCGCGTAATATTATCCATCATTTCCATTTCTTTATATCTACTATTTCAGCGGTTCTCAATCTGTGGTCCGTGAACCCCTGGGGGTCCCCAGCACCTTTCTAGGGGGTCTATGAAGGTATCTCATTTAATATGTTAAGATTTCTCTCTTTTGCAGACTCTGAAAGGCTTCGTGGAAAATTAAAAAAAGTGTCATCCTAGACTAGATTACTAAATTGCCCCAACGAAAAAATTCTACTAGACAATATATTTCGATCAAGAATATTAATTCAGTTAGCATTAAATTATTTCCGAGAGAGAGATCTTACGCTACATTCTTGGTGGAATCCAAGTGAATGGATCATGGAGAAGATCTAACTTAAAACTTTATAAGATTTACAAACAGCCTGATGTTATAAAGTTTATCAAATTACAGAGACTTAAATGGGCTGGTCATCTGGCTAGAATGAATGAAGATCATTGCTGCAAGTAAATCTAGGCCCATCAAAGCCCATGGGTATTAGACCCCCATTAAGACGGATTGACTGTGTTGAGAATGACGTAAAAATTTTAAAGGTCAAAAATTCGAAAAAAAGTTGCTATAAGTAGGGATGCCTGGAAAAGACTTCTGGAGAAGGCCAGGACCCACCCAGGGCTGTCAAGCCGTTGAAGAAGAATTATTAAATTAGTATTTTGTAGCATTTTAAACTGCTTTCTTAAAGGTAAAAAAGGTGTTAAAAAAGTTTGTATAAGTAGCAGGGACAGTCTTAGGATTATTGAGGAACTCATAACCACTCAGCCATGTGTTGGGAGTCAGGGAGTTATGCTCAAAATCTCTTTTGGGGGTCCGTGACAGCAGACTAACACATAAAGAGGGGTCACGGTGATTGAAAGTTTAAGAACCTCATTGTACTATTTTGTACATTGAAGATTTTCACACACACGTTTTAAATCTTTTGCAATTTTACAAATCTTACAATATAGAATCTTTTAGACCTGAGAAATAGAATAAGGAAGTCTTTACTGGTGTTTTTTTTTTAGTAAAATTAAAAAAATTTTGTTCCATAATTGAAAAAATGAATTAAACTATCGTTTTCAAATTTCATAATATTAAAATTATTTATTACTGTTTTAAAAATAATTGCCTGATGAGAATACCTGTATAACGTAGCTGAAATTTGTGATTAGTATTCAAAGCTTCTTTAAAAATTGATTTTCGAAATGAAGATTAATTTTTTGAACAAATTATCTTATTTTATGACTATTATACCTTGCTTTTTAAAAGTTATTTTGTATGAGGTAAACATTATACTCTCATAAATGAATTATGTTTCAACCGTATCGACTTAGATCTATTTGTTTTAAATCATAATAGATGGCAGCACTAAAATTTCATAATCAAGCGTATTTTCAATCTTTTTTTCCTATTGTAATTCATTTAAAATTTTGTTTGTACAAATTTATGCATTACTACATATAAGGAATACATTGAACATATAAGGAAATGGAAGGCATAAAGTCGGTAATCTCCTCTGTAAATAACTAAATAAAATATTATTAAAGGAATACAAATTCTGTAAAAATGTTCTAAAAATTTAACTAGTGTGTGTTACTTTCTTGAAAATGCAACATTAATGTAACCTGATACAAGGAAGTTTCAATATGAAAATTAGTGAAATCATTTTTTCGATTTCATGAAGTAATATATTTCGTTAATGATGACTGAGCAGTGGCGTACACAAGAAGGGGGGGTCCAGACCCCCCAAAGCCCTTAATTTTTTTCCGATTGATTATAATTCTGAGTATATAGTACGTAAAATTTAATTTCGTGAACTTTCGACCCCGAACCCCCTCCCCCCCTGAAAAATTCCTTTCTGCGCTACTGTGACTGAGATATTTATTACTCAACAAGAGTAATAATAAAATTTATACACCAAAAAAAAATTGCTTAAAAATAGTATTTTTCTTGAAATATTTTTAGAATAGGAATAATTTAAGACAATTTATTACAAAATTAATCCATAAATAACTTAACAATTTTTTTCATCAATTATAAATCGCACTACTATAAACACACACTATTTTTAAAATATTTTGGATCCTTTTTAGTTGCCACTAGTTCGAATTCTCAGTTAAAATTTTCCCATAGATTAAAAATATTCACATGAGAATTAAACAAATCTTTATGATAACTTATCTAGATCCAGAAACAAGTTCATGAAATATTGTAGTTTATTAAACGTATACCTGCGTGCGTGTTTGTGTGCTTATAAAAAAGACATTTAAACTAAGTATTTTATGGCGTTGAAATTAATGAATGCATCTATAAAAATAATAAATTTTCGGTTAAATTGCGAATATAACCCTTTAAGATTTCTTACAATGCGTAAAAGAGCATAAAAAGCTTTGGATTTGAGATTTTGTGTATTGTTTTTCTTCTTTACTAGATTTTTACAAAGATATTGATAATCTTGCTGTTAATTAAAATTGTATGTGCGTAGAGAACAATATAAAGAGAAAAAAGATTTACTGGGTCAAAAATGAAGTAACATGAGATAAAATTTCCATTTCTTTGACTTACAAAAAAATGAAGAAGAAAGATTGAGCTAACATTTAACCTTAAATTTGCAATTATTTTGATATTATTCAGCGAGAAAAATATCTAGCTTAGAAATTATTGTAATTTATTTTATCTTTATTTTTTTGTCATTATTCAAAATTTTGCAAAACCATTCTGAATAATAAAAACCTTTAGAAACTCTTTAGAACTCTCAAAAAGAAATTATCACACAATGTGTAATTCAAAGCCGTTGCACGGTTTTCTTAAAATGTGCCACACCCTTTATGGATTATATAGCATAAATATTTTTTTCGTGATATTTACTACGTGATGAAGTAATTGATAAACATTCTTGAAACATTTTTCATGATAAAAATTATTGAAAGAGTGCAAGTTTTCACTAAGAAATAACACAAATATAATTAGACTGCAAGACCCAGTCTTTAAGTAAATTAACACATAAATATCAAATTCTTATTCATACAGTTGTTTCAAAATTTTATAGGTATCTCATAAAATCTGATAATAATACAATTTTAGAATTCTATACACGTGGAAAATGTTTACAACTTTAAAAAATAATAGTTAATCGTATTTTCCTAGAAAGCTGTTTAAACGAAAAATTAACTTAATTGAATTTTAATGTTTAACATCTTTTTTAAATGTTTATCATTCTAATTCTCTCGTTTCATACCAATAGTCAATGCAAATATTCTTGATAATTTCCGCATTCCGTTGTGTTGAAAATACTTTTTTTTTTACTTTTAAGTGCAGTTTTTGAAGAAACTTGGAGATATCTTTTTCTGTAAAGCTGAGGAATACGTCCTTATTTTGTATTTTTTAATAATTGAAAGAATGTTCGAGATCAGCTTGAGTATTTACCTCATTAGTAATTTTTTAAATTTGTAAAAAGTTAGAATTTTTTAAAAAAAATTAGATTTAAATTATGTTTTTCTTAATTAATCTGTGTTTTTTAATAATTTCTTTCTTCGAAATAAAATTATAAATAATTTATTTAAATCCAATGATTTAATTTTTTGTTAGTGAATTTACGTAAATATATTCCTTTTAACACGTTGCATAAATTACTTTTAACACGTTATACATTTTTTAGACGATTAATTTATTTTATTTAGAGAACCTGGATAGAATATTGTAGTTATTAATTGTATAACTTTAATAAAAAGATAAAAAAAACCCAATAAAATGTTCCGTAATGTACTTTTGAATTAGTACAATATTAAGTAGTACATTACAGATATGCAATGTAACATAACAAGAGTAACTATTATTTTTTCTTACTACGAAAGATTCTGAAAGAGCACTATTTGACTAGAATAGTATTTTTAAACATCTGATATTCCAATACATAAAAACGGGTTCCACATATTAAATGTCCATTTAATCCATGCATAAATATTTTTAGAAGAATTCTATGGCATATAATAAAATTCTAAACATGGAAATGCAATATTTACGTATTTATTTCGATGTATATAAATTGGTATAAATTTTTAAAAATATTTTTTGATAAAGTCCAATTGTATTTTTAACTTAACTAATACATTAATAAAGTCATTTAAGATAAAAACAGAAAATTATAAAATTTGTTAAATGTGTGTGTTAAGATTTTTTCTATGCAATAAATAAAACAGGATTTTTTTTCCTTTTAAGAACTAATGTGAAAAGTGATTATTCTACTATAAATTTAAATTTATATATATCCATTATGAATTTAATTTTTTTCACTATTGCAAATATTACTAAATCTAAAACTCTTCTTTATTCTTACATATTGTTTTTTTAACATTTTAGTAGTTTCAAGTCGTACATTCAGATTAATTTATCTAAAAAAAAAAATCACTTTTTTATGAATTTAAATACGAAAAAAATGTTTTTCCTAGTTTGAAGTATGCAAATAAAAATTTCTGAGTTCTTTTAAGAAGCCACATTTACACAAAATCATGTTATACAATAAATGAACTTTATTAATCTAAAAAAAAATCAGAAAATACTTTGAAACGACAATATGTCTGTAAGCTTAGTGAAAATAAGAGTCATGTAAGACATTTCTTTTTGATAAAGCACATATTGTTTATTTTTCTTTATCCTATTAACTCTAGACATCATTTAACAAAAAAAAAAATCAAAGTCAAGGCTATTGCGTATAACTATCTATTAGAAAAATACACCAAAATCATCGTAAACTATTGTTGGATTTGTCCTTCGGGATTTCCCAGCCAAGGATATCGTTTAGGACAGGGAATGCAGCTTTTCATCATGATGTTTCGTTTTTTAAAGTTGCAAGTCACAGGTTTGCAATCTCCAGCCTAAATAACAATAGATCAAATTATTACTTAAAAGGTTAAGTTTAAATACAAATTATTTTTCTTACGATGCATCTACGTTTCCTACACCGTAATTTTAATATTACACAAACTTTTATGTTTCATTTGATAACGTGGATTGTATACTGATAAGTCAAATTTATGAATGAAATTTCCCAGCGTGGGCTTTAACTAATCAAAAACAATTTTGCTTTTTTAAATATTAATGAATTCCTTTAGACTGTTTGCAGAAAAAAAATTGCATTTATGAAGAATTATGTTTTTAATCGACTTACAGAAATAAAATAGATATATTTTCAAAGCTTTACTTCACCAGTTTTTTTTATAGTTATTAAGCTCTAAATTCACTATTTTGTAAATCTGTTGTAGAATTTTACAAGCGCTTTTCACCCATTTTCAAATTAAACTTTTCAAAATACTAAATTCATTGAGTGTTCACTTACTCATTTCTTAAGTAATATTAATGAAAACTTTTAAAAGACACAAACACATTTGAAAGCAAATCACTGCTTCTTGAAATTTTTCCTATTTAGAATTCATAAATGAAGCGAAATTTTTCATATTTTTTAGATTTACCCTGCTCCACAAAATTTGTAAATTTCCTGAATTTTTTTTTAGATTTCCTGAAAATTGTAAGATTTGACTTCAACAGAAACGCAATTCCTATCAGAGAATCATATGCCCCTAACATAATGAGAACTACATATTAAATGAAGATTGATACAATAAAATATTTTTTACACGCGAATATCAATTTATACTATAAAATTATTTTCTCTGAAATCATGTAAATACATTCTGATGTTCGGTTTTTTATGATTATCTCCAAGAAACAATATACCGTAAAATCTGGCGTATAATGCGCACCTATATTTAAAAACTGCATTTTTTTAGTTTTGAAGCATATTCGTCGTATAACCCTCACTCTTTTTTTTTACGAAGAAATCTGAAATATTAGTGTACAATGCTCTTGTGTTTTGAAGTCATTTATTCGAGGTATTATCCTCGAAATTTTAAAAAATAGTACATTTCTAGAACTACAACTCTTTTATATAGTTCATTAGGTATGTCATTTCTTTAAAAGAAACAGTATTCCGATCCATGTAGGAGTCTAATTTTTTTTATGCTAATCTATTTTTTTTAATTCTTAAAGCTCTTATTTTTATACCCGACGTATAACGCACACTCGTAAATTTCAATTTTATTTTTTGTGCTCAAAGTGCGCGGTCATACGCTAGATTTTACGTATTACGCTAGATTTAAACTAGACGTTTGCTTCATTGTTTCATAATATTGTAAGACTATGCATTGTTTTTAAGTTACTGATACCTTAGCATTAAGCTTCCGAGTGAATTAAAAAAACTTTCTTATAGCCCTAGTTCCCTGACTTAAAAAGAACGAAACCTCCCTTAGGCGTCGATTTCCGCAAAACTCATTCTTAGCAAATCTCTACTCAACAAAAGAAATGTTTTCCAATTTTCAAGTCTGTACGTCCAATAGTTTAAAAACGGGATATTTTGTCCGTAACGCTTTTGCAACCCCTCTTGGGAGTCGATTTTCACAAAACCCATTCTTAGATGATCTCTATTCAACAAAAGAAGCATGTCTGCAAATTTCAAGTCTGTAGGTCTAATAGTTCTTTTGATCTCATATTGAGAGAGTGAGTAAGTCACTTTTCTCGTATATACCGCAATCCGGCGTTCAACGCGCACCGGTATATAACGTTCACCTATGCTTTCAAGCTGCAGTTTTTAATGTTTAGGTATGTTCACAGTTTAACGGGAAGGAGAGAGAACTTGAAATATATAAGTGCTGTTCTCTCAAATTTTGCAGTCACTAATTCGAGGTATCATTCCAACTTTTCGAAAACTGGATCTACAACCGATTAAGCACATAAGGAATGTCATTATTTCAAAGAAACAGTATTTCGATCCTGTAAAAGTCTCATATATCTTTTTTTTTATTATTAAAGCTATCATTTTTATACCCGGCGTATAACGCGCAGCCGTAAATTTATTTTTGTGTTTAAAAGTGCGCGTTATACGCCGGATTTTACTGTATATAGAAATATATATAGATTTTTAGAAAACTTGCAAATGTGGCTTTAAAGATTGCATCATTGTGTGGATTCTATTTTTTGAAGCATGAATTTTTCATAAAATTTAATTTGGTGAGTAAAAATCAATCAAATCATAATATATCGCTACTTAAAAGGAAAAGACAAATTTTCTGAAAAAGGATACACTAAAAATATTCGAAGAATATTAATTTATTTTTGAATTTCTTTTCACATATTCTTTAAGATACTTAAAGTTAGAGCAAGACACATGTGTGTTTAATAAAGGTATCCTGAGAAAGTTGATAAAAATATCGATAGTTTCAATTTCAGTTAAAAGAAAAATACATCTCTTTTGTACAAACTATTAAGATAAAAGGGCGCGTGCATTTTTAAATGTTTTGAATACTAGTAAAAGTAAATACTATGAGCACTATAAGAGATTATATAAAATATCTAATTCGGGAAAATGAGAATTTGTAACTAGATAATTTCATTATATATTCGATAAAATATCAAGCTTAACATGCATAATAAGATAAATTTTGTGGCTAGGATAGAAATTGTGCTTTATAGAAGACAATTACTATTTAATTTTTTGAATAAAGTTCTTCTAACTAAAAAGAGGAATCTTTAATTCGATTTTTTACTTGCGTAAACAATTTTACTTATCTCGTTATGAAACTTTTTTTTTAAAGCTAAGTGACTATAGAAGCTACTTCAAAGCTATCGAATATCATTTGAAATTGAAATGTGCTTGTGATAAATTTTTATCTTTTGATGTTAGGAAATATTCTCCAAATCCTTTCCAGAAACAAGAAGTGAACTTCGACTTTCGATCAAGAGATAGCGCTAGAGGAGTGTCTGGTCTTATCTCTTCTTCACTTCCTCGTTTCGAAACTTTTCCCAATAAATCCGTTTCACGTTGATTTCCACAAAAGGCAAGTCCATAAAAAAGGATGTCATAAGAACATTTACTTGAATTGAGCTCAAATGAATTCTTTTCCGGAAATGATCTTTTTGCTGACAAAATATTTTTTTTCGTACATTGAGCAATGAAATTTAACAGCGTTTATAAGAACCACTAAAAAATTCATCAGAAAACTCTTGGGATCCAAATAATTTTTGATTTTAAATTCATTGGAAAAATTTTAAATCACATAATTCTAAAAATTAAATGATTAATATACTTACAGTAAAGGTACTCTTTTTTTATGCTTCTGTACTTTAAGCACAGTTTAATGTACACACATACATTTCTAATTCTTACATTCATTTACTCGAATTTTTATATATTATGTATCTGATTTTCTAATTTTAGGCATTTAAATTTTAATATAAAAGTAAAAAATTAAGTACGATTTATAAAATTTGAAAATTAGAAAAAAAAAACAAGAATAGATAAAATTTGTTTTCCAGATCGGATTAAAAAATAATAAGTATTCCATTAAAGTTTTTATTTAAGACTAAAATGCATAAAGAAATATTTAAATTATATCTGCAAGATATTTTTACCTTCACTCTGTTATCCTTAAGACATTTTCGTTGAGATTTATATTGTTCTACGTCAACAGGGTTTTTCATATATTCCAGTACTTCTCTAATGTTAACAACGAAAACATCCTCCTTTCGGCCCATAGCATTTAAAAACGCTATGAACCCTTTTAATCTGTAAGATAAGAAAATAACCTATATTTTAATGAAAATTTATAATTAGACAGATGAAAACTTAATTGTATCTTTAAGCTAATAATAAAACTGTTTTGTTGATAATGCTTTTGTGCTTTTGTTCATAAGGTACTTTTTCGTTGTATGTATAGCAAAAACGGCAACTTCTATTTTAAATCTCACATTATCTTAATATTTTAAACAACCCTACTCAACTATCAATTTTAAAAATAAATCTTGAATTACAGACATTTGTAAGTCTTTTGAAGATGCAGATCACATCCAGAAGTATTGGATTCGTTGTTCAAAATCGCATTTATTTGTGCTCTCATGCTAGTTTATTTTCTAAAAATATTTTCCTATGTACTCTTAATATATTCAATTTATTATTTTTAATGTTGTTAAAATATTGACAATATTCCAAAAATTGTTGTTTGGAAAACATATCAGCTGATTTTTATTATGTTTCATACAAATTTTATAAACGGTTACTTTTGTTATGTTAAGGTACTGAACTATTTTATCTTTTTAAGAAGAGTTATGATAAAATATCAAAACACACACACACACAAGTAATCAATTCACATAGTGAAAGATAACTCAATGCAGTCCCATTAAACTATAATTAAGTTAAAGTTACATATTTGTGCTCTTTGTGTCATGAAACCTTTTTTATAACTTAAAAAACAAGAAATGTTCTTCACAAGACAACTTAATATACATATTAATATACATTATTTAATATATATATAATTCTCGAATGTATAAGCCCGCTTGCAGCATCAAACAAAATATTTATTCTTGATGAATTATTGGAAGTTGTTCACGTAACTAACAAGTAAATCCATACCTGTTTTCATCTCGTAACCAAGCTTCGTGTAGAAATACCGGAAATGGTGCTTTGTTACTAGTGTAATGTCTTTCGAAATTGTCCATCATGTACGCATAAGTATCTTTCTCGGTAGTAGGATATGGAGTACATGCATCCAACATCGAACAATGAAAATCCATTACAGTGTTGCCTACTTTTGAAGTCTGCTTCCATTGAATCATTGGAAATAACCATAAACCTAAAATAAAAAACAGCATTGTATCATTTTTCATTGTTTCTGATTGGTACAGATTCTATTTAACTCACTTAATTGATGTACGACAGCATACCAGGATAAGTAGACTTTGGACAAGGAGGTATTTGGCAATCTTGTAGATACCCGTAATCCAAAGTATATGGCCACAATGGTGGATCCATAAAGCCTCTGCTTGGCATTGAAGAATCGTATGTGAATCCATTTTCTTTCAGAGCTGCAAATGTATCGTCTCCAGCTGACTGAAGAAACGGAACTCTTTGACCCTGAATTTCGGATAGAGGAATGAGACCAAACTTGGACAATATCTGGCGCATTCCTGTCATTTCAGCCTGCCATCGAACCTGGGGTGCTTTCTTCCACATTTCCGTATTACTCTCATGCCTGTTGATGGACAAATAAGACGTTTAATAAAATAAATTATTAAATTATATCAAATAATGAATAATTATTCGGAAATTATTTAAATCCCGCTAATGAATTTTCAGCATAAAAAATATATGCAAAGAAATGTCACAAACAATCTATTCATCCTTAGTGTAATTGTTATAAACTATAAATTAGATTTTAACTCCTTTCAACCTTAAAATTCATTCAATTAATTATTTCTACTCTTTTAATGGAATTTAATTCATTTTAAATTTTAACACGTATTTGTAAATTTCTAGTGTTGCAGATGAAATGAATTTAATATTTGTTCTTTTTTACTACAAAAGGGAAATCATAAAGCAATATAATTGCACCTGAATTAATTCGTGAGATGCAAAAGTTGTTGAAGAGTGCCTTATAAAATACAACTATTTTATAAAGGGAAAAACAAATGCTATTTTTTAGATAAGAAATATCTGGGTCTCTGAAATGAAAGATTATATTTCTTTAGTTTGATTAGTTTTTTTTTAAAATACTGGCAGAGAGATTTGTTTCTTATATTTTTTTTTACAACCACGATTTTATTTTTACTTAAGTAAAAATAATTTACTTAAGTTTGTTAACTTAATTTAAAATAAATACAACGAATATTAAGGTCTAAAAATTCAAAATTAGTTTTATATTAATGAATGCGTTTGAGAGAGAAACGGAGAAAACGTTATTCAATAAAGTTAAAACGTTTTCTTCACAGTAGTCACAATAATCAATTGTCAACTTTGTGAAAATAAATTATAAGAAAAATACTATTAAAAAAACTCCTAGTTAATAAATTCTGCATTTGCTTAAAAAAATTCAGGTCACAGAGACGGGTCACTTGGTATTGATCTTTAATGAGCTTCTCAGTATTTAAAATCACAAATGGAAAATGTTAATTTAGTCTTCGGATTTCGGGTTGCAACCTAGAGTGAAATAAAGTAAGAAAAAGAAAGGAAACAATATAACTTCCATTCCTTTTTTTTAGTTTATAATTAGCAAGGAATATATAAATACAACTGCCAATTAGTGATGAACATAGATGAATTACCTACTTATCCTTTACTATGTAAGTATGAGAAGAATTATAAAGATTGTAATATAAATAAATCTTTTTTTATGAATGTCAGTCAGAGGTAGTAAAACGAAAGGGAATTTATATCGATGTTAGAAGTAAATAGCCCCACTGAAATTGACTACAGAGATTATTACATTATACGAGTCCTTAGAGATGGCGATCCAAATAATCAAAGACAATTCTGATAATGAACAATATTTATTTGCGGAATAATTTCTTTTAATTGTATTCTGAAGTTAAAAAAGTTATAACCTTCTTGAAAATTATATTAACAATATTCTGTAAATATAAGTTCTTCAGAAATTTTATATTACTTTTTTATTCGTATCCTCTATAAGTAATATATTAATTCGTTATTAGCTAAAGAAAATTTTTGTTAAAATGTGTCCTAAGTGCAACAGAGTGGAAACATCGAAATTTTTAATTTGTATGTTAAGTTTAAACAAAACAACGTGTTCAGTAGGGAAGGTAAAATTTTAAATTTTGTGTATAATTTTGTGTTCAGATTTTAAAAAAAGAAAATTTTAATTCATTGGTAA
Organism: Trichonephila clavipes; assembly: GCA_019973935.1. Lineage (NCBI taxonomy): Eukaryota > Metazoa > Arthropoda > Arachnida > Araneae > Nephilidae > Trichonephila > Trichonephila clavipes. Next base: position 5,532 of record BMAU01015268.1, on the reverse strand, counting down.
ACCTGATATTATTGAAACTGGAAATATGTAACGAATAATAGTATGACTGTCGGCTAGTGTTGGAGGGTTCAAGTAAAGATCAGTTATTTTAATAACTACCACACTTTTTAAAATCTTTTACTTAATAGCTTTAAACAACTTAAAGAGAGAATGCACTTATATCACTAAATCCAAGGAGCAATCAATCTTAATTACTTAAATATAATAGATATAAGAACACTTATCTTATTTCATAAACGCTCTTCTCTCCACTACTTGAATAATCTATGGATAATCTTCTAACTTGACTAAACTATATGACCTCCGGTCGCTAACACTAAATTTCCTTCTTTATCCACTTTCAACTTTCTACGTACCTACTTTACGACTAACATTTAAATAGAAGTTCTAATTTACATAAACCCAGTCTTCTTTACAGAAAGCGGTTTTCAACTGAAATTTCAGTTAAAAGGATTAATTCACCCAAGAGGATTAGTGGAAAAGTGGTAGACCCGTTACGTGACAGAAACAGCAAGCAACCATTAAAATCTGGGGAATCACTAATTCCAAAAACATACAGTATCGTATTTTAGAAAAAGTCATTCGAATTTTGAATAAAAAATACAGAATATTTTATGTATCAGTCCGTTTAGTCATCTTACTAATGTAATTCAAATTGAAAGCATTACTTACGTTATGGAATGTACTGCTATATCATGTCCCTTTTTGTATAGCTCATTGACGAACTCGTAATCATTATACTCATGGGTAATAAAGAAGGAAGCAGTGGCAGGGCAGCCATTAGAATTCTTTCTTCCATCCAGCAGCTGACGGTAAGTTTTAATATTGAGTGTGGTCACTGCATCATCGAACGTGAGTACAACAAATTGAGGAAGACGTTTTGTATCACCTTTTAATGGAACGCTGCCGAAGCAAGAACAGTTAGGAGTCAAACAGTTGTGCAAAGGATTACATCCAGTATTAGATATTACTTCTTCAGAGTAATCTGAGTATGAATCGTCGATGTAATAGGCAGTAACAGAGATGGATAATACACCCAAAAGAATAGCTGCGAATAAAGGTTGCGAAAGCATGTTGTAATTAAGACACTTTCTGCTACACAGTTCTCTAGGTGATTGAGATGGGATGAATTTATAACCAGATTCTTAATTTTATTTTGTAAAATGTTAAGATAGAAAAGTGATGGAATTGACACATTTTGACATTCTTTATCTGTATTGCAAGTAATATGCCGGAAAAGATGTTGAACATGGAATTAAAATGATTGACTCGAAACTGATATGGCTTTTCTTAAATTCATAAACAGGATGTATGCTGATATTGTTATTTGTCAATGAATTTTTTAATTTAAATGTATTTTTTTATTTTATGGAAAACCAAACTGAATTAATTTCTCCAACCTTCTTTAAACTAATTTTACTATAAAGTTTATAATATTCATTAAATACGTTTTCAGACGAGGTTTCCTTTATTTCAGCAACATTAATGTACAAGTGTGTATAGCAGTGCTTCTCAAACTTTCAATACTTGCGACCCAATATTCAATCATAATTTTCATCGCGCCCCCTTCATTACAATAACAATGTATTAAATTCAATAATATTATACTTTGATGCTAAATTTACTATGCGACTGTAACCTCAAGTGCGTATATAAACGACTCGCTCAACCTGTGCGTTGTTTGCCCCGGACGTATATATATGTCTTTCCAAAGTACGATCTTTTCCGTGAACTGCTATCCATAAAAATTATTCCGAAGGCATTTGGAATGCAATAAAATGATCTTGACAATGTTTGCGAAGGATTTACTTATATCGAATGTAGAAACTTACTTAGTACATAGAAACTTATTTTTACTTAGAATGTAGAAACCAGCAAAGCATTGATTTGTGCTCATTAATTCCTTTTCAACTCCTACCCCCAAACACCACATACGTTCGCCACGTGTTATTCGGTGGCATTGAGGCGTGAATCCCGTAATTTTTAATCGCCATTTTAGAGATTAATCATATAAACCATACAAATTATTAAGATAAGTGTTAATGTTTGCATATAATTTTATATATGACTGGAAATTATTAACCTTGCTCTTAACTTATTATTGTTGTAAATTAAACATAAAATACATTGCGCAGTAATATATTTATAAATGTACTAGAGGACCCGACAGACGTTGTCCTGTACATACATCTTAAATTCAAAAATTCCAAATTTTTATGAATAAGCTTTAACAATCTGGACCATTTGGAGTAAAATTTGAGTAAAATTGAGTAACATTTCAAACACTAATTACATCTGAATGTAATAATTTAATTAACATACGATTTATTTCAACGAAATAATAACACGAAGTGACAAAATATTTTCCTGAAATGATCACAGCACCAACTGTCGGGACCAACTTGAATTATAATAAAGGATTTTTGAATATTCGATACTGCGATCGTAGCGCAGTCTACCGGATCCAATGTAAAACATTCCAAGATCAACAATTTATAAATAAAAAATTAATTAAATAAACACTTCTAAACCGAATTATAAATCTAAACCATTCTCGAGTCCACTGGAACAGACAAAAACTTTCATCAAAATCGGTCCAGCCGTTTAGGAGAAGTTCAGTTACATACACGCGCACAGAAGAATTACATATATAAAGTTTATTTGAAAAGATATTAATTAAAAAGCTAAAAAGCGAGAATCGCACGCGTCTGCATTTTCGTAACAATAAAGACCGGGTTTGGCCAGTTTGGCTGAAAATCAATTTTCGACGCCAACTTACGTCTTTTTCAATTCCCGCTATTAGCTCACGATCTCTATACATATTTGTTTGTTTGTTTATTTATTTATCTTGGTGGAATTTTCAATCGTTAATAAAAACATTTTAAAGCGCTCAATTGAGCTGAAATGTAATGTACATGATTATTTTGGATGACAATACAATAATTTAATTATAATTAATAAACATTAATTTTGATTAAAGCTAATTATTTAAAAAATTACAAATACAGCCACGTTGGCGACTTAGCGACTCTTTTGCGACTTATGTCAAAATTTGAAAAGGTTTTTTTCTCACGTGTTAAAGCATTCAAATGAAAGGAAATTTTATATACACGATTGTTTTGGATGACAATACGATACTTTAATGATAATTAATAAAAATTAATTACCACTTAATGTTGTGATTCTGTCATATGTATATACATACTTATTTTAATCCAACTATTTAATAAAAAGTAGCTAAAATAAATTTTTTCTTGGTTGATCTAAGTAGGAATTGATTTAAAAATTTTTTTTATATTACTTGTTTATAACAATAGCGTTGTTACAACAATTTCAGGTGAATGTTGAGTTGTATTTGTTGAATGTTTTTAATTAATATCTTTTTAACTAATTGCGATATCGGACCGAATTGTGAATCTAAACCATTCTCGAATTTACTTGAACCCACACAAAAAATTTCATCGAAATCGGTCCAGCCGTTTAGGAGGAGTTTAGTGACAAACACACACACACAGAAGATTTTTATATATAAAGGTTATATCAGGGTTAAGAATGTAATTTATTTTTATTATATATATATATATATATATATATATATGCCAGAATTTTTATTTTTTTACTTCCAGTAAATTAATAATTTTTTTAAAATAATCTTTTGTTTTCGACTTTTCAATATGCTCGCGCCCCCCTCACAGGGTTATCACGCCCCCAGGAGGCGCGCCCCACAGTTTGAGAAACACTGGTGTATAGAAACATTTATATATATATATATATATATATATATATATATAAATGCATTAATTTTTATCCTGAATACCTAAAAATTAATCCAGACGAATTTTAACTCAAACAAAGTTGAATTTTTGGATTTGGATTTAACTATTATTGACAACAAATTATATAGCAATATATATGATAAAAGGGAAGCATTTAAATTCAATGTCATAAAGATACCAAACTTCAATAGTTGTCTTCATATATCTGTATTTAGAAATATAATTTTAAATTTTCTGTTGAGAAATAATAATTTAACAACGCACAATATTGATAGATTCAAAAATATCAGAAATTTATATTAATGTGCATACAAAATGATTATTCCATCAATTTCCTGAGAAAATATATAGATCAGAAATATTTCTTAAAAAATATTTTTTAAACTCGTAAATGCATAAATCCACCACACAACATTAGGTCCACAAAGTCAGCTTTGTTAGTGGTCCAGCTGTGAAGAATTTGTGCATTCCACACATGTTACATTTTTATATACATTCCACACACAGGTTACATTTTTAATATACATTTTTAATACACACACAATTAAAACAATATTTACACGACTATATACACTTTAAAAATTATTTATTACCAGTTAAACATTTATGTCAATCAGACATTTATGACCAATCAATCAAACAAGTCTTTTGCATGTGATATGGTTTTGCATCTGATGACAAGTGGTCATACTCACTGGTATTGGATCAAGAATCGATTGGATTGACATGGATGGATGTTATGAACAAAATATGTGTATTTGATATATTAAAAATGAAATGTCGTGCAATAGAAATGGATCATATTCTTGATGGGATACTGTTTGGTGAGTCTTTAATGATTTACTCTATTCATTTGTGAATATACTGTATTTTTAATGATTTACTCTATTCATTTGTGAATATACTGTGTTTTTTTAATGTGAACATTCGGTTTTTAGAAATTTTTAGTTTGAACTTTCAGATTTTTAACTTGAACTTTCGATTTTTAACTTGAACTTTCGGATTTTTAACTTGAACTTTCGGATTTTTTAAATTGAACTTTCGGATTTTTAAATTGAACTTTCGGATTTTTAAATTGAACTTTCGGATTTTAACTTGAACTTTCGGATTTTTAACTTGAACTTTCGGATTTTTAGCTGAACTTTCGGATTTTTAACTTGAACTTTCGGATTTTTAACTTGAACTTTCGGATTTTTAACTTGAACTTTCGGATTTTTAACTTTCGGATTTTTAACTTGAACTTTCGGATTTTTTGAACTTTCGGATTTTTAGAACTTTCGGATTTTTAACTTGAACTTTCGGATTTTTAGCGAACTTTCGGTTTTTAGCGAACTTTCGGATTTTTTTTAGCTTGAACTTTCGGATTTTTAACTTGAACTTTCGGATTTTTTAGCTTGAACTTTCGTTTTGATTTTTAGCTTGAACTTTCGGATTTTTAACTTGAACTTTCGGATTTTTTTAGCGACTTTCGGATTTTTAACTTGAACTTTCGGTTTTTAACTTGAACTTTCAGTTTTTTAGCGAACTTTCGGATTTTCGCTTGAACTTTCGGATTTTTTAACTTGAACTTTCGTTTTTTAACTTGAACTTTCAGTTTTGAGCGAACTTTCAGTTTTTTAACTTGAACTTTTTAATTTTAGATAATTTTTGATTTGAACTTTCGGATCTCAAATATTTTTGATTTGAACTTTCGGATCAAGGATTTGTTTTTTTCTTTTCTTTTACAACTATTTTAAAATGTGTGCATCATCTTGGA
>BMAU01015263.1:0-62570 GCA_019973935.1 Trichonephila clavipes | reverse complement strand
AACAGATGTCCCGATTTGGTGGTCTGTCTGAAGAGAGACCTTCAGTGTTTAAGACCCGAAGCAAGCTTGGTACTCATTTATCGACCCAATGTAGCGGGGATGAAAGGCAGAGTCGACCTTGCGCAGCCCGTTAATAGAACCCCAGACCTGTGGTGTGGAAGCACTATACACTTCCACTCCAACTTATTCGTGAAAAACAAAATTTAATGTTAGAATCTTATATAAATCCCTAATGAATGAGGGAGTCAAACTTTTTTTTTCATGTAAACTGTTTAGACGGAAATGGTTAATTATGAACATTTCACAAGTTGCATAAATTAAAATTAACCGTTATAGTTAACATAAATTTTTAAGGGTACAAAGGTGTATTTCGGCTGCATCGAATTAATTTTAAAAGGAATACGGTTACGAAAAAGTAGTCAAATCTGTCTAAAGTAGGGTTGGTTACCTTAGATAATGTCAAACACAACAATGTATTGAAGCCAATTCCACAATTCGTTGTTATAAAATGTATGGAAAATTACAAGATTTATTTTTGCATTTGTAATTTATATATATATATATAATTTTTCCTGGAGCTTTAAAACCTAGAGCGGCATCCATCAAAAAACCGCGGTTGTCTCTGTTTTCCAGATCGCCCCTGACTAAGCCGGCTCTGCCATAGTAAGTGAAAATGTCGGATTTTGTTTGTCAAGATCATTTATAGACAGACTGCATTTTTCATGTATTTTTTAGATGGTCGTTTTATATTTTCTACATCAATATCTTAATGTCTGAATTTAAAATTACATAAAATTCTTGACATTCGCATCAATGACCATGATAATTTTTATTAGTATATGAATGTGTCATCAAACGATTACATGAGTAATATTAACACACACACATTATTTTAACCATTTAATTGATATCAAGTATAACATAACGCACACAAATTTTCTAAACCTTAAAATAAATATTTCGAAAACTACTTCAGATATACTCAAAATTTTTATTCCTACGCTTTAGCTTCTCAGTTTTGCTTCTCTATGTAAGAATTTATTGTAATTGTATATTCATCAATTTTAGTATATATTTTGCTCTTAGCATGCGGTTTTCAACCGAATTGTATGAAATCTTCGAAATATATTAAATGAATGATTGAATATTAACGTCGCACTGTTCAGCTACACGAGGGCTTTTGGCGACGGACCACGTAATTTTGAACCATGGTCAAGTGACGTGGACGACACCTGAGGTGGCACCCCCTCTCCTAACTACCCCACCACACCAACGGGCTCGACAGATTTTTCAGCTCTCGACAGATTTAACGTGCATCGCTGCCTTACACGGCGAGTCTTTAGTGGTACTGGGCTCGAACTCGTGACATAGAAAGCCACGTTTCGATACCTATACCTCTCGACTACCGCGGCCGAAATATATTAAAAGATACCAAAGAAGCTATATAATAAAATTTGAAATTTTTATTATACTCAAACAATTGCTAAAACTTATGGTAAATAATTTTTAACTGCGCGATGCATTTTTTTTTTTGAAATGTCAAATGGAATTTCTAAGATAATATTTCTAGCTTTATAAGGTCCATATTTCAAAAAATATCCAGATTTTAGTTACTTATTGAGTTAGCCTTTAAAAAAGATAAATGTTGGAGGTATTTTGTATAAATAGATATTTTTGAACAATATATAATTCGAATGTTTTTCAATAGCTCGAATTTAAAATTGATTTTTATGTTTATTTATATGCATAAATGTCTACTGTAAATGTTTCCGTATATTTTTGATTACCATTTATTCAAACATTCAAGTTATAAAAATTTGTGAAAATCTTCATTCATGTTTGTCTTTGATGTAAACTGAAGTTCAAGCACTTAAAATTCAAATATAATTCGGTGTATTTTAACAATATATAACTAGGCACTCTACTTAAACTTCCCTGAACACTTGGGCTTTGAAATCTAAAAGTAATAAATCTTAATTAGTTTTTTTTTTTCGTTATTATTTTTATCAAAGTGTAAGAAAATGTTTCGAATGATTTGATGAAGTTTAAATTTTTCATTTTTAGTGGTTGGAAAATTGAAAAGGTTCCAAATTTTAAAAAGAGTTTGATGTTTTTATTAATTTTTTTCGGTATCTTATAATAAAATAATCATGTTTCAAAAACTGAAAGCTTTCAATAAGAAAAAATGAAGCGAAAAATATACTTAAAAAAGATAATTTGTCTAACTATATAAAATAGCAGATTGCCCTGACACACGCCCCAACTTGTTACAGTTTGAAATTAATATGAAACCAAAAGGGAATTGTAACATATTTTACTTATGCGTTGGGACTTTGGAAACATTTTAAAATACAAGCTAGCAAAGAAACACTTCTTGGGTTGTAAAGAAATTTCTCCCCGATTTTTACATTGCCCAGGTCAAACACGGCTTCTCTGCGAGCCATAAAACTCCTGCTGTGTTGCTTCCTCCGTCCCTCATTATCTTTCAAGATGTTAAACCTAAAAGGGGGAAAGGATTTCAGAAAAAGTGCGGCTAATCCGCTTTTTAAAACGTTACTTGAAGGCAGAAAAATCCGTGCAGTCCATTTTTGAAGCCTCTCTAGTAGGGCGGAAAAATCCGTTCTGTCCAATTGGAGGGTTAAGGGTTTTTAGATTCAGTGCAGATCTGATGTCCTCATTTCGGATGTACCAGTCTGCTTTGGTGATTGTTCGAAGAATTAGATTTTGAGCAATTTCTATTTGTTTAATATTGAAGTGGGCTGCATGACCCCAGATTGGGCAGGCGTAAATCAGGGTGGGTCTTAAATTTTGCATATAAATAAGCAACTTATTTCTGAGAGATAAAAAGGAATTTCGGGAAATTAGTGGGTAGATTTTAGCCACGGAAATTCTGAAGTTTTTTCTAAGTTGTATGAGGTGTTGTCTGAAAGTGAGTCTTTTATCTAGAGTAACACCAAGGTATTTGGTGTTTTGAGACCAGGGGATGTGCTTGTTTTGGATGCATAGATTTGGTGTTCTTTTCTTGATGTGACGAGAAAAGAAGACTGCCTCCGTTTTCTCGACATTCAGTGTGATTTTCCAAGTGGAGAGCCAGTGTTCCAGTCTCGCCAGGTGTTTATGTAGCTGGTGTGTGAGTATTTGAAGGTTTGCGTTTTGCACCAGAATTGCTGTATCGTCTGCGTAAAGGCAGATAGCCGAGAAGCTTGTTCTAGGGATATCGTTGACATAAATATTAAATAAATTTGGAGAAAGTAGCGCGCCTTGTGTCATGCCGGCAGAAATATTTTTGAGAGAGGATTAGGTATGGTTAACTAGGACAGAAAAATTCCTATTTTCTTGGAAGGATTTGATGATTTTAATTAGGCAGGGGGGAGTGTTAGTGCGGATTAATTTATAGAGTAGGCCATAGTGCCAGACTCTGTCAAACGCTTTTTGGATATCGAGGAAAACAGCCCCAGTTGACTTATTTTCCGCAAATCCGGTTTTGACGTATTCCACCACACGCAGAAGCTGGTGCGATGTGGATAGATTGGCACGGAAACCGTGCTGCTGGGGGATGAGGATGTCCTTAATTTGTAGATGGTCATTAAGCCTGTTTAATATTATTCTCTCAGCAAGTTTGCTGAGGACAGGAAGTAGAGATATTGGGCGGTGAGATGTCGCCAACGTGGGGTCTTTACCGGGTTTGAGGATCGGTATAACTGTGGCTGTTTTCCATGCTTGTGGGAAGTGACCAGAGTGCAGGATCTTGTTTATAAGGTTAGTAATTTGGAAAATGACAGAGATTGGAAAATTTAGGACCATTTTGTTAGTGATCTTGTCTCTGCCAGGGGCTTTTTTAATTTTCATTTTTTAATATAGGTTAGAAGTTCAGAGGGTTTGGTGTTAATGGGGGTGTCATCGAAGTTATTATCGTTGATAAAGAACCTATCAACAAAAGCCTCATGTGTTGGTTGTCTGAATCGGAATTTTGAATGTCGTTGAGTTGAACTGATTTTCTAAAGCGAATTTGCTAGTGTTTCAGCTTTTTGTGTGTCTGTGTAAGCAATTCCGGTGGGGCATGTCAGGGACGAGATGGAGGATCCCTTCTTTCTAAATCCTTTGGCCATGTTCCAAAGGGAACTATCCTCGGGATCGAGAGAAATGAGTTTGTCCTCCCATTGTTTTTGTGTTAGAGCATTTACTTTTCTGTTGATTTCATTTTGAAGTCCGTTTAGGATGGTTTTGTCGTTGGGATCTTCTCGTGAATTGCCAGATTTTTCTGGCTCTATTTCGCTGCTTGAAGAGTGATTTAAGATCACTGTCAACATATGTTTTATTGTTATTGTGAACGGGTTTGGATGAAAGATCGTACGCGTGTAAGATGTTGGAAGTGATGTCGGTAGTAAGCTTCTCAATGTCCTCTCGAGTGAGCTGTGATTGGTCGAAAGGAGGTGTTGGTTTTGAGGGTGTGTCTAAAAAGATTCCAATCCGTAGTGACTGTACGGGTTCGAAGTCAAATTTAATGGAAGTTTTAAAGTTTAGGATGATCGGGTTATGGTCTGAGCTGAGCTCTGAGACGGAATTTACACTGGTTCTCCAGTGAAAATGTCTCGTCAGAGCGAAGTCTATTGTGGAGGCGGAGTTATAGTCAAAACTTGTTGGGGTGGGCGGGCTAGTATATCGGTGTCAGTGTCGTCTGTAAAATTTTTTTAAGAGAAGACCTCTTTGGTTGTTGGAAATACAGTCCCAGTCTGTGTGGTGGGCATTGTAGTCTCCGCATAAAATGGAAGAGTGTCCTAGGGAAAAAATAACTTCCAGGTCGCTGATAGCTGTGCCTGGGTTGGTAATTGGTGGAATGTAAATGGAGGCTAATAGAAATGGATCGTCGTTCGGGGGTATGAGAACAACCGAGGTTGCTTCCACCACTCCGAGCTGCGGTGTTGGAATGAGATGGTGCTTGAGAGAGGATTTGATTAAGATAGCAGTGTACCACCGGATGCATGAGTATTGGGTTGGGATCTGTCGTTTCTGTATGAAGTAAAGTTAGGAATTTTGAAATTTACACCTGGTCTCAGATGTGTTTCTTGTATGAGAATTAGATCAAGGGAGTGCTTATTTATAAAGTTTATAAGTTCCATTTGACGGGATTTAACGCCGTTGGCGTTCCATGAAGCAATTCTAAGTCCAAAGCGGCCTAAATTCATATTTGGTTATTTGAGGATGAGGCCATTGCCTCGTAGAAGATGTCCATTTTTTCTTCCTCTGAAGAGGCATTTCTTAGGGCTTTCCCAATAGTGATGAGTTTGGGGTGTTTTCCGAAGAAATTTCTGAATTCGCGGATTGCTAAGAAAATATCAGAGCAAGGGTCGGAGTGTTGATTTTTAGGCTCGGTGTTGGACTCAGAAGAGTTCGTCGCCGGCTCAGAAACAGGTTTTTGTGCTGCCATCTGTTGTTCATTTTTGGTAGCGTTTGCATAGCTGACGTTTGGGGTAGCTTTATTAGAGTTAAAGGTGGGACTATTTTCGTTGATATTGTTTTTATTTCTATCGTTAAGTGCATCACCCTTTTTGGGCTTGGTTTTGGGGAATTTTGGGCATTGGCTCCAGTTTGCCATGTAACCTGTGGCTTTGCAATTTATGTATTCAGGGTTTTCAATTTTTTCTTTAATCGGACAGTCGCTTGTCCGATGTTCCTGACCGCACTTCAAACACCTGGTTTTAATGGCGCAATTAAGTGAACTGTGGTGGAAGTAGTTGCAGTTGTAGCGCTGCGATGGGCCTGGTCTTCTGCGGAACGAATCCCAAGTAATGGACATATAGCAGCAAGTGCTAATGTCGCGAATGTCCCGACTGTCCGGAACGTTTTTCCTGACCTCAACGAGAAAAAGGGGGAGAGGGAATTTTGATTTTCGTTGCGTCAGCTGCACAACTTTCATAACGGGCAGACCTTGGTTTGCCAGGTCATTTTTGATATCGTCGATATCAGAGTTTGAGGGGAGGACTTTCAAGACCATTTTTAGGGGTCTATCTCCGGGGGAGGGAACTGCGTAGTATTCCTCTCCTTTTTCTTTTAATTCTTTGGTGATTTCACCGTGCTGATCGATGCTAGCGGCGGTGATTTTGATATATTCGCCGGTAAGCTTGTTGACTGAATCTGGGTATTTACGATTTAAGTGTTGGAGAATTAGGTTAAAATTATTTTTATACCTAAGTATAATGGGTTTTACTTTAGGTTGGGCGATGTCGTTGGTTTCTGTTGAGCCGACGACTTCCATATTGTTGTCTTCATTTGTGAGGACTGAGAAGGGGTTATTTACCGGGATGGTATTTTCGGGCAGCTCTTTGCGATTTATTATCTTTGCGGTATTATTGCTGGTACTTTTATCATTAGTTTTAGATTTTTTAGAGTTGGAGTTAGTCTCCTTCGTATGGGGGTCAAAAGAAGCGGGAAGAATACAGGATTCTGCCGCTCTTTTCCTAAAATGGGTAGCATTAAGCCCGTTTGTGGTGTTGTGGTTGCAGTTTTTGACTGGGCAAGGAAAGCAGAATTAAAAGTGAGAAAGAAACACTTTTAACTCTCGGTTTAAATTATTTTTAATATATAATTCAGTTTTAACATTTAGTGGTTCTATAATTTGTTTTAGTATTTTTTAATATCTGTATTTTATAACTAAACACTAGAAATGACTCTTTTCTTTTTTTGTGTGCAGTCCTAATTTTAATTGAGTGTCAAAAACATAAATTAATATAAATTAGTATTTTTTACTAATCAAAACTTCAAAATTATTGATTGCAATTTTTTTGCTCACATTTTATTTTACCATGAAGCGTGGGAAGGGTTTAGTTTATCTCTTTTAATTTTTGTTATAAACAGGAGCGGCATTTTACCTCTTTGTCCGGGGCGGCGAAACTGCTAGCGCTGGCACTGCTTTCAAGAAGATTAATTTTGGTTCTTGCTGCATGGCCCAGATTTTTGAGGCATACATTAGGAAAGGTTTTAAGATCAGAGTGTAGATAAGCAGTTTATTACGTATATTTAATTTAGACTTTTGGCAGATAAGGGAATGATATTTATGCATTACATTTTTAAACTTAGTTCTAATTTGTGTAATGTGTTGCCGGAAAGTGAGAGTTTTATCAAGGTAAACACCAAGATATTTGGTGTGGTGAGACCAGGGGATTCTTTGATGTTGGAGGGTAATTTCAGGGGGAGAGGATTCTTTGCGAAAAGAATACTGCCTCAGTTTTGGATGTGTTTAATGCGATTTTCCAAATGGAGAACCAAATTTCAAGGTGAGCTAAGTGTTCATTGATAATCTTAACAAGTGTGTTGAGGTTTTTATTTCTACCCAGTATAGCTGTATCATCTGCATACATACAAAGCATTGTGTTAGTGCTTTTAAGGATATCATTTACATAGAGGTTAAATAACACCGTACCTAGAATTGACCTTTGAGCAATTCCGGCACTTATAGATCTGACTTGTGAGAAGGTACGGTTAATTTTAACAGAGAAATTTCTATTACTGATATAGGAATTTATGATAAGGATTAGTGGGGTAGGAATATTATAGTTAATTAATTTGAAGAGTAGGCCAGCGTGCCAAACTCTATCAAAAGCTTTTTGTATGTCTAGGAATACTGCAGCTGTGCATTGACCTCTGTTATTTCTTTCCTTAATGCACTCGACAACGCGGAGTAGTTGATTAGTTGTGGAGAGACGAGGACGGAACCCGTGGTGCTCTGGGATTAAAGTTTTTTGTTTTCAAGGTAGTCATTAAGTCTAGCAAAAATGATTTTTGCTGCCAGTTTGCTAAGGACAGGAAGTAATGAGATTGGTCGATTAGATTCCGCGAACTTGGAGTCTTTCTCAGATTTTAGAATCTTAACTACAACTGCAGTTTTCCATTAATTTGGGGGAAGTATATTAATTTAAGCATATTATTTATGATGTTAGTAATTTTAAATACAGTTAGTAGTGGGAGAAATTTAAGCATTTTATTTGTAATACTGGCTCTTCCTGGACTTTTTCGAATTTTGATTTTTTTAATGAAAGAAATAATTTCCGATGGAAGAGCGGAGGGGGGGGGAGTTGATCAGTATTGTTAGTATTTGCAGTGAAATATGCATCAGCAATGTTTGTAATGACTTCGTCTTTGTGTGGCTTCTGTACGTCATTTACACTCATGTCCATAAATTAAGGATAATGAAGTTCAGGCAAAGAAAGAGACAGAAGCAAGACAAATGTGACTTATTTGAAAAGTCTATTTATTAAACAAAAGGTAAAGAGCAAAAAAAGATGCTATATGTTTGACATAATTAATAAAAATTGCGATTTTTACTCCCTGGAGCAAATTTCAAAAAAATAACCTATTTACAAAAAAACAGTATAACATGGTTGGTATGATAGTTACTACGGAGTATGTCCCCCGGACGATGCAATACAGGCCTTACAACGCCTAGGCATGCTGAGTATCAAATTATCAATCTGATGTTGGGGAGTATTACACCATTCACCAAGCAATGCCCTCTGAAGCTCCGGTAGATAGGTGGGCGGGGGTTGACGGGCTGCAATTCGTCGGTCAAGCATATCCCACACATTCTCTATTGGATTCAAGTCCGGTGAGTATGCTGGCCAATCAATAGGGGGGATATCCTCCAATTGAAGGCATTCGTCAACAATGTTTGCATGGTGAGAACGGGCGTGTCATCCATAAACAGAAATTCAGTACCCATGGCGCCCCGAAACAAACGTACATGCTGTTCCAGAATAACATCCCGATAGATGTGGCCTGTCATCCTTACACTCTGAACATGCAGGTCAGTTCTGGAACCAAGAATAATTCCTCCCCAATCGAGCCATCCTGCACCACCGTAACGGTGTCGTTCAATGGTGTTCTCTTGTTGGTAACTGGTACCTGGAGTTCTCCATATTAAAGTCTGGCGAGAACCAGACTGGAAACTAAACCTGGACTCGTCGGAAAACATCACACAAGACCACTGTTGTGGTATCCACAATGCATGCTCTCTACTCCAGGTTAATCGCAGGCGACAGTGAGTTGCGGTAAGTGGAACACATCTGACACACCTACGAGCATATAGACCAAAGTACCCTAAGCGTCTGTACATGGTCTGCCTGGAAACTGTCGTATCGGTAGCTGAAGAGCTAAAGAGACAGGTTTGATGCTGTGCTCCGTCTGTTTCTTTTGGAAGTAACTGCCAAATACCGGTCCTCATTCGGCGTTGTAACTCGGGGGCGACTTGTGCTGTAACATCTACTAACATTACCATCATCTTGTAATCGTAGCCAAAGCCAGGAGATGACACTCTGGGCAGTTCCAAGTTCCTTGGATACCTCCAGCTGGGTACGTCTACATTCCAGTCGTCCAATAATTATACCACGTAAAAAATCATCCAAATGTTTCCTTTGTGCCATAACTATGCGGTTATTGCACTGAAAGGCTTTTAAAGCGCTTGTGAACAATTTTACTTCTTTGCCACCATTCCTTATACACCCCTTTCTTACACTCTCATCATTGTGACGTACTATCCGCGCCATTTGGTGGTTTCCTGTAATTTGCATATTCTTCTTCAAGATGTGTGTGATAATTCTACAGGTGAAATTTTTATTTTAGAGTTTAATTTCTGTGTGATTCTGAATTATCCTTAACTTATGGACATGAGTGTATTTGAAATTGACTCTCTAGCGATTGAGCAATTAATTCTGTTTTGTGTGTATCGCTCAGAGCAGTACCGGTTGGGCCATTGAAGGCTGAAATCGGGGTGGCATTGCTTCTGAACGCTTTAGCGGTTCCCCAAAGGCAGCCGTCTTCAGTGTCCACAGAGCTAAGGTGATCCTCCCATACTTGCTGTTCGTAGAGATTTACTTTTCTTTTAATGGTGTTTTGTAATCTGTTGAGTTAAGTTTTGTGTTGTGGGTGTCTGGTAATTTGCCAAAGTTTTCTTGCTCGATTCCTCTCTTTGAAGAGGTGTTTGAGCTCACCCTGTACAAAAGGTAGCTCCGAAAGGGTCGCTGGTTTTGAGGCTTTTTCATGTGTGGTGAGAATCTCACTAGTGAGTTCTCTGATTTGGGACTCTATCTCAAGAGTGGAGCTGGCTGAATGAAGATAGAAATTTTCGTTGTTCGCAAGATTTTTCGTAAATTTGCTCCATGTTGTATTTAGTAGAGGGGGTTGTGGTCCAAGCTTAGTTCAGGAATATAATTTATGGTGCAAGGCCAGTTGAGATTTTTAATTAACGCGTAATCTATAATGGAGGGGGAGAAATTCCAAACCTAGTAGGAATCGGGGGTGCGAGAACATTGATGCTGTTATTTATTATAGAGCTGTATAGCCTATTTCCTCTGGTGTCGCTACAATGGCAACCCCACGAGGTATGCTTAGCGTTAAAACCTCATACGAGAATAGTCTTATTATTAAAATTGAAAATGGTGTCGAGGGCGGCACCAAGGTTTCTGAAGTAATTATTAATCGCGTCGAGATGTAAATTGAACCGATAGAAATGGGTTCATGATCAATGGGAGTGATCGTGATCAGAGTTGCCTCGACACCTGTAAAGAGGGGCGGGGTGGGAACATGTTAGTGAGATATTCAATTTTTAATTAGGATCGCAGTTCCACCCCGGCCAGGGGCTGGATGGGTAATGTCGTTCCTATAACAAACGTAATTGGGGATTTTAAAAGAATGCTGTGGTCTCAAGTGTGTTTCTTGTAATAAAAAGATATCTGGGGAATGCTTATCAATGAAATCGCGTATCTCAACAATACGCAATCTCACTCCGCCCGCGTTCCAGGAGAAAATTGAGAGTCCGAAAAAAAGAACTATACATCCTTAACTGTTAAATTGGTTAAAGAGAAGCACATTCCTTTAAGCAGACAATTAAGTTTATCTGCCGGATTTGTGCAGTTATAAGGATTTTTCATTTCGTTTGGAAGCGAAGGGAATGTTAAAGATCTTTTGGTTTTTTTTAAAATGGCTTGAAGGAATCCAAACTCATTTGAATCGTTTTGGATAGCATTTATTGTTTCCTTATTTACAGTTTCATTTTTATTATTATTTTTAGCTTGGTTATTACGATTAGTTTGGTTTGACGCTAAGGAGGCATTACCCCGTGCTGCCATCTGTCGGCTTCTATCGGGGTTTGAAACTGCGCGAAGCTTAAACCGGGAATGACAAGGGGAGAGATGTTTTGACTGGTTTCGTTTCGTTTTCAATTTTCTGTTGCTGTTTTTCCCGTGCTCTTTCTGGGTTTGGGAAAGAAGGGGCATTCGGTTGAGGAGGTCAAATGGTCTTTTGTATTGCAATTGATACAGAGTGGGTTTTCTGTTTTCTCTTTTATAGTGCATTGACCTGTCCTAAGGTTTTCACCACACTTTAGGCAACGCGTTTTCATATGGCAGTTTTGGCTAGCGTGATGGAAGTTGTTGCAATTATAGCATTGCGTTATCCTATTTCCCTTTTTAAAGGAGTCAAGTTCAATTTGCATATATGTGACGAATCTGTACGGAACCCTTCTACTAATCTTCTTAGGCTTCTTTTTGGGGAATATAAATTCGCGTTTATTTCCAATCAACTCCAAAAAGATGTATGGGATATTTAAATTAGATAAGGTATTTAAGTCGAGCGTTGCGAGATAGCAAGAGAGATGACGGAAGGCTATTGAGCCAGTAACTTTAAACGCATTACTAGAAGATTAAAGGAGATTAGATTCGTGGAGACGTCGTGCTGCGAGACCTACCAGAAAGCTGATATAAGCCAGTGGTAAATATAATTTACGTACGCTTAAAAGAAGCGTCAGTTTAAACGACTTAAAGTTAATGAAAGTTAAGAATTCGAATGCGTGTATTTCTCGGATCTCCTATTTCGATAAACCTTACTTGATCTTGAGCTTAATTATTAATTAATTGCATTCTTAGTAATTTAATTTAATATAAAGGCAAATCTCTTTTAAGAGACGTAACATTATACTATTATATGTTATCAGAGATTTTTTTGAGAAAATTATAACAATAAATAAATATTATTATTATTCAAAATGGCTCTTAGTGGTTCTTTGCCTCAAATTAATCTTGGTGATCAAGGTGTGACCCAGGGGGGTCATCACATATAGAGGAAATTTCGTATCTGAAAAATCTCATCGACATTTTCGTCACGGTTTAACGCAATCATGAATATTGGCAGTTTGGCTTTTGTAACAAATTTTTTCAATTGTGCTACTTTTTCAATTTTAATTCCTTTAGAAATTAAATCTTTCTTAATATCTTAAGGATACACGTCATCAGGTAACCCTTTAATGACTAGCTTGAGTGGCCTGTTATTTGGGGGCTCAATTACGTAGTATTCCATTTTTTTGTTGAGTTAGGTATAAGGTGATTTCGCGGTGGTGGTCTTCTGTTTCCACTTCAATTTTAAAGTGTCCTTTCGTGTGCGTATTTTTGGCAGAGGGGTGAGTTCTGTTTATTTTTTGTAGTATTAAGTTATAGTTCGGAGTTAGTCGCATGAAAATTGGTTTTATTTTAAATGGGGGTTGGGTGACATCCTCGGCGAATTTATTTACAGCGTTGAGAACTGCAAAGCTATTGCTGGTATTTACTTGCTCATTTTTCTCCATGGTAGTATTTTTTGCTGTTTTCTTAGGGAAAACAAAATCTTTATCTAAGTTTAAGTTAGAATTTAAATTTTTATTGGCTTTCGCCGTAAATTTTGCTGTTCTGATGACCGGATCGGCAGATCTTTTGACCGCCTTAATCTTATTGTTATATTTACAAAGAGCAATCGGGCAAGGTAAACATTCAAACATCTTTCCTTCCAGGGTCTTTAACTTTGCCTCAAGGATGTGGAGCTCATCTTCGAGCTTTTTCGTCGTTTCCGGCGTAGGGTTGGGTATGCTTCTTTCGATCACTGGCATCTCGGTTATATAGTCTTTCCCGGCACTGAAAATGCGGATTTCTTTGTCCATGAAGGTTTAGACAGCGGTGTTCATCAGTGGGTGGTGGTTGTGGGGAGGTCATCGACCTGTTCTTCCATCATACATCCTGCTCGTTTGAGATTCAGGGCTGGAGGTGTGAAACCTTGCTATTGGACGAGCGACGGTGGGCAGGTAGGCGGGGCTTCGAAGCTTGGATCTTGACTTCTCGAAAAGAGTTTTTGTTAGAGAGGGGTTCGGTAGACAGCGAATCTTCCTATTGGCTGCGGAGAAATGAGGATAACGGTTCAAAATGGCTTCCAGTTTGAGGGGAGGTGAGTGGTGTTGTGACGTAATGTCCAGTAGGGGCGAAAAAAAAATCAACGAAGTAGAAAAAGGCAACCGAATGGTTTGCGAGGTGATCACCCTCCTTCGCATTGACTGCTCCTGGTGCTGCTTCAGATTAATCTTAAGTAGAGTATCATTCAAATGTGGCTATCTTCTTACTTCTGGCTACGTCCCAGAGTTAGAGCAACACGAAGTAATTTAGTTAGCAATAAGTGATGACGTGCGGTTCGTCCGCAATAAAATATAGTCCGAAATATAATTACAATTTTTAAAGTGAATACATAAAAAAAAAGAATTTTTAATGTCAGTTTCGAGCTTTATTTAAATGCTAACAAATTTTCAGTCTTAGAATAATATTTTTAGTGTAAATGAAGAGATTAAAATAGAAGAAATTAGTACATATAAACGCTCATAAAACACGCTCATTTATAATTATTTTTATAAGTAAAATTTCGGATTTTCTTTGGAACAGTGGATATATTTTTTAAATACAGGAATTCTTGTTACTCAAATATAAAATTAAAAATTATAGAAATTTGAAAAAATAGTATTGAATATGAAAAAGTTTAATTTTTAAAAGTTTTTCTCTATTATCTTCTTCATTTATTACAATATTATTGTATTTTTATTAATTATCTTCATTACTGTATATTTTATACATTTTTATATATTATTATTTTTATGTAATATTTTTACATATTAAAGCTATTTTTGATAAATTTATATTATAACTTTTAAGGTAAAAATCAGTATTTGATTTATATATAAATATGCTTTTAAAATACCGATATATATTTACTAAAAATTTTATTTCAGTGAAAATTAACTTTTCTTAATTTTTTTTAAGAAAATTTAGAGGCTTTTTTGTGAGATATTAATAAATTTTTTTTCCTTCTTAGTTGGTTTTCCTTCAATAATTCACTTGAATTGAATTATGCATGGATTATCGATTTTCTATTGAAATTCTGCGAATATTTCTAAAAATTTCTATGAATTCCTTTTTTTCCTCAAAAACTACCCCCAAAAATTCACATAAGTGTGCTATATAATTTCTAAAATTTTATTATTAACATTAATACCATTGTATTTTTTAAATTTAAATATTGCTACGAATTTTGTGTAAATTGTGTTAACAATTTGTATCTGGATGTGTAATGCATTTATATTACTCCATGTTATATTTATTTTATTTTAATATTTACAAGCAATTACTATTCACAAGCAAACGCCGTCCCTAACGCTATAGTGTCGATTCAGTGAGAACTTGGTGAAATTTTGACGATAGAGCCAAGTTGGCATCATTTTTGGCGACAAAGTTGGCGGACAATTTGATGACTCTGGCAACCAAGTTGGAATCATTAGCGACCATATTATTAGACCATACTGAATTTTAAAAATCCAGAAGGCCAAATAGCTACGTGGATACAGAGACTACAGGAGTATGACGTGGAAATTCGCAACAGAAAAGGATCAGCACATGGGAATGCAGACGACCTTTCGAGAAGACCCTTTTCTGAGAGCTGCACTTTTCGAGCACCGAAAAGTAATGTGGCGTAATAGATACAATAGTCCACCAAGTCACAGCGCCATCAACATCGGCATTGGACCCGTGGAGTGATGAGAGCGTCAGAAAAGATCAACTGGCTGATCCTGAAATAAAACCAATATTAGAATTCAAAGAGTCGTCTGACGAAAAACACAGCTGGCAAGACATCGCCCCTTTCCATCCCACAGCGAAGTGTTACTGGGCTCTTTGAGACTCTCTCCATCTGAGAAATGGTGTTTTATATCAAAAATGGGAGTCTGAAAACGGAAAACATTCAGGTGGCAATTAATTATCCCAAAGACAAGACTTTCAACAGTTCTTAAGGAACTCCATCGCAGTCCAACTGGAGTTCTTTTTGGTGTTATGAATACCTTACAAAAAGTTCGTGAGCGCTTCTACTGGAACAATATGTGGACTGACGTGGAAAAGTATTGCCGCATATGTGATCCCTGTGCTGCACGCATAGGTCCCAGAAAACATACTAGAGGAAGACTGCAGCTGTATAATGTGGGTGCACCTTTCGAACAAACAGCTTTTGACATCCTAGTCCCACTTCCGAGATCAACAGATGGCAACAACAACATCCTGGTTGTCATGGATTACTTCACTAAGTGGCCTGAAGCCTATCCTATTTAAGAACAAGATGCCTCGACTGTTGCAGAGGTTCTAGTTTATCACTGGATCTTACGATTCGGGGTCCCTCTACAACTGCACCCTTATCAAGGGAGAAACTTCTATTCTGCAGTTTGCAAGAGACTGTGTGAAATACTCGCCATCGACCAGGACAACAGCTTTGCATCCTCAATCTGACGGCATGGTAGAGAGGTTCAATCGGACCATCCTGAACAGCCTCTCTCTCCTGGTATACAGTAATAAACAGGACTGGGATAAGAAATTGAACTTTTTCCTGCTTGCATACAGGAGTACCGTTCACGAGACCACCGGTTATTCCCCATCCCAGATGCTCTTTGGACGTGATCTTCGTCTGCCTGCAGATCTTCTGTTCAGCCGGCCACCAGATGCACCCTTAGTGCCTGAGGAGTATATCGAGAAACTCCAGGCACGGATGGAGGAAATGCATCATCTAGCAATTGAAAGAATCGGCATGGCTTCCGAGAAGATGGAGACCCGATACGACAAAAGAGCAACCGGACACGACTTGCGTGAAGGCGACAAAGTGTGGTTATGGAATACGAAACGTCGCAAAGGACTCTTTCCAAAGCTGCAGACAAACTGGGAAGGTCCTTACACACTCCTAAAAAGACTGAATGACGTTGTTGTGCGGATACAGAAATCACCACACTCAAAACCAAAGGTAATACATTACAATTAGCCAATTGTAATACATTACAATTGGCTAGCTTCTTATCTTGACCAAGATGAATAAGATCCTTAAGTTCAGTTCATGGTCATTAATTACTTTGTAAATAATGTAAATTATTTCTCATTTCTAATTTTTTAGTTTTGTTTTAGTATTATAATTCATGTATTTTGAATTTATTTGGTTTGTATATGATGTTGAGTATATTTGTTACTTTATATGTGATTAGTATGTGAGTAGTTTGTCTGTAACTGGATACCTCTTACTCAAGGATTGTACTGCCTCGACCGTGCAGTCTTTGAGGAGGGAGCAGTGTTATGAATTTTGTGTAAATAGTGTAAATAATTGGTATCTGGATGTATAGTGAATTTATATTACTCTATGTTATATTTATTTTATTTTAAAAATGTACTATTCTCAAGCAAACGTCGTTCCTTACTCTATAGTGTCTATTCAATGAGAACATGGTGAAATCTTGGCAATAAAGCCAAGTTGGCATCATTTTTGGCGACAAAGCTGGCGTCATTGTCAACCATGTTGTAAAGTTTGGGGTTCTCTGGATTCTTCTAGAAATTTGTGGAGATATCCACTAACGTCACGCTCTATGACACGAGCGGTTATATTTATGAAAGTTTCTGCCGCGCCTATAAATAGAGATGCTTGCCGAAACGAGAGTCAGTCTTGAATAAACCAGCGAGTAGTGAGCATTCTTTTGACTAGCGATTAGCTGTGCTTGTGAATAATCCTTTATTTATGTGTATTTTTAAACACTGATGATGTTTGATTACTGTTGAAGTTGTGATGGCCTTCGGGATTTAATCTGTGAATATTGCTGCTGAATCCTGTATTTAAAGGATTGCCCCTTTTTGATAATAAGTTCGCATCGCTCTTAAAGAACTTTTTATTTTCTCTGCGATTGTTTTGCATAACATCCTTGAACCAGGATCTACGTAACAATATATTTCAAATAGTTTGTTTCATATTTTTGTTAATAAACTATGCATAATTTGAAAATAATTCGATTTTTTTAAAAGTATTGCTTGTTGAGAAAGCTGCATAAAAATTCAAATTTGCAATAATTTTAGGCTGTTTTCATATGAATTAAAACTGTCAAATTTATTTAATTCTTAATTTTTTATGTATGAATAATTCATGTTTCACAATGAGGAGAATCTGCTATCAAAGATTGCTAGAAAAAAGGAGGAAAATTTTTATCAATTTTTTGAACACTTATTAACAAGAAAAGGAGAAACAAATAATATGAATTCCATTATTCCAATACTTACCAATGAAGACAAAAACAAAATATGTTAATTAAGATGCACATCTTAATTTTATGATTTCGGGCAAGATTTTTATTTTAATCTAGATAGTAAAGAATATTTTAATGAAATTGCAAAATAAAAGGCATTCAATAGTTTGTTTTCTATAGAGATAAAAAAAATGCATCCTTTTTCTTTTAAATTGACTTTCAATATATTTATAACAATTTTTTCTGCATATAAATCCAACATACTGGCATTCTCCATTGACTATAAATACAAGAGATTGAATTCTTTACATTTAATTCTTAAGGGGGACTGCGAAATGTACTGAAATGGTTAGGGTCCACTGAACCTAGGACAAAAACCTTTCAAAAGGAATTTAGTCAGATTTTTAACACATAATCTCTGTAGACGACAAGTGCTTACTTTTGTCATTGCATGCAATTTTTTACAAGTGCAGTGCTGCAACATAATTAATCACAAAAATAAATTTTTCTTCTTTAATTCAATGCAGTACCGTTGATAATAACTATACTATTTACATAGTCCCATAAGAATTTGTCCTTTCTTAATTACTTTTCCAGTTTAATATTTATGTAGAAATTGTCTCAAATCCTATTTCTTAAGAATATTACATGTTCCATTTTCCTGCTTCTATCGGGATTAGAAAGAATCCAACCATTTCTTTTTTTATACCACTTGCAGTGGAAAAGATGTGATGTTCCTTCCCTTGGAAGAACATCTCTCGAAGTATCAGTGTGAGTTAGAGGCGTAGGATTAACGAAAGAACTAGAATCAAACATTATCTTAATATGACTTTATTAAGATATTCAACTTAAACCTTTAACAAATTAAATTATAATAACTAATATGAGAGAATCTGTGGAGAGCCCCCTGGGTCTCACCTTAGACACCAATATTAATTTGAGGCAAATAACCACCAAGAGCCATCTCTTGAATAATAATAATATGTATTATTTTCAATTTCTCAAAAAAAAACAACTCTAATAACATATAACACTTTGTATGTTACGTCAACTAAAGGGATTTACCTTTATATTAAATAAAATTACAAATAATGCAATTAATTAATAATTAAGCTCAAGATCAAGTAAGGTCTACCGAAATAGGAGATCCGAGAAATACACGTACTCGAATTCTTAACTCTCATTAACTTTAACTAATTCGACTAAACTAACGCTTCTTTAAAGCGTAAGTGAATTATATTTACCGCTGGCTCTATAAGCTTTCTGGTACTTTCTTAGAATCACAGCAATTCTTCTGCCCAATTCTAATATCTTGGAATCCTCTAACATTGTGGTTAAAGTTGCTGGCTCAATAGCCTTCCATCTTCTCCCTTGCAAGCTTACAACGCTCGATTTAAATACCCTATCTATTTTGCTTATCGCGAATTTATATTCCACAAAAAGATGCCTAAGAAGATTAGTGGAAAGCTTCCGTACAGATTCGTCACAAATATACGATTGCAAAATACGCAACCCACACACACACACACTATATATATATATATATATATATATATATATATATATATATATATATATATATATATATATATATATATATATTTATAATAAGACTTAATCTAATTCAGACCACTATCAATAAGTTAACCGCCTAATCCCCGATTCTAATATTAAATAATCAATCCTACCTTATTACAGCTTGAAGAAACGACCAATCATGTTCTATGCTTAATCTTGTGTTTGTATGCACTGGTGTGCAACTTGACCTTCAAATATTCGATCACTAATAACTTGTATTCACGTCACGCAAAACTCATTCAGACGTGAACCATGAACTATAATAACCATCAACTGCCACAAACTAACATCAATTGTCAAACATTACCTTACATTGCCATCTCGCTTACTCTAAGTTCCGATACTTAAACGTTTGTTCATTTGCATCTTTCATACACACTTCACTTCTTGGATTTGGTTGGAAAAGAGTTGCCCTTAATTGTGGCCCAAAGAACCCAAAGGACATGTTAAATAAAAGATGCGTGAGCCCGTCACAAACCCCTCCAAGAAGCAAAACGTGATTTATTCGAGGATCTTAATGGTCCTTAAGAAATTACGTGCCTAAATTTTATTCTTCTATTTCTAACTTTTCACGCTTTGAATTTTAACTTCGAATATTCATTCTAACCATTAATTTCCAATGTTACACTTAAATTTTAATTTTCACTATTTATCTTAAGTTTCATTTTTAATATTTCTCCTTAATTTGAATTTTCAACAGCCACCATAAATTTTACTCAATTAACTAGACCAACATTCATAGTTATGCATTTTAATCACGGTAGATTCTCACATGTACAAAATAAATGGACATGCCCCATCCGGGCGAAGAGACTGGGGAAAAACAATATATGACTTAAATGGCAAAAAAAACGAGGTCCACATGTGCCTTAACTAACTTAATTCTACTTAAATGCTACTTAAAGTATAACAATTCTGCTTCTTCATAGCTTCATTGTCCTTTGTACAAAGAAAAATTAACCTTTACAATTTTGATTTTTCAATATAGACTTCAGCTTTTTCACAATCTTCTTGCCTTTTGTACAGATAATTATCAGTTTAAAGTCCTTAGCTAAATGAATATTTTCTATAGACTTCAGGGTCTGTCACCCTGAAACAAAAACTTTTTAAGTCAGTTGGCAAAAACAATGTTTCACACATTATGATTACATTTCACAATTTTTATATACATTACATATCACTTTTAAAATACAACTAATTTCTATGACCTAAAATGCTGGGTCTGTTCTTTGCTCTTCTATTAACTGATCTCGTGACGAAAGTACCAAATCCCTGATTATTGCACAATGAACTTTCTCTCTTATTATACTTTCAAGTGGGTTTCTCGACAAAACGTTGTGATGTACCTCCCCTTGGAAGTACATCTCTCGAAGTATCAGGGTGAGCTAGAGG
Source organism: Trichonephila clavipes (assembly GCA_019973935.1). Taxonomy (NCBI): domain Eukaryota; kingdom Metazoa; phylum Arthropoda; class Arachnida; order Araneae; family Nephilidae; genus Trichonephila; species Trichonephila clavipes. Next base: position 42,229 of record BMAU01015263.1, on the reverse strand, counting down.
TGTAGGATTAACGTAAGAACTATAATCATACAATATCTTAATATGACTTTATTAAGATATTCAACTTAAACTATTAACAAATATAATTATAATAATTAATATGAGAGAACCTACGATGACGCAATATGCTACACACACTATAATTCAAACCAATCTCAATAAGCGATCCGCCTAACCCTCAATTATACTAATAAGTAATTAATCCTACCTTATATTATTCTGTAATGCTACTTGTCTTTATCTGCAATGGTATGCAGCTTGACGACTAACTTCTAGTCGAATACCAATAAGTTTATCCACGACACGTAGAAATTAAATCTTGAACCACGAATTTCAATAATCATCAACTGCCACAACGCACGTCAATTGTCTAACATTCCTTTACATTGCCATCTCGCTTACTCTAAGATCCTATATTTATTCTATAATATTTGCATCTCTTCACTTCTCGTTTCTTGGATTTGGTTGGAAAAGAGTTGCCATTAATTCTGTCCCAAAGAACCCAAAGGACTTGTTAAAGAAAAGACGCGTAAGACGTTACACCCCTCCAAGAAACAAAACGTGATTTATTCGAGGGTCTTAATGGCCCTTAAGAAATTACGTGCCTAAAATTTATTCTAAACGTTAATTTCTAATGCTTCACTTAAATTTTAATTTTCACTATTCATCTTAAGTTTAATTTTTAACATTTCTCCTTAATTTGAATTTCCACAGCTTCAATAAATTTTACTTAATTAAATAGACTAACATTCAAAGTCATGGATTTTAATCACTGTAGATTCTCACATGTACAGAATAAATAGACGGGTCCCATCTGGGTAACAGAGCCGGGGAAATACTATATATGACTTAAATGGTAGAAAAAAACGAGGCCCACACGTCTCTCAACTAACTTAATTCTTTCCATATCACTACGTTGTTATTCGTAACATCTAATACTCTATACGGAACTTCAAATTTTGGTTTAAGCTTAGCTACTAGTTTTCTTGTTGCCGAACTTATAAGAATGTGTTGCTACCAAAACCCAATCATTCACCTTAATTTGCACATTACGCCTACGTCTATTATTACATTTCTTCCATTTTTCGTGTTTAGTTTATGTGTTTCGTCTAGCCTCCTAAAACAATCCCTCAATATCTCCTACTGCAAATTCCGTTCCGGCTGATACCATCACTAATTTCTGAAAAGGCGTCATCAACTTTCAACCTAAGAATAATTCCGCAGGGATTTTCCCCGTTGTTTCGTTTATAGCCGTACGAATAGCCTAAGTAAACTCACGTAAGAATTGGTCCCAAGTGTCATGTTGCTCATTGACATAATTTGCAATCATTTGCACCAGATCGCGATTTACGCGTTCTGTTCTATTTGCTTGAAGTCCATAAACAACAGTCTTCACATGCCTTATGCCTAATCTTTCACTTAAATTCTCAAAAATATCGGAAATAAATTGGGGACCATTATCACGAATTAATTTTATTGGAGCTCCAAAACGCGATATATAATTATCAAAAAAATTATCTGCTATAACTCGAGCAGACGCTTTTTTAAGGAGTATGATTTCAGCCCACTTGCTGAAATGATCCGTAATTACTAATACATTTCGGTTGCGTCTTACCCTCGACACGGGATAGGGACCTAACAAATCTAACGTAACTATTTCATTTGGATAATTTGATACAATTAGTATTAACCGACCAGCTGGTAATGCGTTTTTATAATTATTAATTTGGCACATATGGCATGTAGAGACATATTGATCAATAAATTTTCTCATATACGGGATATAACAAACATCCCTTATTTTATGATAAGTCTTAAAACGTCCAAAATGACCTGCTAATGGCTTGTCATGAAATTATCTCCTAATTTCATTCCTTAAAGATTATGGAATGTATACTCGCATTTCTCCTAATGACGTTGTATATTTCGCATAAAATAACAAGCCTTCTACTAGCCTAAAATTGCGAGACCAATTCTCACATATTGCCGCATTAACTGAGCTATTTTCTGGGTTTTCTAGATATCTATAGATATGACCTAACTCAGGGTCTATTTTTTGTTCTTCTATTAACTGATCTCGTGACGAAAGTACCAAATCTCTGATTATTGCACAATTATTTCAATTGGGTTTCTCGACAAAACGTCAGATATTGTATTCTGAGTTCCAGGCCGATGCTCCCATTCTACATTAAATTCTGCTAATTTTAATGCCCATCTGATCATTCTATTTGACAAATTTTTACCAGTCGTTAAATGTGTTAACGCAGCGTGATCTGTAATAACCTTAATCGGCAAAGAACCTAAATATGTTCTGAATTTATTCAGAGCCCAAACCACTGCTAAACATTCTCTCTCTGTTACCGTTAATAAATTTTGTGTACCATTGGGACATTTCTAAAAATTTCGACACCTCCTTGGAGTTACGCGGAGGTTTCATTTCAACTATAGCTTGAACTTTTCTTTCATCACTTTTAATTCCCTCCTTATTAATAATTAAACCCAAATATTTTAACTCTTCACAACCAAATTTACACTTATCTTTATTTAACGTTAACCCCGCCTCATGTAATAATCGAAAAACTTCTTTCAAATCCTTAACATGTTGATTGAATGATGGAGATTATATTATGACATCGTCCATGTAGACATTCACAATTTTGCCTATCACGGGTTTGAGAATTATATCTATAGCTTTCTGAAAATTAGGAGCTGCCCCTGACAAGCCAAATGGCATTCTGCGGAAGGCGTATGTACCATTTTTCGAGACAAATGCAGTTTTAACTATATCACTAGGGTTCACAGCCATCTGAAAATATCCCGACCGAAGGTCCAGGGCAGACATTATGCCTTTATGGGGTATGTTCATTATTAAATCGTCTATTAAGGGTAAAGGATACCTATGGTACTTCGTGATCACATTTAGTTTCCGATAATCAACAGCAAATCTATATGCTTCTGGATGTTTCGGTGGTGGTAACCCATTATTCTTTCTACATAACACCACTGGTGACGCGTACGGGGATTGAATGGGAATTATAGTTCCCTCTTTCAACATTTTGTCAACGTGATAATCGAGAATCTCTTGTTTAACCCTGTCATATCTGTGCGGATGGGAAACAACCGGTGGGTTATCTCCCGTGTCAATCTCATGATATAAAACATGCGTAAGCCCTGGTTTATCTGAAAACAATCCTTGAAAATTATTAAACAAATCTTGTAATTCCCGTTTCTGTCTTTTTTCTAATTTTGTCTTAGAAAGATCTATTTCTACTTTTTCTATTTCAACTGTTGTAACAATTTTAATTATCTGTGAATCTGGAATCCCCAAAGATTTTCGATCAAAGTCTAAAATGATCTTTGATCCACCTATGGAGTCTATCCCAAGAGTACATGGGTATTCCAAACACAGTGCTTCTCAAACTTTCAATGTTCGCGACCCACTATTCAATCATCATTTGCATTGTGCCCCCTCCATACAATAAAGATGTATTAAATTCAATAATACTATATTTTGAAGCTAAACCTGCTATACGACTTTAAACTCTTAAGCCTCCTTCCAACGTATATAAACGTCTCGCTCAGCCGGTGTTTTAATCGCCTCCAGACGTATATATACGTCGTTATGCAGTTATATCTTTTCTGTGAACTGCTATCAATAAAATTATTCAGAAGACTTTGGAAAATGATCTTGACAGTGTTTGCAAAGGTTTCACTTATTTCAGAGGTTTTGATTATTTATCCCTTTTCTACCACTCCCCCTCCCCCTCAATACACCCCATTTATCTACGTGCTAAACGGTGGCTTTGGGGAGCATAATTTTTAATCGGTATTTAAGGGATTCTAATTCTAAACCGTACAAATTATCAAGATAAGTATTAATGTTGGCATATAATTTTATACAGGACAAATCCACGGGGTCACTGGTAATTATTAAACTTGTCCTTGACTTAGTATTGTTAAGTTAATTATAAAATAGATTGTGCAGTACTTGATACATTTATAAGTGTATTATAGTGTAAATGAATATTTTATCTTTTATTATGCCAGAATGTATTTGTTTACTTTCAGTAAGTTAATAATTTTTTAATAATCTTTTGTTTTCGACTTTTCAATATGTTCGCAACTCCCTTGTAGGGTTATCACGCCCCCCAAGGGGGCGCTCCCCACAGTTTGAGAAACACTGTGCTAACACATGGAACAACCAAAGGTTTTCGAAATCCCGTATTCGAATATTTAATTCCACAACTCCCATATTTCGACATTTAGCTCCTTGCGCCGTGATCACCTGAGTACTCGATTTCTTTACTTGTTTATAAAAAAATTTTTTGGTATGTCTCCTCCGATATAAATGACTTCTCCGCTCCAGTGTCCCATAACGCTTTCGTAAAAGTTTCGTCTAATAAAATAGGAACATATGGAAATTCTACCGGAGACATACATATTGCTGAAAGTTTAATCGGTGAGTGATATATCGACTGCGTCTGATCACCTTTAATATCACTCACTTTCAAAACACTTAATCGTCCCATTTGCTTTCTACTGCCTCGACTAAAATTTTCATTCGAGCCCCTATTTCTTTGGTCCCCTCTACTAAAATCGTCATTTTGACCTCGATTTCTAAATTGATATCCGCTATCGTTAAATCTGCGATCATCGTTTTGAAACCTATTCCTGCTCTCGAACCACTGATTTCCTTGACGGTTGTTCTGATAGTTAACACTATAATCATTTCTACCATTATTTGGTCTATGTAACACTTCAGAATTTCTCCAATTTCCTCGATTATTACCAACATTAGATATCCTACGCTCATTCCAACCTCGTCCTTCCACGTTATTACTATTTCTCGAACCCAATGTTGCCTTGCACGAATATATTTCCTCAAACTTAGCTAATCACGGTTTGTGGATTACGCACCTCCACGTAATCTTGAACTTGCGGTTCAAGTCTAACGAAAATATGATCTACAAGGGCTTTCTCTGACATCCCCAGTTCTAATTTCTTATTTAACTTAAGCAAATCGTAAACAAAATCTGTCGGCTTCTGGTTCTGTCTTTGCTGAGACGCGTAAAAACGTGTCTCTAAATCTTTCCTATTTTGGATGGCAGGGAATGCTTTCAACAATGCTGCTTTCAACTGTGCGAAGTCCGTGGCTGTATTTTGCACTAACGTCGATCCGAATATTTGGTACCAATCCAGGGCTCTACCCAGGAGATGACCTTTTAAATAAGCACACGATAAGTCCCTGGGTATTTCAAGTAATTTAATTTGGTTATCTATACCCTCTAAAAATTCGGTGACGTTCTCCGACCTAGAAAAATATACTTCTGGCCAAACATTAAATCCTCTCGCGTTTTTCATCTCGGGGTCATATAGATTAAACTTAGTTGGGCGCCATTGTTATGTACCTCCCCTTGGAAGTACATCCCTCGAACTATCAGCGTGAGCTAGAGGTGTAGGGTTAGCGAAAGAACTCGGATCAAACATTTTCTTAATATTACTTTAAGATATTCAACTTAAACTTTTAACAAATTTAATTACAATAATTAATATGAGAGAATCTACGATGACGCAATACGCAACACACAATATATATATTTATATTTCTAATTCAGACCAATCTCAATAATCGAACCGATTAATGCTCAATTCTTATAAATAATCAATCTTACCTTATATTAGTCCGTAACGCTACTTGTCTTTATCTGCAAAGGTATGCAGCTTGACGACTAATTTCTAGTCGAACACCAATATGTTTATCCACGACACGTAGAACTTAAATCTTGAACCACGAACTTCAATAATCATCATTGCCACAACGCACGCCAATTGTCTAACATTCCTTTATATTGCCATTTCGCTTACTCTAAGATCCTATATTTATCCTATATTATTTGCATCTCTTCACTTCTCATTTCTTGGATTTGGTTGGAAAAGAGTTGCCATTAATTCTGTCCCAAAGAACCCAAAGGACTTGTTAAAGAAAAGACGCGTAAGACGTCTATGTTCGAGGCGACAATTTTTGGGGGAGGCATTTGGACCAAATTTGAAAAATACTTTTTCTTTTGTTACGAAAAAATTGGTACGAAAATATTTTTTGAAATATTATTGTTTATACTTTGGAAAATCTTGTATCTTAATACACGGAATTTCATTTTGGGCTCAATTGAAATTCCGACTATTGCTAATAAAATTTGTAACGACTATATCTTTTTCTAGAAAGTAAAAATTACATTGCGTGGCGATTTGTTGTAGCAAGTATATGGGCCCCCGACCTCGGGATGCAGGTACAAACGATTATCTTTTTATATGGTATTAGTACATTAAAGAGGACGAATGTACACAAAACAGTATTGTGCTTAGATCAGCGTTCGGCAAATTGCAGTTCTTGAAAATTCTGCTTTTATGTAGAATTAAAAATTATTTTTGTTAAAAGTTATTTTGTGTGTGTGTGTTCACTCTTTTCTAATTTATAAAAATTACTTGCATTTACATTCCCATTTAAATATTTGACTGGCTTTCTGACAGAATTTTTTTTTAAATATGTATTTGATTTATCTTTTTTTTCAATATCCAGTTATATATTTGTATCTAGCAATAGGAATCTGGTAATTCATTTCATGTATCTTATTTTTTTATTCAGTACTGAGTACATTTAAAGCAGCGTCCCTCAAACTAGGGGGCGCGATAACTCTACAAGGGGTGGCACGAGCATATCGAAAATAAAATATTTACAAAAAAATTAACTGGAATGATGTAAAACAAAATTCTTTCTGACATAACCTTCGAATTAACTGGTACGATTAGTCCCCTCTCTTAAGTGTGTGTGTGTGTTTGTTTTCATTTAGGGAAGTTGTAAATAATGTGCATTTCTGTTGTCCTTTTTTCTATGTAAAAGAGTTTTATGAAATTAGAAAAGCACATAGAGCACTTTGAAGGATTATTTGAACAAGATTTACTTTAATGAGCTTTTTCAAATATATAAAGCATAATGAAAAACATAATTCTTTTCACAAAACATTACATTCATTACATAATTCTTTTTGAAACATTTACATTTTTTTACCGATTACACTTTTAACCCCGGAGCGGTCGCACGGGGAATCTGTGATCTCTATTGAAGGAAGTTGAAACTGATCAAGCAAGGGAAGGGCCTGTTGAAATATGCATATTAATCCTGATAGATAAAGTTAACGTGAGAAAAGCGATGAACACACACACATGAAACGAAAGGAAAAGTTTTCAAATGCTTACTTAAGAGCTCCATCAACTAAAATGTGATGCCATAAGTGCACCACAGGGCACACCTCGCCCTGTCAAAAAGACACAAGCAAGGAAAGTTCAACGTGCTATTTGGGGATTATCAAAGGACAGCAAAACTACAACATCTTGAACAAAATATGACAGTTTTGCCTGTAAATAACATTCCTGTAATTTTTGTGAAAATGTCTGTGATTGTGTCCTTTATTAAGGTTATAAACATTTGAATCATTTTAGTTCAGTTTTATTAGATTTTTTCTCAAATTATCAAAGAAAAATTTAAAAGTCCTTGAAAGTAGGTAAGTTAACTTTCTCTTATTTAAATTATTCACTGGAATTACGATTTTTATCGTGTACAATAATAATAATTATAAAATAAGGATTAGAAAGACTGAGTCACCTCGTGCGACCATTAACGTTAGTATCGAGTGCACGCCTGCTCCCAGGTTAAAACATATTAAAGTCTTCTCGCTTTAAATATTAAAAATAACACAATTTATACTTCATTAGAATTTTATATCTTTTTTTATTATTTAACATTAATTCTAAATGCTAATTCTTTGAGTTTTAAATTGACAGTTCATTTAAAACTAGTTTCAATACGAGCATGCATTTGAAAAAAATGATTTTGCATTTTTGTTTTCATTGTCGTGCACTGGGTTTTACTCTCTTTACAATTCAGCTATTATATCAAGAATAATGTTTTATTTTTTAAAAAATGAACTCGGGCGAAGAGCGGATACATCAGCCAGTTTACTTTTAATGAATTAGTACTACACAAAGTATATTTTATAACTAATTTCGTGATACTAAATTATGAACAAGTTTAATAATTATTAGTGACTTCCATGGGCTGGTTTTGCAGTGCAAAGATTTTCAAAGGAAGCTTCAATATTAGAAATTGACAGTCTGAGTTATTTTTTTATATTTAGCTGAGATCTATTTTGTCTTCAAAGCAGTCACAGCAGAAAATCGGGTTTCACAAAGGTAGGGTATTGAAAATGGTAATAGTATACGAAATGCTTTTGTTTTCAGTGCAGAAAGTTCATCACCAACCTTTGCCTAAAATTAAAAGAGCTATTTATTTCAAAATTGCTTTTTAATTTTGTCACTGGATGTGAAATCTATAAAGATTTCTTTTTCGGCAGTTGAGAGCCAAAAAATCTTCTCGTAAACTTGCTATCAAGTTGTCCTCAGCAAGAAGATACTTTTTAAAATTCTATGCCAACATGGCTAAATAATTTTCTATGGTTTTAAAAATAACTTCCGCATGCTGTTCTTCAGATTTGTAAGTTTTAACACATAGTAAGAACACATATAAGTTTTACACAGGGTTTTTTTTCTCCATTTACTTCAGTAATAGTAAATCCAAAATTTAAGATTTTTTGAAAATATTTCCTTGATTTAATTTTCGGAACCATGCTCGGCTGCGTACTTGTTGATACTTTATTATCATCGAATGTTCACTACGACTTAAAAATATATCTATGATTTTGTTTTGACCTACTGCCGTAAATACTTAATACCGTGAATTACAACTAACGCGTAAATTTTAAAATGTCCATTCAAGACAGATTCGGTAGCTGTAGAAGTATCGACTCGACCAAATCTGACTGGAATTGTACGAGATATTGCTTTCTTACATGTTTTGCGCAGATGTCCGATAGGTTGCCTAGATTTATTCAAACGTTCACGAACTTTTGTCAGATGTGATGAATATGATAGAGAGCAATATAGACTAGACTATTTTTCTAATGATATCTGTTCATGCTTGTCTGCGCTAATGATCTCTAATTACTATGTGTTTAGATGAATAAAAAGAGAGAGTGTTTTACAGTCCATGTGTGAGGTGTGTGTTATTGAGCTATCCCGGGTGTAGTGATCAAATAATATCTGTACTTTTAGAAATGGATGATGAAGGGAATAAATCTTAAATAAAATATCATTTTTCAATTTGTTCCAATTTAAAAATTAGAGAAAGAAAAATAGTATATTAATTAACCTATTATTTAAAAGTAATTTACTTAAAATATGTATTACTTAAAAGTAACATGTACAAAATGTAACGCTTATCTTGCTAATACGTACGGTTTATAATTAAAATTGTATTTTAGATTTAATATCAAAGTGGATTAGTATTGCATTCAATACATTACTATTGTATAAGGGATAAGCGATAAAATTATGATTGAAAATTGGGTCGCCAGTACTGAAAGTTTGAGAAGCACTGGTTTAAAGTCAGTTTTCTTATGCGTTGAACTTTAAGGGTTCGAGGGTGGTGTGAACGTTAAATCATGAAATTTGATATGTTTTTTTCTTATTTTCCTCTGTAACTTTCTCCTCATCCCCAGTAGGTCACAAAGGACATTATTTCCACCCACTGGCTGTCCAGTGTCAGCTAACTTAAAGGGGACAAAGGCAATAAGAATTTTTGAAAGATAGCGAGTGAAAGAAAATGTTTCATTTAAGTCTTGAACGTTTTTATTTGAAGTTAAAATAAACGTTTGGGATCTCTACCATCAACAAACTCGTTTTCGAAAAAGAAATGGTCTGCTGAAATTTGCATAGTTCAGTCACTTGCGTTTAGCTCGTTTGAAATAACAACAGGTAATTATGTTTTTAATTTCGAATTAATTTGTATTTTTTAAAACTTAAAAAAAATATAATATACAAATTCTTCCTGTAAAGTACACCTCCGAATAAGAAACAATTATTGTTGCTACAGGTCTACTTGAATATGGATCTTATGTATATTTACTTCTTATTCAGGGACATTCTATTTAAGTGATACTAAAAAAAAGTTTCTTATTTCTTTTTTCTAAAATTTTAAGATTTCAAAGACAAGTTTGCGTTCATCTTTAAATAAATTAAATATAGTGCCCTCCTAATAAATCAATGTAATTTAACAGAGAAATAAAAAATTGCAACATTGTATGCTCCATGCTTTGATTTAGAGTTAAAACAGAATTTGTAATAAAGTGATTGTTACTCGCGGGAGTCCGTCTTCTTTGGGTTTATATAAGAAATATATATAAAAATCCTTGCTTAGGTGTACACAATGCATAGGCTTTTAAAAAGATTCGTACAATGGAATATTTTCAATAAATTTCTGTAAGTACCAGATTTTTTATTGCTCATTTCAAACATTTATACAGTAATTAAACTTTTCCTATTAAGAATTTTCATTTTTCATGAACCTCAAATTAAAAAAAAAGAACCTGTGACCGAGGTATTTATTTGTATATCATTCATTTAAAGATTAATGTGACTTGAATAAACTAATATGTTTACAATTAAATGACAAAATATCCAATGACTGATCTGGTGGGCTTAAATTTCTGGCTCTAGGACATATTGTGTCAAACACAAGGTTCCTTTTAACCCTATTAAGATAATGTATTAAGGAATATTTTCTTGTATATACCTTCATGAAAAAGCGGACTATAAAAATAGTATATTTAGTTTTAAAAAATCTCCTTTGTTATAGTATATGCGTATATATTTAAGTAATAAATAAATTCACATAAGTGCATACAATTTTAATTTAAAAGGATTACTGATTTAAAAGAAAACTAGCTAATTTTAATGTAAATGAAATTATTTTGTATATACGTATAATAGCTATAATTAAGAGTACATAGTTTGTGAAATTTCATGTTTGGATTAAATTGAAATAATATTAATTGTTGCTGAATTTTTTTTCATAAGATAGCTTTCATTTTCTAAAAGAGACATGCAAATCTTTCATTATTGTTCCCAGTATTAAAAAATGCGATTTTCATTTGTCTTGTTTATTGTAATTTTTTATTTTTTTTTCTGAATCATCAATAATGAAACATTTTTCTGAATCACCATGTTAAGTCAATGTAACACACATGTGTTTTTTGATGGTTTTCTCTCTCTCTTCTTATACATAAAGGGAAATTTAGTAATACTAAGTTGCAATTATATAAATATATTCTTATAAGTAATTGTGTTATTGCTGATCGAAGTATCGAAAAGACATTTCTTAAAAATTCTTTCGGAATGATTAAAGTTTGTGAATCAGGTCAATAATAGGTTAGTTATTTCAGTGTTTACTTTCTTTTTTAATTTAAAGAAAGAAAAATTCATTATAATTATTATAAATTTATTTTTAAATAGATTTCACATGTATTAATATTTTTAAATGTTATCCAAAATATCTCAAAATGACATTTTTGCAGGAAAATAAAAGATAGAATTGTTTATTGTAATGAGAAATACAATGTATTTTTTTATTATTATAATCATGAAAATACTTTGTAACACAGTTAAAACTGTATAATACCGTAGTGCAAATTAAAGACAAGTCTGGAAAAAAAAGATGTACCAGTGACGAGGAACAACAATATGTTTTCTATCGAGAGAAGAAAGCGATGAGACGCGGCATCATTGAAAGAATGATTGCTAAAGTAGAATTTTTAGCCAGTCAAAATTTTGGCATTCAGAAGAACGTGTGAAGTTGAGATAATAGTAATTTTTCAAAGATAGTTTAGATATTGTCCAAATTCGATCCAGTTATTTCAGAAACCTTTAGTAATGTCAGTAAATACAAAAAAGTAACAAAACACCTTGTGACGAATCTATACGGAACTTTATCACTAACCTTCTAAGCCGACCTTTTTAGGGAAATTTAATTCCCTACCTATTTCCAATCAACTCCAAAAAGCGGACAGGATTCCTTGTTATGCAGATTAGATTCAGTATTTAAGTCAAACGAAATAGTAAAGTTAGAGGAGTAGGAGATAGATATTGAAACATAAAGTTATAGTGAATTTGAATTGAAGTTTTATTCTTGGAGATAATTTAATTTCATGAAGAATTGAGAATCCGAGTGGTAAATATAGAATTGTATTTAAAGTCTCATTAAAGTTTTAAGAGTGAGATTAAAGTTAAATGTTCAATAAGAACATTATTAAATATAATTCTGGGATCTCTTATCGTGGTAATTTCTGCGTGATCGTTATTTAATAAATTAATTAATTGGATCATTAATTAATTAAGTTAATTTTAAAGGATATTACCTTTAAACCTCATAATATTAGAAGTAATTGTTAATAAGTCTTTGATTCTATTTGAGAAAGATAACCAAATAAAGAAAGTTATTTATAAAAATGGCAACTGGTTCTCCCTTGACTCATAATTATTCTCGTTCTCAAAGTGAGGTCCTAAGGAACCTTCACAACCTATTCCACACTACGCTATTATTTCCTTTTCAAAATGAAATAATTACTACTTTAGCCGAATCTATTCGTAATAATATAACACGCATTATCGAAAAAGCAAAATATTACAGTATAATTGACTCTACCCCAGAAATTAGACACACAGAACAAATAAAGTTTGTTATTATAGATGTGTGATCACTACTGATGGTAAGGTATATATTTTAGACGAGTGTTTAGGAATACTACTCAAGAAAGGATTTCAGATACGGACACATTCTCTATTGAATCTGAAATCTCTGAAAAAATTGATTTAACCAAAATTATTGACAAATTTGTTTCCCAGAAAGCTAAAAAAGTTAATGTATAATTAATTATTAAGAAGCTTTCGTAGAAGAACTGATTTACATACGTTTCGTTACACGAGATTTATGCTTTAGTACTTTTTTATTAAATTATATTTTCTGAGTAAATACTATTGTGTGTGTTTTGCTTTTCAAATTATGAAATTCTATTTTTATTTCAAACGTAATATTTTTGCCTGTTTATTATTTTGTTAAAGTATTTTGTCACGATCATAACCCATTAGCTAATTAAAAAATAAAGTTTTGCTCTTCAAATTTTATTTGCATTTTTATTAATGTTTTCTTTTTTCTCTTAGACAGGTAGATGAGTTTATAACCTCAATATATAAGTATTATTTAAGTAATTATATATGTAAGTATTGTAAAATAAGCAAGTAAATATATATAAGTATGTTAATATAAGTTGTTGTTGTTGTTACTAATGCCACCTGATCGGCAAAGGCCAGATCTAGGCCCCATGAAATTCATCATGGCAAAGGGCTAAGTGTCGCCTGTCGTTAGCCGTAGCTTTGAGCTCCAGAATGATTTAGCTCAGTTTCACCCCAATTTTGAGGGAGAACACCCTGGAGTGGTTAGTGGCCTCCTATCTCTCTTCCCCTTCCACCAACCTCACGAGAGGACTTGCAGCTTGACGGCTATTTAAAGTACTCTCTTGCCGCGAAGGCCCTATACATTTACAAACATTCATGTCTTCGGGATGCGAGCCCAGTCCAAACGGCACTATACACAAAATTGGAAACGTAAATTCTCATGGCATTCTATATATAAGATGTTTTTATTTCAATTTTATTTCAAAATAAATGTCAACGAATCGATAATATATAAAAAATGTTGCAAACATCTATTTTTAAATAAAAATGTGTAAATTTAAATATTTTATTAATTCGCGTTTGGGCGCATGAGGCCGCACTTTAGACAAGCATGTTTTAAACAGCTTATCAAAAGTTTAGATTTCATTTTTTTAACTAATCATTTCATTATAAAGGATCCACAGTTATAATTAAATATCTTCAGCACGTACGAAATAAGAAATATATTTTGTTCAGTGATTAATTATATAAAAACTCTAGTCATTACCCGCCCATTGAATTTGTTTCACTTGTTTTGTGAAAGTCCTTTGAATATGATAAAGGAAGTACATATTTATTTCTATATTTACAGCGATTGAAACGAAATGCTTTATTTTTCCCATTTTAACTTTTGCGGTCAGATCCGATAATGCTGGATTCTCCTCCTCTGAGGGATTGTCAATAATGTTTACTGGTACCGAGTTATTTTGTCATTTTGTCACTATGTTAATTTAATATTTCATTTTGATATGGGTAGCGATGCGACATTTTGTAGTAGTTGTTATGCCATTCATAGATACAGACAGTGTTTAATTTTCCGTTTTTATTTCTGCATGAGTGCTAGAATTCAAGTTTTTTTCCGCCTCCTAAATTAGATTTCGATCTTCAAAAAAAAAGTTCTAATTAAGTAACTTAATAATTAAAAAATCGTCGCATTCTCTCTCATTCGAATTTTATTTCACTTATTACTTAAACATAATGCCACGAACACGGCATGAGGTGCCTCCTTTGGCACAGCCAGCGTCTGATAAATTTAATCTGTTAGAATTAATTCCTACTTATGAAGGCAGTGAATCGCTCGGAATCCGTAGATTTTTAAATAAAATTAATGATGGCGCTGAGTTACGGAAAAGGTCTAACTCCGAAAAAGTTACCATTCTCAAATTAAAATTAACGGGAATAGCCGAAGAATTTTTTTTGTAATATATACCGTATATTAAATTTTTTCAGACCTTCCTTATTGGGAAGAAAATTAAAAGTTTTCACAGATCAAAAACTCCTTTCAGGATTTCATTCAAACAAAAATCCTTCATTTAAAATTTTGCGTTGGAAATTGGCACTGGAAGAATTTAATTATGAAATACACTACACTGGTGTGCAAAACTTAAGCAACAATGTAAAAATTTAGCAGAGATAGCCATGAAATTGCAGAAAAGGAGGTCTGGAGATCAGTACAGTGAACACGTAAGTCAGTAGAAACGTCATGCGTATGCAAATATCAGGAACGAAACGTCAGAAGCGACGTGAGCGTACGCAAAACGCGTGATGAAGGACGGGGACGCAATTCAACATATTCGCTGCAAGTGCCCGTGAGTCAGTTCGTGAAATATGACTAGAAGAAATCACCTGGACGACTTCACACGTGGAATAATAATCTGAAAGCTTGAGAAGGGGCGTACTGTCACCAGTGTAGCTGCAGAGTTCGGAATCAACAAAAGTGTCGTTTTGCGCGCTTGAAAAGCGTTCCAAACTACAGGTACAGCTGTTAGAAAGGTTGGCGGAGGCCTCCCGAGGACGACAACTGCAGGAGATGGCCGATACGCAAAGAGGCCGACAGCAGTCAGCAAGCACCATTGCTCACTAACTCTGTACAGCAACGGGGCGACAAGTGTCGCGGTTTACTGTGGCCAGATGCCTTCACAAAGGGGGCCTATTCGCCCGCCGTCCTGAACGCTGCCTCCCGTTGAAAGTTGACCACCGACGCCACCGTTTACAGTGGTGCAGAGAGCCCAAAAACTGGACAACTGATCAATGGAGTCGTGTCCTCCTTACGGATGAGAGTCGGTTCAGTACCAGAAGCGATTCTCAATACATTTTGATTTGGAGAGAGATCGGGACCCGGTTTTATCCCAACAACATCAAGGAAAGGCAACGGTACGGTGGTCCTGGAGTTCTTGTCTGGGGAGGCATTACGCTGAACGGGTGAACTGAGCTCCACATTTTCGACAGAGGGTCTGTAACCGAGGATCGCTATTGTGAGGAGGTACTTCTTACCCATGTACGTCTGTTCCGAGGTGCCATTGGCCCAGACTTCATTTTTATGGATGACAAAGCACAGCCGCATCGGACTCTTGCTGCTGTTGAGGAGCTGCTGGAAAGTGAATATATCTCTCGAATGGATTGGGCAGCGTATTCCCCAGATTTAAATCCCATAGAACATGTATGGGATACTTTGGGGAGACGTATTGCAGCACGCTTACATTATCCGGAGAATACCCAACAACTCAAACAAATGCTGATTGAGGAATGGGCACTCTTACCGCAAGAAATGTTGCACCAGCAGGATCTGAGTATGCGGAGACGGTGCAAAGCAACCATTGCAGTGAGGGGAGGGCATATACCATATTAAGGAGCATCTGCTTGTTGTTCCTCTTGTTGGATAGACAATAATGAGTCACGATACTATACGTTCAATAAAGCTTGTTTTTGTTTGATTCCATACCGTATACATTGTTTTCCTTTTTCAGCGCCGATGCTTTCGTCGTCCTTTACGTACATAATACTCTCCCTCATTTCTGACTTTCATGTCTCTCAGATGACTTTTCGTGAAGTTATGGCAATAAACCCAACTGTTGCTTAAGTTTTGCACACCAGTGTATATTAAAGGTTCGTTAAATTCAGTCGCAAATTATCTTTCTCGTTATGTTAATAACATCTCAATAGCTTTACCTGAGTCTAAAGATCTCATTGAAGAGCAGCGTGAGGATCCTATTCTAGGTCACATCATACAGAAAATTCATCAAAATGACGTGAGCTCACAAATTAGCAGTTATTTTATTGATGGGGAAGGTTTATTATACCATTTGTCTAAGCACCCGTCCAGGTCTCTCTGGCCCACTACCACTAGAAAACAAATTTGTATTCCACATTGTCTTAAATCTAAGATTCTCGGATCAATTCATTCCGAATATGGAGGGCATCTTAAATTTTTTAAAACTTACCACCGACTCAGTGAAAATTTCTCTTAGCAAAATATGTACAAGGATACTAAAAATTTTGTTCGTTCGTTCCTGTGTACCATATGTTTATCTCGAAAAAATTCTTTCAAAATACCACCAGCTCCTCATCAGTCAGCAGAACAGAGTCAAGAACCGGGAGAAACGTGTCACATTGATATTTTCGGTCCTTTAAATACCACGCCTAAAGGTAATATAGTATAGTTGTTTTGTCTATGATAGACGCATTTACAAAGTTCATTCATATCGTCCCACTTCCTGATATTAAGTCCAGCACGATTTCTAAGGCTTTCTTTGATAATTCTATTGTACATAGGGTCTGCCCCCCTTAAATTAGTTTTTGATAATGCCACGTATTTTAAAGGTTCTGAATTTTTGGAATGTTGCAGAGTTATGGGTACTCAAAAAAGACATATATCAAACTATTCAGCTCATGTCAATGGGAGAGTAGAGAAACCGAATCAATCTCACTAGTCAATATACTTGCAACAATTACGCAAAATACAAACGACTGGGATGAACAACGTACACACACAATGTTAGCATTAAACTCCGTGATTCATGAGGCTACAAATACGTCGCCTTTCTTCTTAGAACATGGATGAGACATTCAATTGTCTTACACTTACCAGAAAAACTATGAAACGCCACAATATAAGTACGAATATGTTGAGAAACTTTTACCCTGTTTAAAACAAATTTTTCAGAAGGTTTTGAAGAATCTAAAAGAGCAAGAGAGGCATCGCACATTAATCTAAAAGCAAGGACGACAAAGTCACATCATTATGATTACAAAATCGGTTCTTTGTGTTTAATTAATCCTCTAACCGGATAGCACGGAAAATTCCGTCAGTGTAAAGATGCTTCGAAAATGGACTGCACTGATTTTTCTGCCTTCAAGTAACGTTTTCAAAAGCGGATTAGCCGCACTTTTCTGAAATCCTTTCCCCCTTTTAAAGGTTTAACATCTTGAAAGATAATTGGGGACGGTGGAAGCATCACAGCAGGACACTAATAGAAAACTTTATGGCTCGCAGGAAACCCCGTGTTTTGACCCTGGGGCAATCGTAAAAAATCGAGGGAAAATTTCTTTAGACCCCAGGAAGTGTTTATTTGTTACCTCGTTTTTTTAAAGTTTTGTAAAGTCCCAACGCATAAGTAAAATATGTTACAATTCAATTTTGATTTGAAACTGTAACAAGTTGGGGCGTGTCAGTGCAATCTGCTATTTTATATAGTTAGACAAATTATCTTTTTTAAGTATATCCTTTCGCTTCATTTTTCTTACTTTAATCAAAGCTTTCAGTTTTTGAAACATGATTATTTTATTATAAGATACCGAAAAAAATTAATAAAACACCAAACTCATTAAAATTTGAAACCTTTTCCATTTTCCAACCACTAAAAATGAATAAATTTAAAATTCATCAAATCATTTAAAACATTTTCTTACACTTTGATAAAAATAATAACGAAAAAATAAAACTAATTAAGATTTATTAGTTTTTTTTTTTTTTAGATTTCAAAGCCCAAGTGTTCAGGGAAGTTTAAGTACAGTGCCTAGTTATATATTGTTAAAATACACCGAATTATATTTGAATTTTAAGTGCCTGAACTTCAGTTTACATCAAAGACAACATGAATGAAGATTTTCACACATTTTTTTTTATAACTTGAATGTTTGAATAAATGGTAATCAAAAATATACGGAAACATTTACAGTAGACATTTATGCATATAAATAAACATAAAAATTAATTTTATATTCGAGCTAATGAAAAACATTCGAATTATATATTGTTCAAAAATATCTATTTATACAAAATACCTCAACATTTATCTTTTTTAAGGCTAACTCAATAAGTAATTAAAATCTGGATATTTTTTGAAATATGGACCTTATAAAGCTAGAAATTTTATGTTAGAAATTCCATTTGACATTTAAAAAAAAAAATGCATCGCGCAGTTAAAAATTATTTACCATAAGTTTTAGCAATTGTTTGAGTATAATAAAAATTTCAAATTTTATTATATAGCTTCTTTGGTATCATTTAATATATTTCGAATTCTCATACAATTCAGTTGAAAACCGCATGCTAAGAGCAAAAAATATACTAAAAAAAATTGATGAATATACAATTACAATAAATTCTTACATAGAAGCAAAACTGAGAAGCTAAAAAGCGTAGGAATAAAAAATTTTGAGTATATCTGAAGTAGATTTCGAAATATTTATTTTAAAGTTTAGAAAATTTGTGTGCGTTATGTGTTATACTTAATATTAATTAAATTGTTAAAATAATATGTTAATATTAGTAATGTAATCGTTTGATGACACATTCGTATACTAATAAAAATTATCATGGTCATTGATGCGAATGTCAAGAATTTTATGTAATTTTAAATTCAGACATTAAGATATTGATGTAGAAAATATAAAACGACCATCTAAAATACATGAAAAATGCAGTCTGCTATAAAATGATATTGACAAACAAAATCCGGCATTTTCACTTACTATGGCAGAGCCGGCTTAGTCAGTGGCGATCTGGAAAAACAGAGAGAGAACCGCGGTTTTGATGGATACCGCTCTAGCTTTTAAAGCTCCCAGGAAAAATTATATATATATAA
This sequence comes from Trichonephila clavipes, assembly GCA_019973935.1. Lineage (NCBI taxonomy): Eukaryota > Metazoa > Arthropoda > Arachnida > Araneae > Nephilidae > Trichonephila > Trichonephila clavipes. The sequence continues at coordinate 22,982 of BMAU01015263.1, read as the reverse complement.
ATTACAAATGCAAAAATAAATCTTGTAATTTTCCATACATTTTTATAAAAATGAATTGTGGAATTGGCTTCCTATACATTGTTGTGTTTGACAATATCTAAGGTAAACAACCCTACTTTAGATAGATTTGTACTACTTTTTCGTAACCGTTATAGTTTTAAAATTAATTCGCGCAGCCGAAATACACCTTTTGTACCCTTAAAAATTTATGTAAACTATAACGGTTAATTTTAATTTATGCAACTTGTGAAATGTTCATAATTAACCATTTCCGTCTAAACAGTTTACATGAAAAAAAAAGTTTGGACTCCCTCATTCATTAGGGATTTATATAAGATTCTAACATTAAATTTTATTTTTCACCGAATAGGATCGAGTGGTAGTGTATAGTGCTTCCACACCACAGGTCTGGGGTTCTATTAACGGGCTGCGCAAGGTCGACTCTGCCTTTCATCCCCGCTACATTGGGTCGATAAATGAGTACCAAGTTTGCTTCGGGTCTTAAACACTGAAGGTCTCTCTTCAGACAGACCACCAAATCGGGACATCTGTTCATGCACCTCAGCGTCAAATGGTCACGTGTATTATGATGGGCACAGTAGTTCCTGGCCCTCATGGATTGTTGTGCTTCGGAGTTTGAGTCTTAAGTTTGAGAATTACCTCACTTTGGGGATACGCCTTAGATAAACATGTATTTCCACTCATTTGCAATTAAACATTTTTCTTCCAATTACGCTTATTTCAGAAGGAAGTTTGATTTTTCAAATGTATTTGCTTAATAACATGTATATTTGTGTATTATATTAAACATTTTATCAATTTTTAGCTCCTCTAAAAGCTTTTAGGACTTTACAACTGATCTTACAATCCATATACGTTTTATAGTAGTGTATTTAAAAATAATAAAGACATTTTTACGACTGTGTGAGCTGTTATGTCTCGTTTATAAATGTAAAAAATTGCATTCAGCTACAGTTTTTAAAATGTACTGAAATAAGTGGAGAAATAGGATATTTACATATTATGAATATTTTTGACTGCAGTAAGATATATTTATATTTCAGTTTCTTTACAATTTGAATAGAAGTTGTAAGCCATTTTGCGAATAGTTTGATGTTGAGTATAAACCCATAGAATGTTTAACATTGTAAAGTGTTTTACTTTGATACCAGCACACATTAAAATAAGGCTCATTTGTAGATATATGATCAACTTCAGTGATATTTAAATTTTCAAAAATAGTCCACATGTACGAAAACATTCTTTCACAACCGCACACCACATCTCTCTCATACTATATCTTCCCTACAGCAGGAAATATTTGTGTATACTGAAAAATTTAATACAGGATACAGTAGAAAATGGTTAGAAGTACTGTCATGCGCATTTGAAGAAGTATATCCCCATTAAAATTAAGAATTATTGACTGTGAATGTGTGTTATTTCCATCACAAATGCCGATGTAGAAAAGGAATTTTTATTTAATACAAGAAGTTCAAAAAAGAGAACACTAGGAAGGAAAATTTAAATTTTTTCCGAAAAATATTCTGTTAACATAAAAATATCTTTTATATGATTTTAATTAAAATAAATTAAAAGTATTGAAATCCTTTTTTATGCTATTTTAAATTAAAAATATAACTGAATAGAGAAAGATCGGTTTTATTTCATAAATATAATCATCGTATGTATATCACCGTGGTACCAGTTATTGTGTTATTGTTTAAAAAATGAGTTAGGGCCTTTGCTCTTTTTACTTATTACTTTTTTTAAAAAAAAACAGGAAAGTGAGAGCGTTTTCTTACTCTCATATTCAAAAATGAATACAGAATGCTTTTTTCTGGTTCAAATCGCAATACCAAATATATATATATATATATAATTTTTATAAAATATATATATATATATATTTAATTTTAAAAATGACAGAAAAATAAATTTTATTTGAAGAAAATATAATTATTTTTCAACTTCTAACATACTATTTATTTCATTTTTTCCTCTTTTTTTTACCTTTCATTTTGTTTAAATTTTACTGTGACTGAACATATGGGAGAAACACCGAATTCCATTACGCTTTCAAAGAAGATTGCCCAAGTCAACTTAACAGCTAGCTGTAAACGATTGATGTCTTGGTTCTTACTTTACAAACTGACCGAACTGGGTCGTAAAATTGTCCCCGTTCGACCTCCCAAGTTCTAAAAGGGGGAAAGGAAAGAAGTCCGTTGCATTTTTAAAGCGAACTTCAAAATAAGAGTTAAACGCTTTCGGAATAACTTTTCAGGAGGAAGGTATCCAGTTAGAGGGTTAAGACGCCTGATATTAAATCTAAATTATCTCCAAAGCTTAGACCTAAGTTCGAAGGTCCCTACAGAGAAGTAGAGCGTTTTTATAACGTCAATTATAGAGTTCAACATGTTGAGCAATTGAGAAAGAGGTTTAACACACATGTCAATCGAATGATTCCTTTCATTAAGAGATTTTCATGTTTGCACCTAAACAATTTAGACAACACACCGCCGGGCGATACGAAGGTTAAAAGTATTAATTCAAGTCCGCGGTATAATTTAAGGACTCATGCAAACAATTTTGTTAATTAGTTTAATTTTTATTGCCCATTCTTAAAGAGAGTAAGAGTTTTTGTTTGTTTGTTTTGTTTACATTATTGACGTTCCGTCACTGAAGGAGAGATCACACCTAGACCACGGAACCTTGTATTGAGATTGTTTACTTTTGAGAAAAAAAATATATTGTATACATGTCATTTCTATTTTATGTTGTTAATATATGGTACATGTTGTTTGCAACAGAAATCAAATTTTGGGGTCTCTTTGTACACCTGTCAAGAAATTTGAGGTATTGATAATGTTCATAGAATTAGCATTTTCACTAATCAAATAATTTTTTGTTGTTATTACTTATTTATTTACGCTTTTGTTCATTGTCTCTTGCTTGAATAATTTTATTTTATGTTTACTTGATTGTGTTATGATTATTTACTTCGCTTGTGAATTCTTTTATCTTGCAAAACTTTTTTTTAATGAAAGTACCTTGTGGGATGCATTGAGCATAGTGTATAATTTTTTTGTTGTTTATTTTTTGAATAATGATATCATTGGAACTTGTGCTTATATGGATGTTTGTTGATAGAGTTGGTTGTTTAATTTTTTTTCTCTTGAAAATTATCTCGATGCTTTAATCGATACTACTTATGTTAATTTTGTGTTTGTCATTTAATTGCGATATTTTTTATCAAAACTTGTAGAATTTGTCGGTTAGGTGTTTCAATTCAATTTGGTTGTTTTGTGTTTGTGCTTTCGCTTTCGAATTTTTTTTTTCGTGTATTCGAGTTGAATTGTTGTTTAGAGAAGGGATTATACAGTCAAAAATTTTGTCTCGCTTTGTGTACTATTTTCGAATATGTATTGAATGTTTGATTTAGGTTAGATGTGTTAGGCCTGTTGGTTTAGATTAATTTTTTTTCTACAAAGCAGCGTTTGGCCAGATTATTGAGTTGAGTACTGATATTATTTGAGTCTTCTTTTAATTTTGATACATTGGATTTTAATTGTAGTTTTGGATTGTAATTTGGTAGTAGGTGTGTGGTCAGATAATGGAATTATTAAACTAGTGATATATTGTGTAGGTGTAGTGAGAGTTTAGCTTTGAGTTATTGGTATTGGGGTCAAATATTTGAATATAGAGGCTAATTAAGATTGTTTAAGTTTGTAGATATTGAGTTTCGATATAATTTTTTTTGTTGTATAAATGTTTAAATGATTATGTGAAAAATTGAAGGATATGGATACTTTTGAGTTAATGATATTGTGTAATATTTGAGGAAGTAATTTGAAGGATATAGATACTTTGAGATAATGGTAATGTGGAAAAATTGAGGAATTATTTGAAGGGTACTGAGCAGTTTGAGTTAGTGTTATTGAGATATAGGAGATAAATAATTTTGATTTAATGATTTTGTGAGAAATTTATTTAAAGGAAATAGATGATTTTTTGAGTTAACGGTACTGTGGAAAGTTGAGGATGGATTTTTAGAGTTAAGGAGAATCATTTTGATGAGTTTGAAAATAACTTTGAATCATTGCGTTGAATTACTTGGAACGTTCAGAAGTGATGTCGGTTAGTTAAGTAAAATTTTTTGGGGGGAATTGTGTTGTTGAATTATGTGAAGAGGCTGGAATTTTTTGTTGTTGATTTTACTTTACTCCAAATGTGTTGGTACGCATGTTACAGGTTGAACTAACAGTTTTATGTTTGCAATTTTTTTTATTTCTTCAACTGCATTTGGGATTTCTGGAATGCATTTCTCAATTTGGAAATCCACATGTATTGAATGTAGAATTTTTTTTCTCTCTATAATTTTTTTATGTATTTATCAAATAGTTCAATTTTTTAAATTCAGAATTGCATTGCTATTTTTATTGTACATTCTGTTTCTTGTGTTGGCGGTTCGGGCATGCGGCAAATTGTTTTCGCAGGGAATGGGATGTGCAATTTTTCCGCCTTTGTAAGCATTGGGGTGCATTCTGATCACATGCACACTCATTGCTTGCAATTTTAATTTTAATTTGAAATATTTGTCTTACATTTTAATCAAGGCTTTTAGTGAATTTTTACAATTTCTTTGGCTATTTAGCATTGTCAAAGGTTACAAATTTTTTTTATTAATGTACACTTATTGTTTGCAATTTTAATTTATTTTGCAATATTTTTCTTACATTATAATCAATGCTCTTAGCGAAATTTTACAATTTCTTAGGCTATTAATCATTGTCAAAGGCTACAAAATTCATTTTTTTGTTTGATACATACACATCATACTATTTATGTCAGAATTTTGATATTAGATGTTTAAATGTTGTGTTTGTTTTCTTAAAATGCTAACATGGTTTCGTTTTTTCCCCTTCTCTTTTAAACTTTGTTTTTGCCTAACCAAAACTGTAGTCAAATTCTTATTGATTATGTTTGTTTCACTTGTAATAATTTCTTTTATCACAGTTTTTAATGATTGTATTTGTGGTTATTGTGTTAGCGTCAAGGCTATGATGATATATATATGGTTCGAATTTACCATGCGTTATTGTATTTTATTTTTGCATTTAGTGTCAGACGCTTAATTAAGATTGTGATGACCCCCCTGGGTCACACCTTGAACACCAAGATTAATTTGAGGCAAAGAACCACTAAGAGCCATATTGAATAATAATAATATTTATTTATTATTATAATTTTCTCAAAAAAATCTCTGATAACATATAATAAGATAATGTTACATCTCTTAAAGGGATTTGTCTTTATATTAAATTAAATTACTAAGGATGCAATTAATTAATAATCAAGCTCAAGCTCAAGTAAGAGATCCGAGAAACACACGTATTCGAATTCTTAACTTTCATTAAATTTAACAAAGTCGCTCAAACTGACGCTTACTTTAAACGTACGTGAATTATATTTACCACTGGTTTATATCAGCTTTCTGGTACGTCTCGCAGCATGACATCTTCACGAATCTAATCTTCTTGAATCTTCTAGTAATGCGTTTAAAGTTACACTGGATCAATAGTCTTCCATCATCTCTCTTGCTATCTCGCAGCGCTCGACTTAAATACCTTATCTAATTTAAATATCCCGCACATCTTTTTGGAGTTGATTGGAAATAAATGCGAATTTATATTCCCCAAAAAGACGCCTAAGAAGATTAGTGGAAAGGTTCCGTACAGATTCGTCACAATTCCCTCCAAAAAGAAAAAAGGATTTATTCGAATGTCACAAACGGCCTGAAAACAAATTATGTAACCAATTCCTAGACTTGATTTATAGTCTCGACGACTTTAATATATATATCTACCAATCGGATACTAAAAATTCTCCTTCCTTAAGGGAAAGAAAAAAAATTATGACCTAAAACTACACTTTAAAGGACGTAACATTTACAGAATTAGATTTCCCTACACCACGCCCATTTGGCTCTGAGGCGAGGGAAAAACCACCGAAGTGGTAAAAAACCTGCTGCGTGGTTTACTTAACTACTTAAAAATCTACTTAAATATTATAAAACATATTCGGACTTGCATCTTGCTTCTTTTGTTGACTATAGAATGCTCAGGGTCAGCTACCCTGAAATGAGAATTTCTTTGTGTGAAAAAAAAACATCTATAGTATATACAGATTCCTTCATTTTTTACATAACATTTTCATATACATCAATTGAAGCATCTGGTTCCCATTCCATACATGCTGCGCTTGTTAGTATTAAATGTTAGCTCTACCTAATTACGCCGCGTCCCAAGTCACCTGATGTGAGATAAAATATACGCATATATATACATACAATTTCAAACATTTTTTTAAAAAAACAATAAAATAAACAACCAATGGAATTTTCGCATCTTAGCGAAGTCATACATAGAAGTAAACAAATGAATTCTTACAAATGTTTTCTCCAAATTTATGCAAAAAAATTAATAACACAAAAGCTAATTTTTCTCATCAAGAAAAAACACACTCATTGTAGTGTCCCCTTTTACTTAGGTTCTTAAATTAAAAATCCGCCCGTGACTTGCTTCATTGCAATAATTCTTCCGACCACTTGTTCGAAAGGAGAAAAAAAGAAACGATGCAACCTGATATTTTTCTTTGTCCTTTATTCGCTCCAATCCACTGGATCTCCGTCTAAGGCTTCTATACTGAGGCTCCTTCTCCTGATGTTGTTCTGTGGGATTCCTTCCATTCCGATGTTCCTCCGCTCCTCTGGAAATCCTTCGGGTTGTCTTACTCGGCTGCGTAGGTAGTACGGACAAGGTCTCACTGCTGTTTCCTGTTTAGACTGGACAGGTCTCCTCTCAGCTGCCCTGTTGGTTCCGTTTTTAGTTAGCTTTGTCTCCCGGGCCTTGTTGTATTGCGCACTTCCTTCGTGCCTGCTCCCTTCTGTAGGTGGTTTGTCCTGCCTGGAATCTTGTTAATGAGAGGGATCTGCAATGGACTGTGATCCCTGGGAGGGGTAATTAGGTCTTCTATATTTATAATTTCGAGATGAAACTAAGGACGGAATTGCTCTTTTTATCCCCTGTTTTGGTTCAGGGGTTGGTCTTTTCTGGTTCCTATATTCGAACCCCTGCAGGGAACGTTTTCTGCAAATTTTGGACCTCTTTAAATCCTTCCTGTCCCCTGATCCATTTGACTCTACTTTACGTTTCAATCTCGGATCCTCCCATCCGGCATTACCCTTACTTGATTTATGACCGTCACTCTCCTCACTCGAGGTTTTCCTAGATCCTTTGAATCTTCCTGGTTGCGATCTACTTGACCTATTACTCGACCTCTGCCCTTCATATAGTGTCTCAGAATGACTGTACGAACTAATTGTGTCAGATTGTCGTGGGCGGTACACTCGCACCTGATCACTATTAACTGTTACCCTTTTACCCTTCTTCAAAAATAATTAAATTGTTATTCCGAACCTCCAACACTCTATATGACCCTTCAAACTTAGGCATAAACTTTCCAACCACTCTCCAACCCGTAGCACTTATAAAATGAGTTTGTACCAACACCAAATAATTGACTTTGGTGTTAACTTCCCTCCTTTTCCGATTATAATATTTTCCCCAATTTTTGTGTTGTTTCCGCATATTCTGCCTTGCTTCATCGAATAATTTCTCAATGTTTCTTCGTACATATTCAGCACCCTCTGTGACATTTATTAGTTTGCTAAAAGGTGTTATAATTTTCCTACTTAAGAATAACTTAGCCGGAGTTTTATTTGTTGTTTCGTTCACTGTGAAGTGCGCAGCGCGAAAGCGAATTCATGAAGAAATCGGTCCCAGTTTTCGTGATTTTCTTTTACAAAACAGGCTATCATCTGGACTAAATTGCGATTAACTCTTTCCGTATTCGCCTGTCGTCTGTATGTTACCATTTTCATATGTTTTATGTTCAACCTGTGACATCTGATACCTCTGATATAAATTGGGGGCCGTTATCACTAATTAAAGAAATTGGAGCTTCGTAACGTGAAATATAATTCTCAAAAAGGGCGTTAGCTATGGCCTGGGCCGAAGCTTTTCGTAAAGGAATAATCTCACTCTACTGAGTGAAATGATCAGTTATTACTAATAAAAATCTATATCTTTCGGGTCGGGATGCGGGGTAAGGGCCCTAATAGGTCTAACGTTACAATTTCGATGGGGTAATTCGATACTATCGAAATTAAACGACCAGCTGGTAGCGCGTTTTTATAACTAAATTTTTGACACCGGTCACAGGTTGATACATATTCAAATATATATTTCCTCATATATGGAAATTAACATGTGTCGCGTAATTTAAAATAGGTCTTCCTCTTTTCTAGATGGCCTGCTAATGGCAGATCATGAAATTCTTTCATTATCGTTTCGCGAAGCGATCTAGGAATATACACTCTTAGTTCTCCAAGAGTTGTAGAATATTTCTCGCGTAAAAGAGTAGACCGTCGATTAATTTAAAGTCCTGGGACCAACCCTCACATACAGTCGCATTAAGGGAACCGTGGTCTGGGTTTTTTAAATAACGATAGATGTGTCCTAACTCAGGATCTTCCCTTTGCTCTTGAATGAGTTGTTCTCGGGAGTTTAAGGCTAGGGCTCGAAGAGCTGCGCACGAAATTTGTGATCCATCCAGATTGCCTACTGGATTCCTAGACAATACGTCCACGACAACGTTTTGGACCCCCGTCCGATGTTCCCATTCTATGTTGAACTCGGATAACTTGAGTGTGCCCATCTAATCATTTGACTATATAAATTTTTCCCATTCGTTAGCTTTGTTAATGCCACGTGATCTGTGATTACCTTCACCGGCAGGGATCCGAAATAAGTTTTAAACTTATTTAATGCCCATATCACCGCCAAACATTCGCGTTCAATAACAGTATCGTTTTGTTCCGCTTTATTGAGGGTTCTAGACGCGAATGCAATAGGTCTGTGGTTTTGATTAAGCACAGCACCAATTCCGACCCCACTAGCATCAGTAAATAAGTTAAACTGTTGTGTAAAATTCAGCAATTGTAAAACTGGTGCCTCTATTAATGCTCGTTTTATCCTATCAAAAGAATCCTGTGCTTCTGTCGACCAATTAAATTTAGCCCCCTTTTTCTTTAACCGATATAATGGTTCACATTTATCTGCATACTTGGGTATAAATTTCTGATACCACCCCGCCATCCCTAAAAATTTCGACAACTCCTTGCTATTTTTAGGACGTTTCATTCTGTGACTGCCTTCACTTTACTATTGTCTGTTTCGATCTCATCTTTACTTATTACGAGACCTAAATACTTCAATTTGTCACGTGCGAAGTGGCATTTTTCTTTATTTAGTGATAGCCCTGCGTCTCTCAACAATGTAAATACCTGATTTAAATGATCTAAGTGTTCATTAAACGATGGAGATGTTATAATAACATCATCCATATAAACCGACACGAAGCGCCCAATAACAGGTTTTAATATTATATCAAAGGCTTTTTGAAAATTTGGCGCCGCCCCTGAAAGGCCGAAAGGCATTCTGAGGAATGCTAACGTGCCATTGCGAGTGATAAACGCAGTCTTCTCGATATCTTTTGGACTAATCGCCAATTGAAAATAACCACTTTTTAAATCCAATGTGGACATCACTCCGGTATGCGGAATGTTAGTGATTCGATCATCAATCACCGGTAATGGATATCGGGGGTATTTAGTTATTGCATTAAGTTTGCGATAATCAATCGCGAATCGATACGCCTCAGGAGAATCCGGAAGAAGGCCATTATTCTTGCGCGTTAAAACTACTGGTGACGTGTATGGGGATTAAATAGGACGGATCGAACCCTCTTGCAACATTTTCTCAATGTGATACTCAATTATTCCTTTTTTGACCCTGTCATATTTGTAGGGTCTCGACACCACCGGTCCCTTGTCCCCAGTATCGATTTCTTGGTATAAAACATTAGTTAACCCCAGCTGATCTGAAAATAGCCCCTTAAAACCATTAAATAAATTCCTTAATTTTTGCTTTTGCCCTTCACCGAGCTTTGTATCTGATAGATCAATCTCGACCGGCTTTTCCCCTTTTGGTAACTGCTTAATTTGGTCATCTGGAATGATCAGAGATTTCTGATGGAAATCTAAAGTCAATTTGGACTCCATCATAAAATCAATGCCTAAAATGCATTGGTACTGCATATTGTTAAGAATGTGAAATTCCCAGGTTTTCTGGAATTCTAGGATCTGAATCTGTAATTCGACCCGACCTAAGTGGCAACACGGGGCTCCCTGTGCCGTCACTACTCTATCTTTCGTCTTTTGACGAGGTCGATACGAAAAATATTTGCGATAGACCTCTTCTGATATGAAAGATTTCTCCACCTCCGTGTCCCAAAGGGCTGTAATGAATGTCTCATTTAAAAGAATAGGGACATACGGTAAATCTACTGGAGTCATTCGTAATGAGGATACCCTAATAGTTTGGTAATCTGTATCTGGAGGATTTTCCGTACATCGCGATCGATCACCCCCATACTCGCATCGATCGCATAAAAGTTTAAATATCTTTTTCGATCATTCTGACCCTGAAAGCACTATTCCTTGAACCACCTTGTCGACCGCCTTGATTGTGGAATCTATGATCCGATTGACCACCTCGGCGTCGACCCTCGAATCTCTGATTATCCAAAACACATTGACTCTCAAATCTATTGAACTCTCTCCGTGGTTTACTATTGTCCACGTATCTATTGTTACCTCTCGTTTCCCTCCAATTTTCCTGTCGATTCCTGTTAGGGAAACGATTGTTCTCGTTTGGTTTTATATCTCGGGATTCCCAACTCGAACCTCTGATATTTCTATTTAGAAACCGTTCCTCATACTTATCAATAATTTTTAGGAGGTTAGATGTGGGGTTTGCGGATTCCTAACCTCTACATAATCTAAAATCTGAGATTCTAACCTATTAATAATATGATCGATCAATTTTTCCTCCGTCATTTCGAGTTTTAAGATTTTGTGAATCTTCAACAAATCATACACAAAATCAGACGGTTTTTGGTTATGCTTTTGAGATGATGAATAGAAACGCGTTTCTAGCTCCGACCTATTTCTAACCACGAGGAACTGTTCTAACAAAGCTTGCTTTAAGTGCGCGTAATCCGTCGCCTTGTCTTCAACAACCCTATAACCTAGAATCTCAAACCAATCTAGTGCCTGTCCTGTGAGATAAACCTTTAAATATGCACAAGCCAGTTGTGTGAGTATCTCTTAGTATGTTAAGTTATTATCCATATTTTCCAAAAATTCAACCACATTCTCCACCCCCGAAAAATACTGCTCAGGGATGATTCGAAAATTAGATCCGACTCTAAACTCGGGATTTACTCGTTGGGCGCCACTGTGATGACCCCCTGGGTCACACCTTGAATATCAAGATTAATTTGAGGCAAAGAACCACTAAGAGCCATATTGAATTATAATAATATTTATTTGTTATTATAATTCTCTCAAAGAAATCTCTGATAACATATAATAAGATAATGTTACGTCTCTTAAAGGGATTTGCCTTTATATTAAATTAAATTACTATGAATGCAATTAATTAATAATCAAGCTCAAGCTCAAGTAAGGTTTAACGAAATAGGAGATCCGAGACACACTCGTATTCGAATTCTTAACTTTCATTAACTTTAACTAAGTCGCTCAAACTGACGCTTACTTTAAGCGTACGTAAATTATATTTACCACTAGCTTTTATCAGCTTTCTGGTACGTCTCGCAGCACGACATCTTCACGAATGTAATCTCCTAGAATCTTCTAGAAATGCGTTTAAAGTTACTGGCGCAATAGCCTTCCATCATCTCTCTTGCTACCTCGCAACGCTCGACTTAAATACTTTATCTAATTTAAATATCCCGTTCATCTTTTTAGAGTTGATTGGAAATAAACGCGAATTTATATTCCCCAAAAAACGCCTAAGAAGATTAGTGGAAAGATTCCGTACAGATTTGTCACAAGATTATTCAATTTATTCTTTTTGTTGTTTTACATATAAATAGTCCTTGTGAATTGTTCGGTGGCCCGAGTCTCATCTCAATTTCAATTTTTTTGGACGAAAGATGAATTAATTCTAGATGTTATTTGTTTATTTTTTTCTTTTATCTCAGAACGTTTAGGGAATTAAGACTTAAGTTTGAAATCTTATGCTTAAAATTGTTTTTTTTTTTTTTGTTTTTTTTTCTTTATATATTTCCGCTGCAATTTATGGGGAGGACATGGTTGATGTTTGGAGTCTACGGTGGATGACAGCTGGGGTCGAGTTTCTCATATGTCCACACGCACAAAAAAAAAATATTTTTTTTTCTCTACACTTGGGTTTTCTTAAAATTTTGTTTATAAGTACTAATATAATCTCCTCTGGGAGACATTCTCTTTTCTCTCATAGGGTTGATGGAAATTCGGCATTTCGTCGACTACTGATGGATCTACACACCATGAGTAAATCCGCATAAGTTGTATCTCAGCAATTATCACTTCACGGAGCCTCACCAGATCACCGAACTTTCTTCTCATTGTTAACACATGAATTTATTTTGTAAATTCGCAAATATTGCAAGAATTTCATCGGATTACCGTATTTTCTTCTCATTATGGACACACGATTTTTTTTGTTGTGTTGCTTTTTTTGTGCGCTTTGTATTTGAGAGAGGGAGGAGTGATGGAAGGCCAGGAATTGTCCAGGGTTTTGGAAATCGTACCTGGTTTTTTAGAGATTTTTGTACGAGTCCCCCTTGACCGGATGTGGTGAAATTCCTCTGGTAGGGAGTGTCAAAACTTTTCCCGCGTTTTCTGAGTCAGTGAACGCATAAATTTTAAGGCGTTGTATCACTGCGCTGGTCTTTTTGACCAATCAAAGAAAAAATACAGGAGAGAGCAAAGAGTTCAACTCCAGGATTTTTGGGTGATGAGGTGCGGAATAAAAAGAGAACGCACCCGAATTTCGAGTGAGTGAGTGAGTTAATATTAACGTCGCACTGTTAAGCTACACGAGGGCTTTTGGCGACGGACCACGTAATTTTGAACCATGGTCAAGTGACGTGGACGACACCTGAGCTGGCACCCCCTCTCCTAACTACCACACCACACCAACGGGAGGACGTTTCAGCTCTCGACAGATTTAACGTGCATCGCTGCCCTACACGGCGGGTCTTTAATGGTACTGGGATCGAACTCATGACATGCCTGCCATGGTTGGATACCTTAACCACTGGGCTACCGCAGCCCCACCCGAATTTCGAGGAAGAGAGCCTCTCCCAGATTTGCAGATAAAATTAAAACCACTGGAGCCCCAACCAAGGACTGGGCACCCATCATGTCCCCGCCATCTTCACTCCCTCTCTGTCAAGCTAAGTTCCAATTTTATTGATCTTTTTTTGTAAAACCTAATTCCTTAATTGAGCTTGTAAACCTAATTCCTTAATAAATTTATCATTAAGCGAAAAAGTTAGTTCTGTTAATTGACGATTCTTGTTTTATTTAACATTAGTCAGGATGCGATGTGTAATTATTAAACAGGGTTACTTGAAAGAAATAAATTAAATTAGCGTCGCATCAGTATCCTCTAGATTGCTGATATTCTATGACGTCATAGTTTTCATTTCTCCTTCATTAATTAAAAAAAAAATTTTTCTTATTCTTCCTCTGGGGTCACTATTTTTCGTGAGTTTCAAAGAGATTGAGTAGGGATGTGTGAGATCGGATGTTAAGTAAGCGGAATAATATATATTTTTCAAGGATAGAGAGAGTAGGGGTGGCTCTAGGGCCGGAGAAAATGGACCCCTGCCCCGGGTGGAAATTTCTAAGGGTGGCATTGGATCAAACTTGAAAAATCTCTTATTTTTTGTCACAAAAAATTTGATATATTTTTTGAAATATTATTAGGTATGAATTTGGTATTTCATTTCACGTATCTTACTTCCTTATTTTGTATTCTGTATGTTTAATGTCAGTTTTTTTATGTTGAAACTTAAAAGAGTTTGAAGCCGGATTGTATGTTCAATCATAAAATTAGATATAATTTTACACATCTTTCACTAGTAATTTTCTCCCCATCCCGGAGTATGTCACAAAAGACATTCCTTTCACCCATGTGATATCCGGTGTTAGCTGTCCAAAAGGGTACAGAGGCAATAATATTTTTTTTTCTGTTGTTGTTGATAGAGTCACAGGAGATGTTTTATTTTAGTCTTGAGTATAGATACAATAAATTAAAGTTAACGTTTGTGATTCCCACCATCAGTAGACTCTTTTTGGAAAAAAATTGCATGCTGAAATGGGGGATTTCTTCTCTTACATTTTACTTGTTTGAACTAATAAGGTAGCTATATCCTTAATGTCGAATTAATTTTATACCGCCGTATCAATGATACAGAGCCCCAACATGTGTGTATCGACAGTTCCCTTAACATAGTTCTTATATCTAAAAAAAGGGTGCCGAAGGAATTTTGATACATGACCCAATCAGAACTAGCTACGCCAGTGCTTAAGATAGTATATATACATATTATATGTGCTGCCTTTTTGTTTACAAGAATTATTCAAGTTTTAAAGGTTTTTATGTGTGACTATTTATCATTTTTAATTATAATGTTGCTTTGGAGAAAAAGGTGGCAGGTTCCATTTTTGTCCGGGGTGGCAAAACTGCAAGATCCGGCCCTGGAGAGAGAGAGCTATTTACTTTTCGGCAAGAGTGCGGTGTGTGATAGATAACGCACGCATTTTTTTCTATTTTATGTCACGCACTTCATTTAAGGAACCATGCGTGACGCATTCGCTGTGTGAGTTGATAGGAGTTTCTCACTTAAATGCCGTAAGCGCATTCTTACCATAATATATGGGTGTGTAATAAACTGTGATGTCCAATCCATTGTGAGGAGCTTATTCAATTAAGAACAACAGTTTTTATGTCTTGAGAAAGAGTGCACACCAATTGTATCAATTTGATAATTATTTAAATAAATGTTTACTAAATGTATTTCCTCAAAACTGTCTGAAATATACATTTACATTGAAAACACAAACTCAATGTTGGAACAAGAACTGGCATGTTGTTTTGCGCGAGGAACAAAAATTAGGATATAAATTTTGTTCATGTTCTCATGTGTTTGACTTCGTGATCCCTTTAACCGATGTGTAAGTACCTATATATTTTTTATTTCTAGTTCATAATTCACAAATATAGAGACAGATTACAGTTATTGTGCTCTTAGTATGTTCTTAAGAACATAACGAATTACAACATTTGAACACTTTAAAATACTAATCTATTTCACATCATCATAACAACGCAAGCAATCCAACAGTTACAAATGTACAGTTAACAACGACAGTTACAGTTATCATTACTTTCCCCCCTCCTTTTTTATGTTATTAATTATATGACACAGTCTTTTAAATGAGCTTCTGGTTTGCGAACGCTGTTACTTCTTCTGTGGACATTACAATCTAACCAGTTGCATATTTTGATCTATTAATTTTAAATTAAAAATATTAGTAACTTTATATGAAAATATTCTAATGGATGAAATCTTCAATGTTACTGTATAGCTCGTTTGTGTGTAAGTTTAAGTTATAATTTTTATCTTTATGATAAATAGATTTAAACTTTACTATCATAAATTTTATACCTACATCTCTACCAAAGTAAGAAGTTAGCATGCGAAAAATAAAGAAATTTCTATGTTTTGACAATATCTAATAAGTATAAAATGTTTTTAATGAAAAAACCTTGTATAAAAACATTCCAAACTATCAAATCTTAAATTAACACAAAAACAGATTTTAGAGGAACACTGAATTTACCCTTTTAGCTTCATAATAAATA
Source organism: Trichonephila clavipes (assembly GCA_019973935.1). Lineage (NCBI taxonomy): Eukaryota > Metazoa > Arthropoda > Arachnida > Araneae > Nephilidae > Trichonephila > Trichonephila clavipes. The sequence continues at coordinate 7,077 of BMAU01015263.1, read as the reverse complement.
AATTATTATACATAAATAAAGTTATAATTTTAAAATTTTATCATCACATTTTTAGCACAATAGAAATAATTACATATTTGTGAGTCCAAGATAGGATTGTAAATTATTGATTTTGTCTGGTCATCCATAGCAAAAATCAAAACAAAACAAAGAATATAAGATGCAACGTGGCATCTGAATAAGACAATAACGAAGATTCTGGACGATAATCGCATTTTGGGTGTTTCCATCGTTATACTGTATACCAGGCATGTCAAACTCATACTTTATTACGGGCCACATGGTCTATTTTTTTTATAAGTTGGGGCCGCATGTTTTTAATCTTCAAAAAATAAATAAAAAATGCGATTTTTATAATATTTTATGCATTTATCACACTCAAATATTTTGAATGTAATAAAGGGTGTTTTTTAGAGGTATAGAACTTTAAATTGCAAAAAAAAAAAAAAATGTATTATTCAATTGACATGAATTTTTTTTATTCGAAAGATAATCTTGTGGCATTACATTTTAAATATGATTTCTGGCATAGGACTGCCACGGCTGGCTCGGATGTAGTCCAATCTGGACGTCCAATTTCCGATGACTTTTTCCAACATTTGTGGCCGCATATCGACAATAACACGGTGAATGTTGTCTTCCAAATGGTCAAGCGTTTGTGGCTTATCCGCATAGACCAATGACTTTACACAGCCCCACAGAAAATAGTCTAGTGTTGTTAAATCACAAGATCTTGGAGGCCAATTCACAGGTCCAAAACGTGAAATTAGGCGGTCACCAAACGTGTCTTTCATTAAATCGATTGTGGCACGAACTGTGTGACATGTTGCGCCGTCTTGTTGGAACCACAGCTCCTGGACATCATGATTGTTCAATTCAGGAATGAAAAGTTAGTAATCATGGCTCTATACCGATCACCCTTGACTGTAACGTTGTGGCCTTCATCGTTTTTGAAGAAGGATTCCACGAGCCCATAAAGCGCACCAAACAGTCAGTTTTTCTGGATGTAACGGTGTTTCGACATACACTTGTGGATTAGCTTCACTCCAAATGCGGCAGTTTTGTTTGTTGACGTAGCCATTCAACCAGAAGTGCGCTTCATCGCTAAACAAAATTCGCTTATGAAAATCGGGAACAACGGCAATCTTGTTTTGGGCCCATTCGACGAATCTACGCCTTGCTTGATGATCGTTTTGATGAATTGCCAAACCAAACTGAGAATAAATCACTTGACAGCTGTTAAATCGGTCGCCATCTTGGAAAGTAATGCCAACTTAAACTTCTATACCTGGAAAAAAACACTCTTTACATAAATACTCGTTTTATATTTCTCGTTATTTTTTAAACTAGAAATATTTTACATTTTTTATTAAAAAAATTAATGTAAGAAATTCAATTTAATACCACTTTTTAGAAGATATTTGAAATGTTTTTTTTTCGCAAAGCAAGTCATCAAGATTTGATTCAAAATATTGAGCTGATGCAGTTTTTCAAATCGATGATAAATTTTGATTAATTAATCTTAACCGTTCTGAATTTTCCTTATTTTTCATTAAGGGAAATAATTTCTCGCATAAATATGTGCTTCCAAACGTAACCATTATTCGCATAACAAACAATACGTTTTAGGAAACCAATCTACTTAAAAATAAGTAAATAAATCTAGAATTCCAGCTTTCATAGATGTTTGCTTCAACAAAAAATCATATTGTATTTCAATTGGTTTCTGATTTGAAAGTTTTTATCAACAATTTCAATATCGATAGATAGAGGTCAGGTAAAAGTGTGTGTAGGAGTGGAAAGGTCCATTAACACCTGCTAAAGGGGATGGGTAGTTCCCCTCCCCCTTGGAATGTGGAATGTGAAGTTTCATGATTCGGTCTTTGGGTACGACGGAGTGAAGTCATGTCCGAGCGTTGCTAACTGTATAATAACTGTTTTCTTTAAATGCTTTTTTTAATAAACCTTAATTTTTAAAATTTAGACGCCAGGTTCTTAATTTGTTTCCGTGCCCATTGATCAGAATCAAACTTTAGTGGCGCAGCCGATAGTGATCAAGCCTTAGTGGCAAACCCCACAGGAAGAACGTTAGAGCCAGAAATTTCGATTTTTCTGGATTCCCGCGTGGTAATGAATCAGGTAAGAGTTTTTGCTTGCAACTCCCTGTAATGTAAGACGAGAGAAATTTATAAAATTATACTGTTTAATATCTATTTATTAAGAGAGAATTTTGATTTTATTTTTTGTATACGTCAGTGTACGTTTTTTTTGTTTTGCTCTGCATGTCCATGCAGTTGTATCTTGTTGAACGCCAGTTCAATTTTGAATTATTATATACATCAGTATATATTTTATTAGTCTTGTTCCATATAAATGGAAAGCAAGTTTTAGAACATCAGTTCTAAAAATTAAGGAAAACTTCAAAATCATTAATTCTCTCAGTATATTATTTTATTGCATATTCATGCAGTTATAAAATTTTGAACGCCAGTTCAAATTTCAGTTATTATATATCAGTATATTTTTTATTATTTCTTGTTCCATATCAATGGAAAGTAAGTTTTAGAACATCAGTTCTATAAATTAAGGAAAGCTTCAAAATCATTCATTCTCTCAGTATATTTTATTGCATATCCATGCAGTTATGAAATTTTGAACGCCAGTTCAAATTAAAATTATTATACATCAGTGTATAATTTATTATTTTTGCTAGTAAGGGTTAGAACATCAGTTCTAAATTCAGTTATTCCTGCATTCAGAATATTTATGTTACACTCGGACAGATATAGTTCGAACATCAGTTCGCGATTTATATGTGTATTTAACATTTTTTAATACATTTTATATAAGATTGTTGCTGATAAGTAACTACCCGAATTACTTATTGTATTTTATGAGAGTTTTGGAAAACTCATTAAGCTGTATATTCCAAGTTGTTTAATACGTATAATTGGTTAATTGTATTCGTATTTTGATGCATTAAGCAATGTAAATCGGTAAAATATACGAGTTATTTGAAACAGTTTGTGTAATCGAAAATTAATATAGAAAGAGAGATTGTATGTTTTTTTCATGATATTGTATTTATTTATTTTTGTAATGCACAATAATATAAGTTCACGTCAGTGAATAGCAATTGAGTTTATTGAAAAATTAATGCTAAAGAATAATACTTATTTCATGTCAATGAAATTATTTTGTGCTTATGTACGCATAGTATTTTTCGATTAATGTGAAAAAAATATCAGTTTAAATTGGAGATAAAACTACCGAAATATTTTGTAGGGTTCCATTATTCCAGCCAGAAATAGATTAAGTTGTGCTTATCGGTAATATTTTAAGGGATTATTGTGTATCAGTAATATTTTAAGTGATTATTGTGTATCAGTAATATATTAAGTAATTATTTTATTAGTTATTTAAGTACACTTGGTATATTGCGAAATATATAATACATTATTCTGAAATTCCTCCTAATTCATTGAGCGTTGTGTTAGTGTAGCGGATGCTTATTGTAAACAACGATATACTTGCAGTGTTTAATTTTTGGCAATCCTTTTGGGTGTTATTTTCATTTAATTATTTGTTTAGTTGCGGAAAAAGAAAAATTTCAAATGGCATTTTTGGAGAAAGCTAAAAGCAGGATTTAGTTTTGTTGGCTGAGGAATTAGGTCAAAAGGTATCAGATAAAATGACGATTATAGATTTAAAGAATATCATAATAGGTAGCAAAGATTACGAAGAGGAGTTCGTTAGAGCTCAGTTATCCGTTATTTCAGAGGAACGTGTTGAAAGGGAAACAGAGGAAAAAATCACCAGGCAGCACGCAATCCAGCAGCTGCGCTGGGAATCAGAATTGAATGAACTGCGGTTACGGATCGAAAGTATTCGGTCGAATGTTAATCGGACCAGTTGTGCAGAAGATCGTAAGAAGACATCTTCAAATTACCGAATTAGTATCGGGAGGACCGGGGAACATATGAGGGAAACATCTCCTGCTGTGTTGATGGCAGAAGCTACGATACCAGTAACTACTCCTATCAAGGAAGAAAAGGGAATGGACGATTTAAGGGTTGTTTACGTCAAGGTCAAGGGTGAGCAAGAAATGGCGAATGCTGTCATGGACACAGGTGCCCAGATGCCCGTGGTAAGACCAGATGTTGTCGAAGGACAAAACATTGATAATAGAGGGTCAATTCAAATAACGTCTGCATTTGGGGAGCATGAAATGGGTGAAGTAAAAGATTCCAACATGGAATTGAATGACCTTAGGCACGGTGTTGTGCCTGTCTCTAAAAATTTGGTTAACGACATGTTAATCTGTTCATCTGATTAAGAAGTATTAATAGAAAACTCGCAAATGATTCGCAATCCTGCGAAACTTCGAGAACCTTCAAAGGAAGAAGGAATTATTAGTTCAACAGATTCAAAATCAGTTTGCAGCCAAGAAGTGATCACCAATCTACGTCCTGAGACTTACACACAGTCTTTATTGAATGTTCCAAACGGAGATTTGGTTGCAGTAAAAATTAATGCATCGAATGTCCAAACTAATGTACAAGGTATAAAAGAAAGCAAGAGAGAGGTTGCCTTTATTTGTGTATTTAAAAATAGAATCTTGTAAAGTAATAGGCAGGGTCAGCCCCGTAAGGAATGTATTTCCGAATTTATTGACTCAATCCTGGTGCAATGTTGTCGTGAGTAGGTAGAAAAGCCGATTCTGCTGTAAATTGCGGCAGGCGGTGCAGGCGGTTGCAGGCGGTTGCGTGGCGGTTGTAGGCGGTCGACGGCAGTGCAGAGTTGAGTTGTTTCGTTCCTACTGACGAGTTGAGTTGTTTTCTCCTGTTGAGTTGAGTTGTTTCGTTCCTACTGACGAGTTGAGCGTTTCGTTCCTGCTGCTGAGTTGAGTTGTTCGTTCCTGCTGCTGAGTTGAGTTGTTTTCTCCTGTTGAGTTGAGTTGTTTCGTTCCTACTGACGAGTTGAGTTATTTTCTCCTGCATTGGCTTTGATTTTCGAGCTGAGGGGGCGAGTTAAGTATACACTGCCCTTTATCTTAACCGTCTTGATATTTTTTTAAACTTTAAAAAACATCTCTGACTGCTTCTTACTGACTGGACACTCCAAACAGAGAAGGAAGAAGAGAAATAAAAGTTGCACACACGAAGAACTGGTGTATCATCCATAGTTAAGAATACGCATAATGCATTTCAGAATTTAATAAAAATAAATTCATTACAGCCAAATCAAATTAAAACGTTTAATAAAATGTATATATAAAAAATGTCTTTAATCCAAAGGCCATTTCTAATATGAAAAAGGATTTCTTTTAAAACAAGAACAGGTAACAGACAAATATACCGTGTATAAAGTTCACATCAAATAAATTTCAAAGTGAAAAAAACTTTAAAAACCTGATATTTAAACTTTTTTTTATAAGAGTCGGCGGGCCGCATCTTATTTACTGGCGGGCCACATGCGGCTCGAGTGTTTGACACCCCTGCTGTATAGTCACGTGAATCTATCAACCAATCACCAGATTATCACGTAAACGGACTGAAAAAAAATACCGGTAAAAGCTGGCTTTTCTTTCCAACCCCAATTTGCCTGCTATTTGGGGGGTTTGCGTGGAAAGGGGTCCTTGACTTTGCAAGTTCTTTCAAACCAAATAAAAATTCATTATTGAACTCGATTGACAATTGAACTCAAATAACAATTGAAAACAGTTACTGAAAGACTCTTGACGTATTAACCTCTAAAATTCTCTTTAAATACAGAAAAGAACCAAGTTGAAACTTTCCATAACACTATATAAAGCATTCCATTTTAAAAAATTTTCGATTTAAAAATAAATAAATCATGGTCAAATATTAAGATCATACTATCTTTAATTTACAAACAATGCCAAAAGTAAAAATTTTAAATATCATCAGAAATCTCTTTGAAATACAGTGGTGGCAAAAAGTCCTGAACACACTCATTTTTTGCATAATTTTTGGGTTTGACTTCATTTTTCGTTATGAAATTATCGCACTATCTTAAACATTGTTATTGATTTTAATGTATTTTTTCATGCTGATTTCAAATCTGTTTGTAGATTTCATCTAAAATAAATAGTTTCATTGATATGTTGAAAAACCCTTGAAAAGAAAGCATAAGGTCACTGTAAGAATGAGTGAGTGTGTTTCCCACCAATGAAATGCTCCATTATTTCAACAAATCAGAGAGCAGTAGCGATAAAGGGCTGAAAGAAAAAGGTGAAATGTGGTTTATTGTATTGATTGCAGTTGTGTGCTTGTGGAAAATAGTGTATTGAAAGCAATTTGAAGTGCGTTTGTGGAAAATATTGGAATTATGGCTAAATTTTCATATATGCCTGAGAATAAAAGGTACAAAATATTACATTTGAAGGAAGAAGGCTATTCTATGCGCCAAATTGCTGTTAAAGTATCATGTGAGAAAGCGCTTTCTACTGTTGTGAGAACTGAAAAGATTTTCTGAACAAATTAGTATTGTGACGAAGGGGGCGATCCAGACGACCTCAAAAAAACATCTTTTTACGTGAAGACAGGTTAGTTCTTTCAAACAGAAAGCTAATTCCTCGCAAATTTTGAAACAATGGACTTTGACATCAAATGTGAGTGTGTGCCCAAGAACTGTTAGAGGAAGACTGCTGGAAATTGGGTTACGTGGCTGTAAAGCGCGCCCAAAACCATTACTGACTGAATTTCAACGCAAGAGGCGATTATTTGACGTGGGCGTGAACATTCATTATGGACTATTAAAGACTGGAAAAGGTATTTAGTGACGAGAGTCAGTTTTGTATTTCTGGCAACCAAAGTAGTGCCTATGTAAGACGACGCACTCATGAGAATTCAGCCCTTAGTGTCAGAAGCCCCACAGTAAAGTACCAGACAAAAGTGATGGTATGGGGTTGCATGTCTTATCGCATATGGTGTTGAAAGACTTCACATCGTTAGCGGAACAGTGAAAGTCACGGATTACATTGAAATACTACAGTCGGTCGAAAAAATTCTTGAGCACCGTGACCCTTTCAAAAAATGATTGGCAATGGAAAAC
>BMAU01015262.1:0-24716 GCA_019973935.1 Trichonephila clavipes | reverse complement strand
AAATCTAAATAAGTTTTTGGAAATTATAATTTAATGGCTAATTTTTATTTTTGCTCGAAAACGTATTATTTTATGTCATATTTTCGTATTAATTCTCGAGCAGTAGCTTTACAGGAGGAAACATACTTTAGGAAAGGAGAAAATTGATGTGCTTCGAGTGACACAACATCGATCAGTAAATACTTCTTAAGATGAATCCAAATTCCATTAATGCAGTGTTTCTCAAACTTTCAATACTGGCGACCCAATTTTCAATCATATTTTTTGTCTCGCCCCCCTGTACAAAAATAATGTATTTACTGCAATAAAAATGCACTTTGAGAGAGAGACGCTAAAATTACAATACGATCTTAATTATAAACCGTACAAATTAATACGATAAGTATATTAAATTTTTTGTATATGTAACTTTTAAGTAATATATATATTTTAAGAAAATTACTTAAAATATATATTACTTAGAGTTATGTTATTTTTCTTTCTCTAATTTTTAAATTGGAACAGATCGCAAAATGATGTATTTAATTAAAGATTTATTTCCTTCAGCATATTCATTTCTCAAAGTACAAATGTCATTAGAAAAATAGTCTAGTCAATGTCGCTCTCTATCATATCCATCACATCTGGCATTATAGGGTACGTTTGCGTGAGTCTGGGCAACCTATCGGACGTCTGCGCAAAACATGTAAAAATGCTTTTCCTCGTACAATTCCAGTCAGTTTTGGTCGACTCGATACTCCTATAGCTACCGAATCCAGCTTCAATGTACATTTTTTAATTTCCACGTTAATTGTAATTCACGGTAATTAAGTATTTACGGCAGTAGATTAAAACAATATCATACATATATTTTTAAGTCGTAAGCAAACATTCGACCGTAATAAAGAATCAACAAGTACACAGACGAACGAGCATGGTTCCGAAAATTAAACCAAGGCGATCTTCTCAAAAATACTTAAATTTTGGATTTACCACTACTGAAGTAAATGATGGGAAAAAAGCCCCAGCTCGATATGTGTTAAAACTTACAAATCTGTAGAACAACATGTGAAAGTTGTTTTTAAAACATGTAAAATCATTTAGCTATGTTGGCAAAGAATTTTAAAAAGTATTTTCTGGATGAGGACAGCTTGGTAGCAAGTTACGAGTGGATTAGGGATCTATTTCAAGATACTCCAGAAGGGCTCTCAACTTCCGAAGAAGAAATCTTCATATATTTCACATCCAGTGAAAAATTAAAAGGCAATTTTGTAATAAATCGCTCTTTGAATTTGGGGTAGAGGTGGATGAGGAATTATCTGTACTGAAAACAAAAGCACTTCGTATACTATTACCATTTTCAACATCCTACCTTTTTCAAACCGGATTTTCTTCAGTGCATGCCTTGAAGACAAAATATAGATCTCAGCTAAATATAGAAAAATAACTCTTTAAGTGTCAATTTCTGACATTAAACTTTTTTTTTGAAAAACTTTCCTCTACAAGACAAGCCCGTGGAAGTCCCTAATAATTATTAAACTTGTTCTTAATTTAGTAATAAGATAGATTGATTGAATATTAACGTCACACTGTTCAGCTTCACGAGGGCTTTTGACGACGGACCACGTAATTTTGAACCATGGTCAAGTGACGTGGATGACACCTGAGCTGGCACCCCTCTCTTCTAACTACCACACCACACCAACGGGAAAACGTTTCAACTCTCAACAGATTTAACGTGCATCGCTGCCCTACACGGTGGGTCTTTAGTGGTACTGGGCTCGAACTCGTGACAAGGCAAGCCACGATCCGATACCTATACCACTCGGCTACCGCGGCCATATTCAGTAATAAGAAATTATTTATAAAATACCTTCTTCAGTACTGATACATCAAACGTATACTGGCTGAAACACCGACTCTTCGCACGAGTTCATTTTTTAAAAAAATAAAACATTATTCTTGATATAATAGCTGAACTGTAAGGAGAGTAAAACTGTGTGCCCGACATTGTATACAAAAATGTAAAATTATTTTTTTTTAGATAAATGCTATAATTGTAAATAACTGTTTAAAAGAACCGTAATTTTAAACCTCACACAATTAGCATTTAGAATTAATGTTAAATTATGAAAAAGAATATAAAATTCCGATGAAGAATAATTGTGTTACTTTTTAACATTTAAATCGAGAAGACTTCAAAATGTTTTAACCCGGGAGCAGGCGCGTACTCGATACTAACATTAATGGTAGTGCGGGGGACTCAGTCAGACCAATCATTTGTTTAGAATTATTTTTACTGTTCACGATACAAATCGGAATTCTAGTGAATATTTTAAGTTATAGAAAGTATACTTACCTTCTTTCAAGGACTATTCAATTTTTTGATGATTTGAGAAAAAATCCAATAAAACTGAACTAAAATGATTCAAAAGTACAAAACCGTAATAAAGGACGCAAATCAGACACTTTTCAATTATCCTACAGAAATGTTAAACCAATCAATTTTTTTCCTAATATCGCAAAACTCAATTATTTACAATTTAACTAAGTGAAAAGCAAACGCATAAAAGATGGGAAGGAACTAATATTGATAATAACCATACCATAAGATTGAATGTCAATCAAATGATTAGCAAACGTACTATGCAGCCTGGCTGAAAAGTGAATCATGACTTCCTTTTCTTTTTCTACAACTAATGTACAGTATTTCAATAATAATTACAGTGGTGAATTGTTTATCTTCTTGGAATTTTTCTCAGGGTCTGTGGGTTTCGTTTTTTCTTTTAACGAGTAATATTTTGTGTTAAAACGCAATAAAAAAATCTCTCATTGAGGAAGTACAGCAAATAAAACAAAATGTTTTTTTTCTTTAATTTGGTTTTGGGATTAAAGATAGCTATTTGATGACGGAAAAAAGCCAGATAATAAACATAAATTATGTCAGTGTTGTTGTGTGTATTTTTTTTTTATTATGAAAGAAAGCATTTTTTTTTTTTTTTTTTACTTCTCTTTCCGGTTATTTTTTTTAAAAAAAAATCTTTAAATTTTCGATACGCTCGCGCCCCCCTTGTAGGGTCATTGCGCCCCCCCAGGGGGGCGCGCCCCACACTTTGAGAAACACTGCATTAATGACTATATCTTCATTATACTTGCCTGTTATAAAAACAAACTATTCTCTGTAACAAACCCCTGATGAAGGGATTTAAGTGGTACTCTATTTCAGGACTTTTGATTTAAACCCTGAATGAAGATTTGTATGTGTGAGCATGTTAGAAGAGGAAACCTCTAAAATAATTGCAAAAATTGAGAATTATGTGTTGATGATAACTTGAACGAATAATATGGATGTGATGTGGAAGTTAGAACAGTGAGGTGTTTCTTATACAATAGCCACGAATCACTTTATTTATAGTATTTTACTAAAGATAGAAAATAAAAATTTATGTATAAGTTTATTTATATAGTTAAGTTTATAATAGCTAAAATTTTTGCAGTATATTTAATTCTAAAATTTAAAAGGAAACAGAGTATTAGACGAATTTTTTAGAAATGTGAATAAATGAGTCTTTCACACATACACAAAAAACAAATCACTAATTACAAAAATGAAATTAAGCTAATAATTTAAAATATCACTTGCCTGTACAAATTCATTCTGATATAAGAACGAATTCATTTACCTTTAAAATGTACATTAATATTACCAATAAATATATATTATAAAAAAAAAACATAAATTTTCTTTATTTATAAGTGACTTCTTTTTTCTTACATAAGGATAAAACTCGAAACATGTAATTCATTTTCAAAGTATTATTAATCACAGTAAATGGATTATTAAAAATTATATAACAATTTTTTTATTTGTAATTGAGTTCCTCATTTACTAAGCTCAAATATATTTTTCTTCTACAAAATTGAATCCATTAAAAATATTTTGATTTACGTGAATGAAAAAAAGAACCGATTGTTATTTTTACAGTGAAAATTTCATACGCAAGGGAATTTAGCTATTATACTCAAGACACGGAAGAAAAAACTGCCTGAAAAACAATCTCCCAAATGGGGACAAAACTTTTATGTTTCAATGAACCACTACGGCATAGAAAAATGCTATAACGCCAAACCAGGCAACCCAGATCAATGACGTCATTGCACATCTACCAATGACAAGCAACCTCTTTTCCTTTGACCGTGCCGAAGAGGAATGACCGAGGGTGTGAGGAACTCAAAAAGTGCTCTTTATTTAACGCTACGCCAAAAAAAATTTGTGCCAAATTTCAAAGCATGTGTTTTAATTTGAATGCTATATTTAATATTTAGTGATTTTACCTAAATTTAAACCTGTTCTTCACTTTAAATTTAGTTTAAATAATTAGTAATAATAACTAATTAAAACTTTAAAAGACTTAGAAAAACGCTAAAAATATTTTAAAAATACTTGAAGTTACAATTATGTGATATTTAAGAAAAATTTGGATCAAATTTAATACAAATGTAAGATTTTTTTTATAAAAATTTCCGTTTTCAAAAACTTTTTTTAAAAATTGTGTAAATTTACTGCGTGCATGTTTAAAATTTATATTTTTAAAATTGTGTAAATTTACTGTGTGTATTTTTCTTAAATGCAATTGTGTATACTGAAGTGACATTTTTGAAATATTCTTAAAATATTTAAATATAAAGCAGTTATCATAACAAAAAAATTACAAATTTTAATAAATTCATAATAATAATTGTTCGGTGAACTAAAAGTTTGTCTTTGAAAAAACTAATTATTTTATTAAAAAAAATTCACTTCAGTATAAATATAATGTCTAATTAATATGAATAAAAATTTGAGTCTTTATGTTTAATAGTTTCTGAGAAAAAGGTATGAGATGATACATTAAATGTCATGTTTGTTGTCTTTGCGAGAAGCTTGTTACATACATAAATATACATAAATTTCATGTTTAAGAACATAGAAACAGTTTTATTTTGTCTGTTTTAGAAATCATTTGTCCAGTTTAAAGTAACTTTTGAAGTTTTAAACTTGGGAACTGTCTGCAACAACAAGACCTAATGATAATGTTACGAAAACCTAACGAAAACTTAAGAAACGTCGTATAATCAGGTATTTTTAAATACCATCTCAAATTCACACCAAAATCATATTGATATATTTTCACATTATATTTATGATGCTTTCTGTTCAAATTTGATATCTGTAATGTATGAAAGCTACAAATTGTTTAAAAATTGATTCAGTATTTGAGAAAATTTTAATGTTTTCTCGTTAAAAAAACTGAAAAATGCTGTTCTGGCAATTTAAGACTTTTGTACTATTTTATGCAAAATAAATTGAAAAGATGCTAATGCGTTTAATAAAATGGGACAAATATATGCTGTAATTCATGATTTTTGTTATAAAATGGCATTTTATAGTAAAAATTCAATTTTTTCAAAAATGATGTTTTTAAAACTGTATTCATCTTTTTCTCAGAATATAAGGTATAAATGTACATAAAACTTTTTCCCTTCTTGTTACTGATGTGTAACTATATATATTCCTGTGAGTTTTTTTAGGAGTTTCCCAAAATATATTTGACTGGAGTCCATATATCGTGACAAAAAATGTCAATTTTTTTAAAAATTCAGAGTGATATTTTTATGTTACATGTTTTTGAGAAAACTAAACAATATATTTTAAATATTTCACTTCATTGCAAATATTATTGTTTATTTATTGTTTAGACAAGTTTTTAAGCTTTAATATTCAAAGGTTTTTCGATAATAGCTAACTAATTATAACTCAGATGTGTAATGCTTTTTGTCGTTGCGAGAAGCTTGTTGCATGCCTAAAAATACACAAATTTCATGTTTAAGAACATAAAAACAGTTTTATTTTTGACTTTTTTAAAATCTTTTGTACAGTTTAGAGAAAATTTTGACATTTAAAATTTTTAGAACTTGTTTTTGCATGGAAAGTTACAAATCCATTGTTAAATTTTTCGAATGTTGTAAAATCACATATTCCCAAATCATGACTTTTGCATATTGATACATGTTTACTATATATTTATGATGTTATAAGGTCAAATTTGACATTTGTAATGCATTAAAGCTAAAAATTCTTCACAGATTGTTACATAATTTGTGAAAATTGATGCAAAATGCTAAAAAGATCTCGTTGAACAAAAACTGAAAATTATTATATATGTATTTTCTGAACATTTTAAGGCTTTTTTGTTTCCTATTTTATGTTTAAAAAATTAAGAGGATACTAATGTTTTATAAAATAGGGCAAATACATGTTGTAATTCATTATTTTTGTAATTAAGTGCCTTTTTACACTTAAAATGCAATTATCTCAGAATGATTGTTTTCAAACTACGTGTACCTTTTTCAAAGAATCTAAAAAATCAATATACTTGCAATTTTTACTGCACATAAATAATATGTAACTATATATAATAGGGCTACTTTCTTAAGGATTTTCTCAAAATATTTTGCTCAGAAGCAGTTATCGTAAAAAAAATGACAATTTTCACAAATTTCAAAGCGATACTTTTACGATGAATTTTTTTGAAAAAAGTAAACAATATATTTGAAACATTTTACTGTTATTTAAATAAAAAAGCCTAATTATTATACAGCCAAAATTTGAAGTTTTTATATTCAACAATTTCTGAGAAACAGGTTCCTAAATTGGCTCAATTTAACATTGTCGGTATAGGCCCTACCGACTACTCTTAATCACGTCTAATTAACCGGATTTACCGTTTTTATTATTTCCTTCAAAACACATCCCTATACTAACAATTTCATTTACAATTAAAAATCGCATCGGGAACTACAGGCAGTTTCCTCCATTTTACGTTCGAGACCACCTTCTTCTCTCCTTCCCGCTCAAAAGCCAAAACAGTTCACAGCAGCGCCCTCTTTCTAGTCTATCGTGTGCTATGTGTCAAGCCTCCTATGTGCGACGCCGTTACAGATTAATTATTTCCTCCCATCCTGGAGAAAACTTTTCACGATAGTTGAGTGGAAAGTTTTACTGTGATACCTGAAAAATACTTGACATAGAATCAGTTTATGCAGCAGTAGAGAGTTAAGAATTATTTCTTGAAATCCTTTTCTTTTAAACGGAGCAAAAAATATTTTTAAAAAAATAACGTGCAAGTACCTGTTCTATCAGAAATTAGTACCTTATTTTAAAGAAGGCATTAAACTTATCCCTACTAATCTATGTGAACTTTAATATATACAAAATATCATTTGGGGAAATACTGCTACCAAATGCAAACTTTAAAATACAAATACAAATATTATCAAAAAATTAACATACAAATATAAAAAAAAATTTAAAATATTAATACCAAAATTTAAAACAAAAAATTCCAAATATCAAAATACAAATACAAATGTTTAAAATACTAATACCAAATTTTAAAATAATACAAAATATCAAAAAATATTCTCATTACAAGTGTTTTTTCCCCCAAGTCTTAAGGGATACGGCTTAAACTATCAGCATTCTGATTCTGTTTTCCCTTCCGATAAGCAATCTCATAATTAAATGATTGCAAAATTAAAAGACCCACCTTAAAAGTCTTGGATTAGTCCCACTATTTTTCTCTAACCAGACCAAGGGATTATGGTCAGTTTGTATGAGAAATTTTTGGTGTCCATCAAGATAGCATTTCAACTTTTGCACGGCAAAAATAATGGCGGCACATTCTTTTTCCGTAGTGCTATATTTTTGTTCTTCAAACGACAGCTTTTTGCTCAGGAATATGATGGGATGTTCTTCGTTTTCACATACTTGCGACAGGGCTGTATAAAACTGGATTTTTAGATAGTCTTGTCTTGAGCTCCTCGAATGCATTCTGGCAAGAACTGTTCCAGTCAACGGTTGATTTTCGATTTCGGCCCTTAAGTAAATCTGTCAGTGGAGGTGCGATTACTGAAAATTCGGGAATATAAATGGTGTTTTTTTGAGAGGTATAGAACTTTAAATTGCAATAAAACAACGATGTATTATTCGATTGATATGAATTTTTTTATTCGAAATATAATCTTGTGGCATTACATTTTAAATATGATTTCTGGCATATGACTGCCACGGCTGGCTCGGATGTAGTCCAATCTGGACGTCCAATTTTCGATGACTTTTTCCAACATTTTTGGCCGTATATCGGCAATAACAACGCGAATGTTGTCTTCCAAATGGTCAAGCGTTTGTGGCTTATCCGCATTGACCAATGACTTTACATGACCCCACAGAAAATAGTCTAGCGGTGTTAAATCACAAGATCTTGGAGGCCAATTCACAGGTCCAAAACGTGATAATTAGGCGGTCACCAAACGTGTCTTTCAATAAATCGATTGTGGCACGAGCTGTGTAACATGTTGCGCCGTCTTGTTGGAACCACAGCTCCTGGACATCATGATTGCTCAATTCAGGAATGAAAAAGTTTGTAATCATGGCTCTATACCGATCACCATTGACTGTAACGTTGTGGCCTTCATCGTTTTTGAAGAAGGATTCCACCAGCCCATAAAGCGCACCAAACAGTCAGATTTTCTGGATGTAACGGTGTTTCGACATACACTTGTGGATTAGCTTCACTCCAAATGCGGCAGTTTTGTTTGTTGACGTAGCCATTCAACCAGAAGTGCGCTTCATCGCTAAACAAAATTCGCTTATAAAAATCGACCATTATTTTCGAAATAAAATTGCACAATTTGAAAGCGTTGTTCAGGCGTGAGTCTATTCATGATGAATTGTCTAACCAAACTGAGAATAAATCACTTGACAGTTGTTAAATCAGTCGCCATCTTGGAAAGTAATGCCAACTTAAACTTCTATACCTGGAAGAAAAAGCACTCTGTATCTTCTATAATAGCCAGATAATCCTAAAAAGGCTCTAACTTGTGTCTTGTTAGTGGGGATCGGGAAATCTTTGATGACCTGAACCTTTAATTCTCCAGGTATTCTTAAACCTTGGCCTACCAAATGTCCAAGATATTTAACGTATGCTTGAGAAAATTGACATTTGGATGGCTTGATATGTAATTTAGCGGAGCGTAGGCGATCAAATACATCTTTTAGATGTTTTAGGTGATCATCCCAGGCTAGTGAAAAGATAGCTATGTCATCTAGGTAGGGAACTGCAAAGTCTTCACAATTTCTTAATAAGTTAGCCATAAGCCGACTGAAGTAATAGGACGCATTTTTCAGACCGAAAGGTAACCTCAACGGTTTAAAAGTTCCAAATGTTGTCACGAACGATGCGTACCTTTGCGCTCGGGGACTCGGGGGTATTTGCCAATACCCTCGAGTGAGATCCAAGATAATACCTTTTCTAAAAGTTCTTCGATATTAGGCAATGGAAAGAATTGTGTCCGAGTTACTTTATTCAACCTTCTGCAATCGATACAGGGCCTTGCTTCCTTTCCCTGAGCTTCAACAAGTATTAATGGAGATGTAAAGTCAGATTCTCCTGGCTCTATTATTTTCAGTTCTAATATCTTATTAACTTCTGATTTGAGAATTTCAATTTGTCGAGGAGACATATGATAAGGCTTAGCAACAATTGCTCGTTCAGATTCTATAATTCAATATCATGTTCAGCTAAATCGGTACATCCAGGAATATTCGAAAAAAAATTACTATATTCATATAAAAGTTCTTTGAGCTGTCCTCGTTGAATTTTAGATAATTTTGAATTTAACTGCACATCGCTGAAGATTTTGGACCATCCCGACCTTTCGTTTTCAAGTTCCAAACTAGGCATGTCTTCTTCTTGTGATGTACCTCCCATTGGAAATACATCCCTCGAAGCATCAGCGTGAGCTAGAGGTGTAGGATTAACGTAAGAACTAAAATCAAACATTATCTTAATATGACTTTATTAAGATATGCAACTTAAACTTTGAACAAATATAATCTTATTAATGGATGAGAGAATCTACTATGACACAATACGCAACACACAATATAATTCTGATAGACAAGAAGGCGGAGGCGGTGGCCTGGCTTTTCTTGTAAGGGATATCAACTATCGTACTATTGATAATCCACAATTTACTGATTCGAAATTGGAAATCCAACGCTTAAATGTCATTTGGAAGGGGAAAAATCTTAACATCTCTAACATGTATCATCCTCCCAATCAAAAAAGTCTGCCTGATAATCTGCTTGACATATCTGAATCAAATCTACTTGTTGGTGACCTGAACGCTAAACATAGTTCATGGGGCAGCGTAATTAATAATAAGAGAGGTGTAGAACTGCATAACCTTATGGATGACAGTGCTCATCTTGCTCTAAACGACGGCTCCCCTACTTACTCCTCTCACAGCTATCATACCGAGGAAGCCTTAGATGTGTCAATTGTCAGCTCAGACATCTTCCCTTTCTGCAAGTGGACAGTTTTACAGGACATTGGAAGTGACCATCTACCCATATTAGTAGAATTAAAGTGGAAACAATTGACTCAGTTGGTTAAGAAAAATTTTTGGAACTTTAAAAAGGCCAATTGGGAGAAGTACAGAGACACAGTTGATCGTGGGCTGCTCTCAAACCTCCCTTTGAATGTAGGTCTATTGATGATCTCGATGAGTCCTGGCTTTCTTTCAAGAAAATCATCTTCAAGGCTGCTGGTCAAGCTATACCTAGGGGAAATTACAAACGGCCCTCTCCATTTTTTATGCATAAATCTCCATTGATTCAACCCCTGTTGAAGAAAAGAGTAGATATTTGCCGGGAAATTAAAAAATCTAACAATCCCTCACTTAGGTCAAGCCTAAACAAAATAAATGCTGAGATAAAAAGAACCTTTATCCATCTTAAGAGAGAAATGGAAAGAATTGTGCAAATCTATTGATGCACACACCCCTAATACCAAACTTTGGAAACTCATGAAATCTTTGAGCATTACTCAACCGCAACAGGAGGAGTGTAATACTATCATTGATGACAATGGACAGATTTACTCTGACAATAAAACTTCGGCCAATTTGTTGGGTTCCTACTTCCAAAAGACGAGTAAACTGAATTTTAATGCAATGGACAAGGATACAGAGAATTATGCTCGAAAATTAGTTCATGGATGTCGCAGCTCAGAGCATGGAATCCCTATATTTAAAGAGTTCTTTACAATGCAGGAACTTAATATGGCTTTGAGCAACCTTGATCCATCTAAATCTCCCGGGCCTGACAATATTCATGGCCAGATGATCTCTAGACTTAGTGATTGGGGAAAGAAGAGTCTTTTAGAAATCTTTAACTTGTCTTGGAGACTTGGAAGACTTCCCCGTGATTGGAAAAAAGCCCTGATTATTCCTATTAGGAAATCAAGCAAGAAAGCTAGCTATCCTGAAAGTTTCAGGCCGATTGCCTTAACAAACTTCTCCTGTAAGCTTATGGAAAAGATTATTCTTGAGCGACTTACTTACTATCTAAATTCTAATGACTTGCTCTCAATCGAACAATATGGTTTTAAAAGGGGACACTCTACTGCGGATCAGATTTTGTACTTCGGACAGAGGGTTCGAGACTCCCAAAACCTTAGACCATCACATCATACAGTTGCTGTTTTTCTTGACCTTTCAAAAGCATTTGATAGAGTTTGGAGAAATAAATTAATCATAAAGCTTTTCAACACCTTTGGCATTAGAGACAGAGCCCTATCTTGGATTTTCGACTTTTTGAAAGATCGAGAGATCAGAGTGAGATTTAGAGACTCTTTATCTAAAACCTTTAGGCTCAGCCAAGGTGTCCCGCAAGGCTCAGTCTTGAGCCCCTTGCTCTTTTCCTTATACATTGCGAGCATTGAGAAAATCATCTCTAGAAGGTGTGAGGTGGGGCTTTTCGCTGATGATATCGTCCTCTGGAACTCTAACTCTGACGTCGTCCATATAGAAACCGCGATCAATACTACCCTTTCTGACATACAGATTTTTGCTGAGCAACATAAACTGATCTTTAATGTATCAAAGTCAACCTCTAGCTTCTTCACGACTAACCGACGTTTATACAATTATCAACCTCAAATTTTTATGGAAAGCAAATCCCTTCTCTATGAAAAACACCCTAAATATTTGGGCTACATTTTGGATCCTGAGATACTTAGCAACAAGCATATAGACTATGTGATAAACAAAGGCAGGAAGAGACTTGACTTACTGAAATACATCGCTGGAAGGGACTGGGGTGCTGATGCTGGTACTCTCAGACTGACATACACCTCTTTGATCAGACCTGTCTTAGAGTATGGCTCTCAAATTTATTTCAGTGCATCACGTACTAATTTGGCGAAACTGGACAGAGTACAATCAAGCGCTGCTAGAATTATCACTGGCATGCGACATAGCTGTCCCACAGATCTAGTTCTTTTCGAAGCTGATATCATGCCCTTGGATCTGAGAAGAAAATTACTGCTTTCAAAGTACTTTTGTAAACTTTACAGTTACGGAGATTATAACCGCACATCTGCATATCTCATAACCTGGACAAACAGACACAGACTAAAAAGAGACAGTCCTTTCTCTCGAATGCAAGCGATGGACCTATTAGATCAGGACATTGAAGAACATTTTTGAAGAACGTATTTAACCCTCAGGAGGGATTGCCTAGAGTCCATTTTAAACCAGAAATGGGAGCTCATACTTCCAAAATCAAGATCCACCTGAATATTTACGTCAATTAGCATTGGAGATTATTAACAAAATTCCAGCTACTGCAATGCAAATTTATACCGACGGTAGCAAAGACGAACAAAACTCATGTGGCAGTGGCATCTTTATAAAGGCTCCTAATTGTTCTCATAACATCAAAATTAGGAATTCGGACTTTTGTTCTGTTTTTAGATCCGAGTTAATTGCCATTGATGAAGCTCTCCGAATCATCAAGACGATGACATCTCCTGATGAAATATGGATATTATGTGATAGCCGAAGTGCTATCCAACACCTTAGCGACTGGACAAATGTTGGAGACAAAACATCGGTCTCAATTCTTAAAAATCTTAAAGAACTTTCCCAGCAACATGAGATTTACTTCCAATGGATTCCATCTCACATTGGTCTCTTTGGCAATGACACAGCTGACCTTTTAGCCAAGGAAGGTGTCACTGAAAATTTAATGTCGAGAAGAACTTTGACTTTCTCGAAATTTTTCTAAAACGAAATCTTTGATTCAAGAACTATGGAAGACTCCTCCGACTCACCCCTGTTATAATAGGCAGGCCCCAGGTGGTGCCCTTTCCATCAAGGCGGATAGAGTCGTCCAAACAACTATTAGTAGGCTTGCAAGTGGACACATTAGAGGCCTTTCCTTTAACTTAGGCCAGAAAATTTACGAGAATTGTACTAAATGCAATTTGGTACAGGCAACTCCAGATCATCTTTTGTTTTGTGCAGGACTTGAAAGGGAGGACATCTATTCCAGTCCTCTTTTGGTGTACGATTTCCTGAGGACTCTTGGGCTCATGGACCTGGTCTAGCCTGCGGCTAGACAGGAGGAATTAGTCAACAACAACAACAACACAATATAATTCAGACCTATCTCAATAATCGGACCGCCTAATCTTCAAATATAATAATAAATAATAAATCCTACCTTATATTAATTTGTAATAAACTTGTCTTTATCTATAGTAGTAAGTAGCTTTACTTTTAACTTCTATTCGCTTACCAATATGTTTATCCACAACACGTAGAACTTGAATCTTTGAACAGCGAACTTCAATAATCGTCCAATACCACAACGCACGTTAATTGTCGAACATTCCTTTACACTACCATTACATTGCTCTTATTGCCCTCCCGCTTACTCTAAGATCCTATATTTACCCTATATTATTTGCATCTCTTCACTTCTCGTTTCTTGGATTTGGTTGGAAAAGAGTTTCCATTAATTCTGGCCCAAAGAACCCAATGGACTTGTTAAAGAAAAAACGCGTAAGTCGTCACATTCTTCATCATGCTTTAAAGGATTAATGCACAATAAATTAATATTTTCCTCTCGTTGGTGATAAGGTTTTAGCATATTAACATGATAAACGTGTGTTTTATTCTTCTCTGGGAATTTGACCACATAATTTGTCTCAGAGAGTTGTTGCACTATTTCTCCAGGGCCAACCCACTGAACAGATAACTTGTTAGGCCTGGATGGAGCTATGACCAAAACCAGTTCACCCAGTTGAAATTGACGCTTAACGGTCCGGTGATCATACTACAACTTCTGTTTTTGTTTGGCATCTTCCATGTGTAGGATTGCCAATTCCTGACATCTTTTCAGTCTATTGATGAGTTCAAATACATAATCCACAACACTGCTTTCTACAGGCTCTTCTTCTGTCAGTTTCTCGTACAATAACATCACAGGAGTCCTTAGATTTTTCCCGTGAACTAGTTCAGCTGGTAAAAACCCAGTACTATCGTGTATAACAGTCCTTAGGGCAAAGAGGGCTTGAGGAAAAATTTTCTTCCAATCTGGAATTGCCTCCAGACACAGGACACGAAGAATCCTCTTCAATATTCTGTGCATTCTTTCCACAGGATTACTTTGTGAATGATAAACAGAACTTCTAACTACTTTAACTCCAAATCTTTCTTAAGATTCCGTAGTTAGTGCACTCATGAATGACGTGCCTTGGTCAGTCTGTAATTCTCTTGGGAACCCCATTCGGCTGAAAATCTGTAACAATGCATTTACAACAGTTGTTGAGCAAAGGTTTGCTACAGGAATGGCATCATGATACCTTGATGACCTACATAACGCCGTAATTATATATTTATTTCCTGACGGTGTCATTGTTAAAGGTCCACTTGCATCGATGTTGATCTTTGTGAAAATTTCAGTTATTACGGGAACAATTTTTAGCGGGGCCTTCCTTTTATCTTGCGGTTTACCCACCCTTTGACATTTGTCGTATGTCTTTACAAAGTCCTCAACATCATTAACTAATCTTTCGTTTTAGTTACTCCTAGATGAGCTGCAGCCGCCTCGTGACCTATCGTCATCAAATTTTTTCTATACTTTTCGGGAACAATCAAACATTTACGTTTAGTGCCACCTTATCTTCTTTTTGGAAAAATAGTAAGTTATTTTCGACAATATAATGGTTTTTCTTTGAAGACCCGATTTTAGCTTCTTCAAACAGTGTTTTTAATTCAGCACTTTTCATTTGTTCCTTTGCAAAATCTTTATGAGATAATTTTATAAGATTTGATTCAGAAATTTCAGGTTGAATTAAAGGCAAAATATCATCCAGTTCGTCCGGAGATTCTTTATTCTTTTCGTTACTTTCAGGAATAGTTTCTTCTGACATATGTTAAGATCTTGTTTACTCTCTTCAGTCAATTTCTTCTGCGAACGTGTTTCAGCAGCGTTCACCATATACACTTGTATTTCTTTATTCTTCTTCACTTCTTCAAACAATGCAGCAGTCTTATTTCCCAAAAGATATTTTCCTTGATCTAATGAATCTCTTAAAACAGCAGCTTTCGTAATCACATGACCAAACACACAGTCCAACTCAACTTCAGCCATTGGCAGACACACTGCGGTTTCCTCCAGAGGAATTCAAATCCACACAGTTTCATTTATAAACATGGAAGGCTTTACGTATTTTTTACATATTAAATCGAGAGATGCCTGAGTATCTCGTAGTATATGCATTTCAATTCCATTCACTGTTCCTAAACTTGTATATGGAGCCAACACATCAGTACCATTTCTAACAGTTTCATTAGACGCGACTGTTTCGTAATTCTTCTTTAGTTTATCACATTGTGGTCTGAGATGTGAATAAGACCCGCATTCATAACATCGAAGCTGTCTTCTCTTCTCAAAGTCTTTCTCGTGATTTTTTTCATGGACAGGTTCCTTTTTTATTTGAAGTTTGGACTTGAAATCTTTAGGAGTTTCTTTTGGTCTGGCACCACTATAATTTACACCACCTTGGAATTGGTCACTATTTTTCTTAGGGATTTCTCTTCTGAAACTTTGATGCTTTCATATTCGTCTAATTCCTCTGCAAGTTCATAGGGAGTTTTTAACTTGATCCAGTCATCAAGAAAATGCTCTTTTACTTCAGCTGGAACAAGGTACTTCAATTGTTCAGTTATTAATAGATCTTTCAGTTGCTCGAAAGTTTTAACCTACAATTCAGCTATCCATTCTGTAAAATAACTATTCAGCTCATGAGCATAATTCCTCCAAGACTTCTCTGCTGATTTTTGATGTCTGTAAAAACATTGTTCAACCTGTACCTCTTCAATATAAGATCTTCTACAAAATCATAATTATTTGCCCTTTCGGTAGGTTCTCTAGCTAGCATATTAGAGAGTTCTGCTGGTAAAACCACCAACAAGTAGGCCACCCAATCCTTCTTTGATACTTGAGCTAATTCTGCCTTCCTTTCAAAATTAATCAAATATAAACTAATCTCATCATGTTTTTCATCAAATTTAGTTGTGATTTGTGTCAAGTGAATCTTAGGTCCAATTTCAACTCTTCTTCCAGATTCATCATTTAATGGTTGATTCTCCTGTGATAATTCTAATTTTCTCAATTCTAATTCGTGTTGTCTGGCCTCTCGAGCCATTCGCTCTTCCCTTTCCCTTTCTCTTTCTTCCCTTTCTTCTTGTTTACCTCTTTCTTCCCTTTCCTTTTCTTCTTGTTTACTTCTTTCTTCCCTTTCCTTTTCTTCTTGTATACTTCTTTCTTCCCTTTCTTTTTCTTCTTGTTTACTTCTTTCTTGGTCTTTCCTATCACTAATGACTCTGTCGAGAATTATCTTCACTTCCTCTTCAACCTAAAATTCGTTATTTAGAATCAATTTTTTTTTATATCTACCCCCTTGCTGGACTGATCTACTTCAATCCCCATTTTCTCACATACTGACAAAAGATCAGGTTTATTACCTTTAGATAAATATGCCATGATTTAGGGACTAACAAGATCAGAATGCTTTCCAAAAAGAAAATTAAAATAAGACGAGTAAGAAACTTATTTTTCGATATATTATTTAACTAAAAGTAGTTATCGATTTTGCACTGTACCGAAATATGGAAAAATATACACTTAAATTATAACAAATCTATACATATTCAGCACTTTCGAATTCTATTTTTCGAAAGTTTCAAGTGATTAAAATATTTACTTAACTACAATACCAAAATAATCAAACAAGCACAAAAATTAAAAAAACTTTTCAATGCAAATTCAATAACATACACCTTAAGTCTAAATTATCTCTTCATAAAGTCTCTTCAAAATTTAATTTGTCATTCATTAATTGTCATTTATTTTCAATTTAACACAAACAAATGCGATCAAATATGTTTAAAAAAATTCTACCTCTAGAAATTCTACAACTTCACCCTTAACTCAAAAAGAATAATAGATGTTTATACTTGTAAAAACAAACAAATTTTTTATTCAAAATGTTTCAATGTAATGACCACTTTTAACCCAAAGAACACCATTCAAATAAAATCTACAGATTTTCTTTTTTTTTTTCAGGAAAACCAAACACTTCTATTCACAACAAAAAAATATATTATAAGACAATAATGAGAGCAAAATAATTCCACTAGTATTCTGAATCCACAGAAACAAAACTTTTACTGAACAACTTATTAAAAAAAATTCTTATATGGTTCGAATAGCTACATAATTTATGCATTTAACCTTGAGAACTTCTGGAATGTAATGAGTCAGCTTTTTTTCCTCTCAGTAAAAGAGAAGAGTCATAAATATTTCTTTGACTCAGCAAAATCAAAAATATTACTACTTAAATATACACTTTATATATATATATATATATATATATACTACTATGTGCAAAAATTATAGGACGAGAAAAATTAAGGACGAGACGGTTCTTTCAATATAACTTTGTACAAAAGCTTTCCAAATCAACACATTTAATACCGTAAGATCCCCAATACGTAAGGACATGTGTAATGTAAGCAACACTTACTAAAAGAGAATTCAGAGGGATAAAAAGGAGCTTGATTGAAAAAGTAGCATGGAGCGCAAAATGCGACTGAAGGCCGAAACATCCCTGTGATGGGTGTCCAGCAAGAAACATCCGGTCTTTAGTAGGGGATATGATCTCCCCTGACTACTAGGCAGGTTTCACAGCGTCTGCCCATGCCGAGAATGAGGGTGTCAATGAGTTGTTGAGGCATTGCTGCCCATTCGTCTTGCAGAGCCAATCGAAGCTCCCGAATCGTTACTGGTGGTAAGGTACGAGCTGCCAAGCGTCTGCCTAGAAAATCCCATACATGCTCGAGGGGATTGAGATCCAGAGATCGTGCCGGCCAATCCATACGTTCAATATCCTCACTCTCTAAAAGCTGTTCGGCAGCTACTGTGCGATGACATGGTGCATTGTCATCCATGAAAAGGAACTGCAGAACCATAGCGCCTCTAATAAGACGCACATATGGAAGAAGAATCTCGTTGACTGAACCTGCGTCGAAGATGTGAAGGTCTGTACGACAACTAAGCATGATGCCTCCCCAAACGAGAACACCGCGACCTCCATACCTGTCCCTTTCAATGATGTTCGAGGGATGATTGCGGCTTCCCCGCTCTCTCCAGATGAGTATGCGATGAGAATCGCTACTCAAACTGAATCTGCTCTCATCTGTAAAGAGTACTCGTCCCCATTCATTGTCTCTCCAATTCCGGTGTTCCCGGCACCACAGAGAACGCCTTCTCCGATTGGCAGGCGTTAAAGGTACACACCGTACAGGGCGTCGTGCAAACAGACCACCACCGTGCAGTCTTCTGGCCACGGTAAAACGCGATATCGGTCGTCCAGTCGCCTGTGTCGTGTGTCTAGCGATTTCTCCCGCTGTCTGCCGCCTGTTTCTTCTGGCCTGTAAGACAATGTACCTGTCATCTGCGGGTGTGGTTCCTCGTGGACGACCACTACTGAACCCCCGGATAGCTGTTCCTGTAGTTTGAAATTGTCTCCAAAGTCGTGAAACGATGCTGTGAGCAATTCCGAAATCTGCAGCCACACTTGTCACACTGCGGCCTTCCTCCAACTTCCCAATGATTCGACCTCGGGTAAAAGCATCCAGATGTCGTCTAACAGATTGATTATTCGCCATTTCTCGCTGAGGCAGCAACTCGGTGTGATTTTAACTGCTATACAGTGTGCAATCTCTTTGCCAGAAATACTGATCTTACACCGACAACATGCTTTATACTACTCAGACACTCCCCCATTACGTCTACCTGAATGTCTGCGCATGTGCTACCGTACATCACCTTACTTAATCTCCTGATTAGTCTTTCTGTCCACTCTGCCTCTTCGTTTAGCTGATAAGCTAATTTTTCGACTTCGTCCTTAATTTTTGCACACCAGTATATATATATATATATATATATATATATATATATATATATATATATATATATATATTTACTGAACCTTCAAATCGGGCTATAATCACAATTTTCAATAAGTTATTTATCATTCACTCTTCACTAATTCTTAATATTGTATTTACAATACAGATTTTTTTTAAACACCGTTGAGAGAATCTTTTAATTTATATCTCATACATAGAAAACACAGTTTTAAATCAGAATACACTAACTAAAACTAAAAAAAGAGCAATTTTATATACTCAGTTCAACCACAGACAAAATATAAATTTTCTTACTTTTTATAGGATAAATTTTCGTTTTTATTTAAAAACAAATCATAAATTAACGAGAATAGCAGGGATAAGTATATAGCTTTAAAATAATCAAAATCCAGCATTTAATACAAAAAGTGAATTAAGACTGATTGCTGTATTTAATTTATACCCATATTTTAATACAAAAATTGAGAACAAATTTAGAATACGCACGAAGGTACTTTCAGATAGAAAAAGTACTTACCCCAACTATTTCTTTTGTTAACGGCACTGTTCTTAGATCGATGCCACCAGTCTGTAAGATCGTCATGTAGTTGAATTAATCACCTCTAATTAACCGGATTTACCGTTTTTATTATTTCCTTCAAAACACATCACTATATTAACAATTTCATTTACAATTAAAAATCGCATCGGGAACTACAGGCAGCTTCCTCCATTTTACGTTCGAGACCACCTTCTTCTTCTTCTCTCCTTCCCGCTCAAAAGCCAAAACAGTTCACAGCAGCGCCCTCTATCTAGTCTATCGTGCGCTATGTGTCAAACCTCCTATGTGCCACGCCGTTAAAATGGATTGTCTTAATGATTAACTGAGTTATAATTAAGTGGTGAATTGAAACTAAAGTGTTTTGGTATTCTTTCTTGTAAATAGGAAGTTTTCTGTATATTGTTTTTGTAAATATGAAAATCGAATTATTTTTAATACACTATTGAATTTGATATATGTTTCACAATAGTTCACAAAATTAATGTGTTATCATTGCAGAGTAATTCTAATGTAAATATAATGCAATGTTGTTGCTAAAAGTACAGCTGAAAATTACTGTTTTGTTTCTTAAATATATATTGATGACTTAATTTTATATATGTTTCTTAAAGCAACATGCTATAATAACTTATCATCTACACTCATGTCTATAAATTAAGGATAATTCAGAATCACACATAAATTGAACTCTAAAATAAAATTTTCACCTGTAGAATTATCACACACATCTTGAAGAAGAATATGCAAATTACAGGAAACCACGAGATGGCGCGGATAGTACGTCACATAGACGAGAGTGTAAGACAGGGGTATATAAGGAATGGTGGCAACAGATTTTTCACTGAAAACTTAGCGAGATGTCAAGATCCACGCCTCGAAGCTCCGCCTACTGGCCTGCCGCCGCTCGTCCAATTGCAATGATCTACTACCAAACATGAAAACTCAACGATCAGCCATGTCATTAAAGATACTTTTGCCAGATACGGGATTAAGGGTTCTTCGAACCCAGGTGCCCGAATAAATTCCCGCAGATTCCGCAGAAGTAAAATTGTTCACAAGCGCTTTAAAAGCCTTTCAGTGCAATAACCGCATAGTTATGGCACAAAGGAAGCATTTGGATGATTTTTTACGTGGTAGAATTATTGGACGACTTGAATGTGGACGAACTCAGCTGGAAGTATCCGAGGAACTTGGAATCGCCCAGGGTGTCATCTCCAGTCTTTGGCAACGATTCCAAGATGATGGTAATGTGAGTAGATGTTACACCACAGGTCTCCCCCGAGTTACAACGCCGAATGAGGACCGGTATATATATATATTTGGCAGTTACTGCCAAAAGAAACATACGGAGCACAGCATCAGACCTTTCTCGTTATCTCTCTTCAGCTATCGGTACGGTAGTTTCAAGGCAGACCGTGTACAGACCCTTAGGGTACTTTGGTCTATATACTCGTAGGCCTTTCAGATGTGTTCCACTTACCACAACTCACTTGCGCCTGCGATTGACCTGTAATAGAGAGCATGCATTGTGGACACCACAAACAGTGGTCTTGTGTGATGTTTTCCAACGAGTCAGGTTTAGTTTGCATCTGATTCTCGCCAGACTTTAATATGGAGAGCGCCAGGTACCCGTTACTACCAAGAGAACACCATTGAACGACACCACCGTTACGGTGGTGTAGGATGGCTCGTTTGGGGAGGAATTATTCTTGGTTCCAGAACTGACCTTTATGTTCAGAGTGTAATGATGACAGGCCACATCTCTATCGGAATGTCGTTCTGGAACAATATGTACGTTTGTTTCGGGGCGCCATGGGTGCAGAATCTCTGTTTATGGATGACAACGCCCGTCCTCACCATGCAAACATTGTAGACGAATGCCTTTAATCGGAGAATATCACTCGTATGGATTGGCCAGCAAACTCACCGGGCTTGAATCCAATATAGCATGTGTGAGATATGCTTGGCCGACGAATTGCAGCCTGTCAACCCCCTCCCACCTGTCTACCGGAACTTCGGAGGGCATTGCTTGATGAGTGGTGTAATAATCCCCAAGATCAGATTGATAATTTGATACTCAGCGTGCCTAGGCGTTGTAAAGCCTGTATTGCATCGTCCGAGAAACATACTCCGAATTAACCATTATACTAACCGTGTTATACTGTTTTTTGTAAATAGGTTCTTTTTTTTTTAAAATTTTTCCCAGGGAGTAAAAATCGCAGTTTTTATTAATTATGTCAAACATATAGCATCTTTTTTGCTCTTTACCTTTTGTTTAATAAATAGACTTTACAAATAAGTCAAATTTGTTTTGCTTCTGTCTCTTTCTTTGACTGAACTTCATTAATCTTAATTTATGGACATCAGTGTATATTTAAGTAAAGATTAAGCGTGTGTGTTTCTCCTCTACAGCCCAAACTAAGCAACTCATAAGTATGAAACTTTGCACATAATTATTCTAGGTCCTGATGATGTGCACTACGAAGAGTTTTTTTCGAAATTCACTTTAGATATTTTAAAATTAAATTTTTAAACTATTTTTCCATTTTTTTTCAACATATGGGTTTTTAGTTAGTTGTTTTGGCAACAGCCTCCTTTGTTTTGCTTATCCATTTGAAAATGGAAGTTAGCAAGTTTCTCGCCAATATCGGCTCTTGCTTTGAATACGATGCCAATCATTCATTTTCGCATTAGACGTGAACCTGTTCATACGGTGAAAGCTGTATTCTTACATCGGAAGCATAAAAAAAATATATATAACCATCTTTCGAAATAGCAAGTTTAAATACACGGAACAAATTTATTTTAAATGAAATTAAATAATTTATTTCTTCATTATTTTTTGAATAAAAAGTTGAATTATGTAATTGCGGTGGTAAGTAATACGAGCAGAAAGCGCTTACATTATTGTTTGATTGTTTTTTGAAGCTCCGGGTTTTTAACGAAACGATGCTGGATTAATTTAGGTAATACGATTACTCATGGCACAGAAATTCAAAAAAGAAGCAGCTCCTCTGTTGTACATTTTGTACATGTTACGAATAAGTATTTTAAATATAACCAATAAGCGATTTAGTCGGATTTTTTACAAATGTTATTACTATAAATCGAAAGGGTAAGTGTTTTGATACAGAATAAAAAGCGTTTACTAATGTGATTTGAAAAGCTTATTTTCGTATTTAGTTTTCTATTCTACAAAATATAATGTTTATTTATAATTTTTTAGATAGCTTGTGCACTGAATATTCATTGATAGATTTTTATTAAATCGGTTATTTTTTTCGCTCATTCTGTGGGTCATCAAATTACATTTTAATCGTTACGTAATCGTAAATACTTGTTTTACTAATAACAATTCAATATGTATATCTAATATATATTATAAATGTGAAAGTTTGTGAGTATCTTTGTGGGTCTTTCACGCAAAAACTACTGAATGGATTTTAATGAAACTTTACAGTAATACAGCTTATACATCAGAATAGCACATAGGCTATAATTTATAAAGATATTGTATGAAGTGTCCAAAATATAACGATATTTGTCAAGTAAGTAGGAAAAAATTCAGCCATCTTCGAGCAATTCTAGCTTGCGCTGCAAGAAAGCCCACGTCAGCATATATCTATCTTTTGTTTGTGAAAGAACTTTTTTTTTTGTTTTGGCTACGCAAGGTGCTCCCTTCTAATTAATTCCACCGATCAGCATAATGCCTTTTTTTTATTTCAGAATAAAATTAAGTTTTGAAAGGAGAGGTTGTTATAAATCTCTCTTTATTTCTTTTGAATCGCCTTAATCAGCACTGCATAGCCAGGAATATTATTATTCCTGAACAGCATGGCTTTGTCACACAGTGCTCCACAGTAAACCAGTTACTAAGAGTTACTGAGCTGATTCATCACGGCTTTTAAAATAACCAGGCCACGGGTATGCTTTTTGTGGACATAGCCAAAGCCTTTGACAAAATTTGTCATGATGGCTTGCTATCTAAGATGATGCGACTTGGGTTTTCGGACCAACTCATCAAAATTATACACTCCTACCTAAACTCCCGTGAATTTAGGGTAACAGTTGAAAACAGTCTCTCCACCCCACGTCCAATTCTCAGCGGGGTACCACAAGGATCTTTATTAGGGCCCAAGCTCTTTAATCTATACAACAACGACATTCCCAAGGCTGTCGGAGTCCACTTAGCGATGTACGCGGACGACACTGCCGTTTTTACCCAAAACATTTATAACTGCAATATCATTGAGCGACTACAAAATTATGTCATTCGACTCGAAACCTGCCTTAACGACTGGAAAATAAAGGTTAATGCATCTAAAAGTGCATTCCTCCTCTTTACGAGACAGCGGTGC
This sequence comes from Trichonephila clavipes, assembly GCA_019973935.1. Classification (NCBI taxonomy): domain Eukaryota; kingdom Metazoa; phylum Arthropoda; class Arachnida; order Araneae; family Nephilidae; genus Trichonephila; species Trichonephila clavipes. The sequence goes on along the minus strand of BMAU01015262.1, from coordinate 446 downwards.
ATCGGAAACCTCCCACATGTCAACATTTTTAATCAGCCTGTCCCCTGGGTTACTGAATATAAGTACCTAGGGTTAATACTTGACACTAAATTAAACTTTGCTAAACACATCCGTTCCGCCCACCCATTAGGCGGCTGGAATGAGATGCACTCTAAATCGCTTGATTTCTCCCAAGAGCAAGCTCGCATTAAGGCAAAAGGTTCTATTATACAAAGCCATTCTTCGTCCCATCATGCTGTATGCTTCTCCCATCTGGGCAGCGGCGGCAGTACTCACCTGAAAAGATTGCACACTTTTCAAAACATTCAACTGCGTAGAGCAGCAAACGCACCTTCGTTTGTCAGGAACGAAGTCTTGCATAAAGATCTTAATGTTCCGCCGCTTCTTGATTTCATCAAAAAACAATCAGAAAATTTCTTCGACCGGTTACCACAGATTTCAAATGA
>BMAU01015261.1:0-14839 GCA_019973935.1 Trichonephila clavipes | reverse complement strand
AAATCCCGGCTTACGACAATTCTATTCCTAGCTCTTCTAAGAGACCTAGAGCAGTTCTGAATCACTCGTATCAACACTTCCCAGCCCTGAAAAGGATGAGAATGTCTTGAGTAAAATGATGAGAAAAATTATGAGCTTTATTGTTATAGTTGTTGTTTTCTTTTGCAAGACTTCACTCACTCTAATTATCCCCCCCCATGCCATGAAAGTTTTTGATCGCGTTTAGTATAGCAATTTCACCCCTCATGATCTTATTTTAAACTCCTCTACCTGTTCTTACTTTCTTCCAAGTGGTTACTTAAAACTTCCTTTCAATAACCGCACGCAGTTATCTTAGAGGTATCGTGTAACTTACTTAAAAATATTATTCTCTTAATCCTTGTTATTAAAGAAACCCTTTTCTCTCCTCGTTCCGTAGAGATGCGGCAGACGGTTGAAAGACGGGCTTTGCTATCATGGAGATGTGACGTCATTTTCTCTTCGTTTTCCTATGAAAGCGAAACAGAAACTAAACCAACTGGGAGAGTGGTTTCCCACCCACCCCCTCCACCAGCGTTGTTGCGCTGCATTTAATGTGGACTGCTTTCTAATTTTTATGTACTTCAACAAATTGTTCTCTGTTAAATTTATTCTGATGAGTGGATAATAGAGTTATTTCTAAGGTTCCACGTAAATCTATAACCGTTACCGTTACCCTCTCTCTTTATTTTAATGTTTTTTTATGATTTTATTATGCACATTTGGTAGTAAGAAAATGATCTTTTTTCCAAATCAATGATTTATCAGTTCTGATACTTAAAGTAAATAAACTTTCTCTTTCACACTGCATCATTTGGACAAATTTTAAAAATTTGTTTGTGATTAGTGTAGTTAATTATAACACTATAGATTTAATTGAATAGGCAGATATAATTATTTTTATACTTAAAAACGCAATAACTATACTGTACTGTATTTTTTGGAGTGTGAGAGTGAGTGAATATTAATGTCACACTGTTCAGCTACACGAGGACTTTTGGCAACGGATCACGTAATTTTGAACCATGGCCAAGTGACGTAGACGACACCTGAGCTGGCTCCCTCTTCTCCTAACTACCACACCGCACCAACTTAGAAGGAATATTCTACCAATACTTAGCAGGAATATTCTTTGAAATCCACTCTTCCAAGATATATGGCAGCACGGGTTCCATGATGAGTATTTTTGCGGAAAAAAATGTTTCTTAAAATGACCTTAGAAAATGATTTGACTACTTATTTTAAGTGAATGTTATATATAATTAATTTTACAGTGGAATATCTTTAATTAATTTATTAGCTCTAACGGATTAAATTCTCCAAAGTGGAATATTTTGTTTATGTATATCCCTTAATTTGTTAACGTAGTGATCCAAAAAAAATATTGTATGAAAAAAACTGCAGTAAATCATAATGCGGTTGGATAAAGTATTAAAGTGCATTTCTCCCCTACACGGCGGGTCTTACAAAGCTCTAATAAAGCTCGAGCTACGAAAGTAGCTAGGCATTTGCCAACTTGACTCTATCGTTAACATTTCGCTATGTTTTTCATTGAATCGCCATTATAATTTAAGAAACGGCGTTGCTTGCGAATATTACAATTTTAAAATAAAATAAATACAACAGAAAGTAATATTAATGTATTACACTTTTAGATATAAATTATTTACACTACTTTAAGCGTTCATTACGCAAAACTTTTAACAATGTGTTACTTTTGGTGAGCAGATATCAGCTTAGGGAGGTATTTTGAAAAATCGACCCTCAAGAGTGTTACGAGGAATTATAAATAAAAAAATCCTTTTTATCAGCTATTAGATCGACATACTTAAAATTTAACAAAGGTGTTTTTTTCTTTGTTTAGCTGAGATATGTAAAAAGCTTTTTTTGTTTAATTTGCAATTCACATAAAATTAACTCATTAAAAACTTCTTTTTCCTTCAATCTGTGTTGTTTAATTTTTCAGTTCACCCGTGCGAAGAACGGGTATACCAGCTAGTATATTCATAATGATACCAAGTCGAATGACGGATTGACCGGAAGCTATGGTTTTCACTCTGACAATGAATCGAGTTTCTCTGATATGTTTTTTAATATAAACAAAAATTTTTAAAAGCTTAATATTTTATCACTGATTATCAAACTCTCCCTCTGTAAAAATAAAAAAGCAGACTTCTAAACAATTTTTTTCTCATACTTGAAAGCTAGATCAGATTATAAATTAAACTCATTTTCAAACGGAAATTAGTATATATCCTTCCATAGTATAATCATATATCTACACATATAATGTATAAACTCGACTCAATTTGTTACTAAATTTATGCCAAACAAAATAATGAAAAAGTGGATTTCAATTACATGTTACTGCTAAATGTAATTTTTCATATATAAATACATATTTGTGCAAGCAATTCTTTTTTTTTTTTTTTGTACCTAATGAAATTCGAGTTTGAACAAGACAAAAATTGAATTACATACTTCCTTTTTAATTAAATGGAATGAAAAGTCGAATTTATGCATGGTATGCGTAATTTACACGCAATAAGTTGTCTTATAAAGAGAAAGTTAAAAATTCGCAGATTTAAAATGCAAGAATTCTCGTTCCATAAGAAAACATAGGATACTCTCTCTTATGATTTCCTCTTCTAAAATAACTATATTAAACTCCGAATTAAAAATAAATTCCCTTATTTAAATGCCTACAAAATGAACGAAAAGGTTTATTGAAATATTTTTACCTTAGCAACAATAAAAACCACAATTTCACACAATTGTTTCTTTACAGTAAATTATTTTAGACAAGAGATGCATTTCTCTACTATGTTAAAAATCATACGCGGTTAATTATTTACAAATTACTAAGAACACTTCTAAATTTATATTAATTTAAGTATACAAAGCATGATTTAATTTTTTTAAGAAAAAGTTATTAGAATTTTTTACGAGATTTTCTGGCCGTAATTATATATCCTTGCTAATTTTAAATAATTTAAATAGAGTTTATCCATAAAAATGTATCTAATTATAAAAGTAAAATTTTATTTCTAAGAATGTCCCTAAAATTTTAAGACACGTTTACATATATAATGGACATCATACTTAAATTCCTTTTTAATTTTTAATTATTGAGTTCCAATCCTCCTCCCAAACTTTTTAGACAGTCATAAAAGCGTGATTCTTACTGATTAGTGTGGGGGGGGATAATCTTATTTTTCTGCTTCTTAAATCTTCAAAACATGCATATACTCTGAAAATAGTTTATTCAACCATATAATAGTATTACTTCTATTTGTTATTCTCTCTTCCGTGTTCTTTTTAATAAATTCTGAAGGTGGAAAAAATTACTTTTGAGTTAAAGATAATATTCACAGTCCTCTAGAGTAAATCAATTACTTTTCATTTAATGTTAAAAACCGTAAGTTGTGCCAATCCTAGCTCATGACGCATGAATATTTAATCACGCAAAGTGAGTGAGATTATGGTGAAGCATTAAATATCGCAAAATGTTTGATGACACAGATAATTTTTATCAAATTGCAACTGTAGCACTTTTTGCTGAAATAAAAGGCCATTTGATTTCATAAATAATTGCATTACATATATATACATATAAACTTCTTAAAGAAGCGTGTAAATAACCAAATATCATACAAAAAGAGGATAACCTAAATGAAATTGGGACTGGTAAAACACATGACTTTTAACAAATTTGGTAAATTCAATGCAAAAACTACATTTTTTTAAAACACTTTTAATACAACTGATCACATACACGAATACATTTGTTATTTTGATAAATAGTTTTGAAATGAGACAATCTAAAGCAGTTTAAAATTAGAATATAATACATTGTTGACTAATTGTGATATTGGTTGCTAAATAACACGGAAACATTAGATTTGTGGTGCCTCAATTTCAATAGTATGCGTCTGCATTAAATCTGGTAAAACACCATTTTCAATAATTTGACCGAAAAATACGAAGTTTATTTTGCTTTTATTTCAACTTTCATATTATTCTATTCTCTGTATTTTAATGTTGGGTCATATCTGCAAGCAGCTGTATTATTGGCTGTGATTTATTTTGGGGATAATTTAGTTAAAGAAAAAAAAAACAGCATTATGTAACAAAATTTGTTTCAAATGTATGGAGAATGTATTTGATAAAGCATGACGACGATAAACCTGGATCCCCATTTAGTTATAATTGTAAGGGGTATATCAAGGTGTTGACTCATAATAAAATAAATTCTCATCGGAAAACTTGATCAGTTCAAGCTTTATAAGAAAAAAAAGTAAAAACAAATCTTTATAGCCTTGACTTTCTCTATAGCCTGTGTGACGTATATTCAATAACACTACGAATAATTTAAGACCTCCCTCCCTCTGATTTTTCATAGAAATTTATGGGCCATAAAAGTAGAGACATCTGTTTCGTTTTGCTTCTTCCTCACTCAGTTCAACGTCATTCGTTTGAAACGTGGTCGAAAACGAGTTCAAGCATCTCCCTTCTTCAGAGGGTGGCTCTCCCTTCCCCCGCCTGTGGGGGCAATGGAGTAACTTCATGGACAGACTGGTGCCAGTCAGTAATCACGTGATTCCAACGTCAATAAACAACACGTGCGATCTCAAAGCATTAGGTTCCTATACGTTTGTTGACATCATTCTTGTATATTAATTTTATCTAATTAAAAACATATGATATCATTGTATTTTTTGCATTATTCTAGTATATATATATCTGTTAGGAAATATTTTTAACAACTCTTTTACATAATTTTTGTTTTATTCTACTTTATTTATCTAATTAAGTATTCGTTAGTGTTAGCTGGGATATTTACTTATATATTTCTTGATTCACTTAGATATAGCTCTTAGTTATTTTAGTTATTAATTAATTTTGTAGTTCTTTATTTCATATTTTTTCACAAGAATGGCTCATAGCATAGGCTCGAAACCGCTTCTTTTGAAACACTTAAATTTGCACGAAACATTAACTTATAGTGCGAAGTTTTCCAGTGCCACTGGAAATCGAAGTGTTGCTGCAAATATATCGAAAGGATTGAAATTTATCGACGAAAAATTCGTAAGCAAGATATCATTTACTGAGCCTGATTTGATGATTTTTTTATTCAAGGCTTTGTTAAAGCCGAAATGAAGAAGAAAGTGACGTACAAGCCATCTGTTCAAATCAGAACAACTTGTCAGGTAAGTTAAAAATTATTTTGCTTTAATTTAGGAACTTTTTTTTAAAACGATTATGATTACATTACTATTTACTCTTTTATTCTTTAATATAACTCATTGTTTTAAAATACAAAATAGGATTCTATGTATTAACATTGATAGTTATTTAATTAAAAGTTGATTCCCCAAAAGATAAAAAGAATTGTGAATGGGCTAATTTATATTTTTTAATAGCTACATTATTAGTGATAAGTTTATAATTTGTTAATAAGTTTATAATATATTTAGTATTATTTTTTAGAGTAGCATTGAATATCAATTTCATTGTTTTCTATTTTAATGAATATGCATTATTAAGCTTTAGTCATTCTATAAGTATTGCTATTTATGAGTAAATTCTAATTTGATTGCAACACATTAAAAGTAAACACAAGAAATGCCAAAACATTTTGAAAAAGAAATGTAAATTTTTCATTTAAAACTTCAATTCAATAAGGAGTAATATTGTGTAAACATTAAGATTCTCCCAAATTGTTAGTAATTTTTCTTATGAGGCATAGTATTTTTAATTCAAATACTTTATAACGTGTTTTTATAAACTGATAATTTTTATTTATTTGAAATTTTCATTTACATGATTTATTTATTTAAATTTTAAATTATGGTCTTTATTTAAAATAATTGAATTTAAACTGAGCTGTAAATTAACTTTAGCATAAATTTTTCAAAATGTATTAGTCAGTAGACTGATATGTAAATGCCGAAAACTTATATGAATTTGCAATCTAATTTTAAAATTTATTACTTTAATATTTAAAATTTATTTAACTTTAGGTTTTTCGTGCAACATATGTACTTGTCCTGCTGGAGGCACTCCAGCATTTTGTAAACATGTTTTTGCTTTATTGCATGCAATCAGTGATTACATAGCAAAAAAACTGTATGAAGCTCTGAATTTCTTCCGTTCCCATTTCTTTATTTGAAACAGGTGGTTCACATCTATTTTTTTAAAATAAAACATTTACATTAATATTTTTTAAATGATTTGTAAATTTTACATATAAGTACTTTTAATGCATTTACTTTTATGTATGAATACTTTAAATCATCTTCGAGTAATAATTTTATAAGTAAACACTGACTGACTTCTGTTATAAAATACTTTGTAGATGGTGATAAAAAAAACATTAATGGAGCTAAAATTAAATTATTCCATCAATTCAGAAACAGATTATTATCACAAGTATTTTATTATTTTTTTTAATGAGAAAGCAAAATAACAGCACACAATACATTAGATAATCTTTGAACTTTGTATACATACTTGTCTTAATATAATATGTATGGTTATTTAAAAGTGTACTCTATATAGTGCTAGCTTTATATAAAGTACAGAATTACTTCTGTTACTTTATTTTGAAGATTTATAACATAAATAAAACTTAAGTTTTTAAAGATATTTAACCATTGAAGTATTTTCTAAGTAACTTATTTAAAAACTTTACTTAAACTTAGCAAAAATTTTGAAGTACTTACATTTCAGTAGAAGTAGAGGGCTTGCATCTTTCCAAAATTCTTCGGAAAGATGGACTTTTTATAAACACAAAATTTGTTGGCACTGATCCAGGTTTTAAGTGCCTGCGATTAGTAAAATTTTGGTATTCGAAACATTCCTCTTCGAAATGATCCGAACATAGTACAGAAGCATAAGAAGGTATGAATTTTTTCCGCCTAATCTTTGCTATCCATGTTTTTAATAAATTTGGATTTTTTTAAAGGAAATTGGAAGAAAATTTTGTTTCTGCAATTGTCTTTCTTTTTGGAGTTATTGCATCAATATGCTACACAGTATGTCATTTCTGAACGTCAAAAAAGAATAATTAACTAAAGTTTAAGAGCAAGATAGTAATGTAAACAAATGACGATGCATGCACGTGCGCAAGAGGTGAACTGGAATCACGTGATCGTGACGTCACATGAATTTAGTATATTCAATAACACTACGAATAATTTAAGACCTCCCTCTCTCTCTGATTTTTCATAGAAATTTATGGGCCATAAAAGTAGAGACATCTGTTTCGTTTTGCTTCTTCCCCACTCAGTTCAAGGTCATTCGTTTGAAACGTGGTCGAAAACGAGTTCAAGCATCTCCCTTCTTCAGAGGGTGGCTCTCCCTTCCCCCCGCCTGGGGGGCAATTAACCGCGGCTCTTTTACAGAGCTGCACTTGTATTTTTCTCATTTCAGATAATTTCCTTGCTCAAACGTGAATGGGATTTTAAGCGCTATTTTTTAAAAATTAGCTTATTTTTATATACATAAGGAATTTTGGAGGGGCGGGTGAGTTTGTACGGAATTAATGATTTCTAATATGCAATAACGCCTGCTTTTTTGCTTGTATTATTTCAAATGCGAAAGTTATTTCTTGGCACTAAGTCATCTTAATATAACCTAATTGGAAAACAAAAGAGATGCTGACATTGAGTTTCATGCTTTTGAAAATTAAAATTTGTTTAATGATGCGAAAATTTCTTTATATGGCAAAAAAAAGAAAGAAATTATAACTGATAATAAACACTTTACTTATTCTTAAGATTTTAAAGACTGTGTAAACATTTACAACTTTGTAATAGAAAAAGTTAATATTAAGAGAAATTTTTTATATAAGTATTAACATTGATTTTGATGCTATAAAATGTAGTCAAAACTTTATAAATTTTATAGATGACATACAGATTTTGAATAAAATGTTAGTTTTCAAACTCGTTGAATGTCACTCAAAGTAAAACATTTTAAAGATGTTAAATGTTGATAAAAAGAATAAGCTGATTACACATACACATAGAAATATATTATTTTAGGAACAATATTGAAGCTGAGTAGTAGTGCATCACGCTTCCACACCACAGGTGCGAGTTTTAAACCCGGGCTGGGCATGGTTGACTCAGCCTTTCATCCTTTCTGTGGGTCGATAAATAAGTGGCATGCTTGCTTGGGAACTAAACCCTGGGAGTTTCGCGTCATATTGACCACATGACCGAAGCATCTGCTCACGCAACTCAGCGCCCAAGGTCACGTATACTGAGATGGGCACAGCAGGTCTTGGGCTGTTGCGCTACTGAGTTAAGGAATAATATTTGATTACAAAGTATAAATGATCAAATTAGAAAAAGCAGTAGAAAGTACAGAATTTAATGTACAAAGAACACATATTAAGGAATAAACATTTTTTTCCCTTTAATATGAGCAAATGATTATAATGCAAACAGATACCATTATTATATAATAAATTATTAGCTTTAGATAGAGATATTCTAAAATCTTTTGTAGAATTGCAAATCGATGAAAATCTCAATAACCGGAGAGAGAGTGACAAGTAATGTCGCTCTGCTAAGCTACACGAGGACTTTTGGCGACGGACCTCGTAATTTTGAACCATGATCAAGTGACGAAGACGACACCTGAGCTGGCACTACTGTCTTAACTTCCACACCACACCAATGAGAAGACGTTTGAGCCTCAATAGATTTAACGTGTATCAATACTTCTACATAACGGCTAATAACTAGATGATAAATATCGAATATTCTTTTACTTTTGGAATCTATTTCCAACTATAATCACATTTAGTTTCTATACCGGTTGAGAAAACTCTCTACCGAATTTTCAATAAATATAGTTCCATCTTTACAATTAGATTCAGTAATTAATTTTTAAATTTTTTCATAATTACACGATAAATCTTTTTTTTAATATTTTTCTGACACAAATACAAAATTATTCATTATTTAAGAAAAAAAGGTTTTCAAAAAAAAATGTAATAGTCTTTGAGTATTTTGTTCTATACATTTCTATAACCAGCCTATCCATTTAAATTCTAAAAAAATTGATGTAATTGGGTAAAAAAAAAAGAAGCACTTATTTCATTTTAATTAAAGGTACAATAAACTTAGATAAAATTAAGTAAATTTTGTTGAGTAAAATTTATTTATACTTTGATTTTCGGTAAATGCATTAAAATATGTAAATTACCATAAATTCATTTTTCATTCTATTAAATGCAGGAATTTGTTACACAAACTTGATTTACGTAGGTGTCAAAATTAATGTAATTTTTAATTAATTATAATAATGTATAATCAATAATATAAAAGAAAAGAAAATGGAGAATGTGTGCTTGTTTTATGTCGTAATGTAAAATTTAGATTTTCTTAGATCGTTAAAGAATTATTCTAAAATAGATTAAAACTTTGAAGCTCTATCTTTTTTTTTAATGAAAATATCTACTTTGAGACACTTGCGTACGGCTTCAATCAAGAAGAAAATTATATGTATTCCAATGGACATCGTCAAAAATCCACTATGATTCTTAGGAAACTGCACTGTTAATGATTTTATAATTGTTTTTTTTTTAGAATATATTTGCAGAGTACATGGTACTCTTAATCCATTCTGTTTTGATATATTAGAATTCATAATACTTAACGAATCCTTAGAATAAGTCTAAATTTTATTTACAAGTATTTTTCAAAAATTAAAATTATGTTTACCTTTGACCTAATTCTTCCTATATATACTGAAAATTATGATAAAACATTTACTGTGGCAAATAAATGAGATGAACAGTAGGTAGGTGTTTCGCATTATGCTATAGAATGTGAATATTCTAAGGCTATAAATGTTGGCACATGTTAAATAGTGCACATTGTAGTCCCTTCATGTTTTTTTATTGAAAAATAATCCCGATTAGGGGCTCCATCATGTAACAGAGCTGATACGCATTAAGTCAAAATCCTTACGTTGTCATGGTGTGGAAATTAGAAGTGGAGGCTCTAGCTCGGCTATCGTTCTCGTTACTTGATCGTCATTTAAATTACGAGGTCCGTCGTATTACTTTGTTCCTAATGGAACTCGTAAATGAAATATTAATAACTAGCTGGTATACTGTTGTGTGAGTTCAAACTATAATTAGATGCACATTTGAACGACTTCCTTTAAATATTTTATTTTAATATATATCTACTTCACTGGTACAACACATTACAAATTACCCATACAATTTCATAGTTGCGTGTTATTTATATACAATCCTCCACTCAGTCACAGTTAAGTCTATAACTGGTTACAGTTAAATATACCACATCACTGGTTACAGTTAAATATACCACATCTCCTCCCTCCTTAAAGAACAAGTCTCTCCGGAGGCCGCCTGATTCTCCCGGAACGCCTAGGAAATGGCCTGTCTGGAACTGGTGGACTCCTAATCTCGGAGTCTGTCTCTTTAGCTGAAGACTGTGATAGATCTGGAACCGCAACATCAGTTGATGGCACTCCTTGTACGGAAGATGAACCCAATTCCTTGTTCCGATCCTTAGAAATATCTTCCGCCGTTTCTGCATGCTGAATATTAGAGTTGTTTTCTCGAACCTCTGATGATGGAAATCTCTGGTGCATAAGTGGAATGATGTTTTCTTGCACTTTATCCCCCACTGGACGGATTTGATCAACATGTCGTCTCACGAGGGTTCCTTGAACATCAATGATGTAGTGGAGTACGCCATCCTGGTTTACAATGGTACCAAACTTCCATCTAGTATTAGCTGCTCTGTAAACTCTCACAGCCACTCGATCTCCAACATCAAATTTCCTATCTCGGAATTCGAAATTATCTCTTCGTAATTTATCCTGAATTTTTGTTTTCAATTCAGGTAAAAGTAAATCTATCCTGGTTCTAATGTCTCTTTTTAAGAATAATATGGCTGGACTAAGTGTTGTAGTTACATTAGGAGCTTTTCGGTATTGCATTAAAAATGTACTTAATTTCTGCTGTATAGTACCTTCGTATTTATGCATAGCTCTTAATGATTGCTTTAAAGTAGCAACATAACGTTCTGCTTGTCCATTACTAGAAGGCTTGAAAGGTGCACTAGTTTTGTGCCTAACTCCATTTTTATGCATAAATCGCTGAAATTCATAGGATGTAAACTGAGATCCATTATCGCTGACAAGTACCCTAGGTAATCCGAATCTTGCGAAACTATCTCGAAGACATTCGATGGTTTTCTTGGTTGTGGTTACCTTCATAGGGTATACTTCTAACCATTTGGAATGAGCGTCAACGATCAGAAAAAACGTGTGTTCAAAAATTGGTCCAGCAAAATCTACATGAATACGTTCCCAGGGCATACTGGGATATTCCCAGTAATGAACTTTAGATTTTGGAGGATCAGCCTTATATCTAGCACAATCGACACAGTTTTTTGCGGCTTCTTCAATATCGTTATCTATATTTTTCCAATAGACAAACGATCTAGCTATAGCCTTCATTTTTACTATTCCTAAGTGTCCAGCATGTAATTCTTCCAGAACGTCCTTCCGAAATTTCCTTGGAATACAGACCCTTTGTCCGTACATAATACAACCATCCTCAATGGTATACTGGGCTTCCCTCCCTTGCAAATCTTTACCTTCCCTTAAGGCTCTTAAGAGTGGACCCAGCTCAATATCTTTACTCGTCTCCTGTCGTAACTCCTTAGAAGTAACCGGTAATGCTTCAATCTGTGACATCTGAAATATTGTGATGTCATCTTTAACTGCAAGCTCTTCGGATGTTTTTGGTAAACGAGAAAGAAAGTCTGCATTTCCGTGTTCAATCGTTTTACGGAATATTATATCAAACTCAAATGACTGCAAAATGAGCGCATAATGTAAAAGTCGGGTAGCTGCCAACACTGGTAAACCTCTTTTTGAACCAAAAATAGCTATCAAAGGTTTGTGATCTGTTATCAAAGTGAATCTTCTACCTTTCAAATATAGATAAAACTTTCTTACTGCCCAAACTATTGAAAGAGCTTCTTTATCAATTTGGGAGTATTTTTTCTCGGACCCAGATAAAGTTCTTGATGCGAACGTGATCGGACGTTCAGAGCCATCTGGATATACGTGTGACAGAACACAACCAATACCAACTGGAGATGCATCACTAGCTAAAGTTAAAGGTATATATATATATATATATATATATATATATATATATATATATATATATATATATATATATATATATAGGCTAGGATCATAATGCACCAAAATTTTAGGTGAACAAATTTCCTTCTTTATTTGCTCAAAGGCAACCTGGCAATCCTTCGACCATAAAAATCTAACATTTTTTTTTTGTTAAATTATGAAGAGGATTAGCAATAGTAGCTAAATTTTCACAAAATCTCCCGTAAAAATTAACTAACCCTAAGAAACTTTTTACTTCATGAACATTTCGGGGTACAGGAGCATTTACAACGGCTGAGATCTTTTCGTCAGTTTTATGTAACCCTTTTGAATCGATTCTATGCCCAAGAAAATTTATTTCATTTTGGAAAAACTTACTTTTATTTAAATTAAGCTTTAGCCCGTGTTCTCTACATTTCTTAAAAATTCCTCTAAAGCTGTAAAATGCGAAATTTCATCGCTCCCTGTTATTCTAGCATCATCCATAAAGACCTTGACTCCATCCATACCCTGAAATAGTCCGTCAACATAGCGCTGCCAAATAGCAGGTGCCCCATTTAATCCATACATAAGTCTTTTACAAATATATAATCCCTTGTGGGTATTTATAGTCATTAATTTCTGACTGTCGGGATGGACTTTCATTTGCAAATATGCATGCTTAAAATCTAATTTTGTAAATTGTTTCCCCCATTTAAACTACCAAAAATTTCATCCAATCTTGGTAAAGGATGCTGAGGAACAATTAAATTTGGATTCAGGGTTACTGAATATAATCAGCACATAGTCTTATACTACCATCGGATTTAACAACAGGGACTACTGGGGTTGCCCATTCAGAGCTGTCGACTTTTTCTATGATACCCTCTTTTTCAAGTCTGTCAATTTCGTTTTCAACTCTACCTTTGAGAGCAAAGGGTACTGTTCGAACCCTACAAAATATAGGTTTTACTCCATGTCTGAGTTTTAATTTAGCCTCATAATTGTTTATTTCTCCTAATTTATCATCGAAAATATCCTTATACTCTCTTAGAAGGTTATTTAAATTTTGTTCGGTTTTTGCTCTAAAAGCTTTAATAGCCGGCCAATCTAAATGAATTTTATAGAGCCATTCCCGACCCAGAATAGTATCCAAGTTTTCTTTCACAATGTATAAGTTCAAGTTTACTTTTTGATTTTTATATTGTACCCTTACAGTAACATATCCTAATGGTATAATTGAATCACCTTTATATGTTTTAAAAACTATATTTGTAGGTTTAATTTGTTTATTTGAAATTTTCCTGAAATTTCCAATACTCATTACACTAACCGCTCCCCCGTATCCAATTCCATAGAACAACTTTTGTTTTCAATTTTTAAATTTATCATAATTGGAGGTCGTTTTGGTTCTTCCTCGTGTAATATATAATCCTGAATTTTTAATTCGTATAGTGGAATTCTATTTCTATCTTCAACTTCATTTAATAGAGTTACCTGTTTTTGTTTAACCGATTTCGCATTTGCCTTTTTAGATGCGAAGCATGCCTGTTTAATGTGCCCAATTTTCCCACAGAAATTACATTTACTTGAAATAAATCTACAATTCTCTTTTGCATGGTTGGTACCTGTGCATCGTGAACAATATAATGTTTTCTTTCGGCTTTTTGTAAAATTGGATTTTTTATCCATGTGTTTTTTAAAAGTTTGCATTGAATTTATTGCTCGGCCCATAATATCATTTGTCCCTTTAAAAGCTTTTTCCATAGCCAGTGCTATATTTAGCGTTTTCTCGAGATTAATATTATCTTCCTCAAATAATCGATCTAAAATCATTTTATCCCGCAACCCGCTTACAAATACGTCGCGTAACATAATATTTAACATATCTTTATCATAATCACAATTCATTGCTAGAGCCCGAAGCTCGGCAATGTATGTACTAATACCTTCCCCTTCAGTCTGTTTTCTGTTTAAAAATTTGTGACGAGAAGGTATAATTAAAGGTTTTGGGGTCAAATGTTTCTTAAGTGCATCTTTTAATTTATCTAACGTTTGGTCGGAAGGAATGTCAGGTGCAAGCAAATTCTTTAGTAACTGGTACAATTTTGCACTAAGAGACGAAACAAAAACCTTAGCTCGATTTGCTATTGGTACATTCTGTACATCTAAGTAAGTTTCGAATCTTTCAATGAAACTATCGAAATTTTCATTTTCTTCATCAAATTTGTCAAATTGCACAGTTACTTTATGACTATGAGAATCGTCTCTAATTTGCAGCGCTCGAATCAAATCTTGATTCTGCCGGAGTAAGTCTGCAATTTGCTGTTCCATGGTTCCTTCCGATTAAAGAGAGAGAGAAAATTTCCTTTACCTTGAGCAGTTTTCAGGCAATGCCTTATCCAAAAGAATCTCCAATATATCCCATCCTCGTCGCCAACTGTTGTGTTGTGTGAGTTCAAACTATAATTAGATGCACATTTGAACGACTTCCTTTAAATATTTTATTTTAATATATATCTACTTCACTGGTACAACACATTACAAATTACCCATACAATTTCATAGTTGCGTGTTATTTATATACAATCCTCCACTCAGTCACAGTTAAGTCTATAACTGGTTACAGTTAAATATACCACATCACTGG
>BMAU01015259.1:0-81726 GCA_019973935.1 Trichonephila clavipes | reverse complement strand
GCCGACATCCTGAACGGAGTTCCCGAAATGACATCCTTCAGGAGAGCTTCAATAGTGATCTTGGTTACAGGGTCACTAAGGTTACAGAGGGTGATTTCAACAACTTCGTACTTTTTTTGAATGGGTGTTCTCGAACAGAATGTGTTAACTAATAAATTTTCTTCGCGTTTCACGGGGAGTTTCATTTCAGAGACTACTGTTTTTTTTTAAAAAAAAAAAACATCTTCTGAAGCGTTATCTAACAAGAGATTTATTTCTTTTTTCTCCGATTCGTTTACCAACACAAAGCCCTACACATTTCCAGAAGTACCTCGTCATGAATTGTATTCACATTGCAGCATGAAATAGTTTTAATGGGGGGTGTCACATTGCGGAGAGGGACCACAAACACCTGCATTCTGAGAGGAGGACCTTGGGTTAGCGGGGATGAAAGAAGTATTGTATATCAGTTAGAAGTGACGACCCTTGCAATTAACGCAAACCCTAGCCTTTGTACAAGCCCGAAATATATGGCCTCGCGTGAGACATAGATAACAAATGCCGTTTTTTCTAAGAGATAATTTCCTTTCCTCGATTGATTTCGGACAAGAATCTGAACTATGGTCATTTTTTTATTAACAATTCCTAAACAAAATACACACTTATTTACAATGACAACAAACGCGGAGGTCGTCGGGACGTTATAACTATTTTTATTTTTCCATACGTTGAATCTGAGTTATATTTATTAAATTTACTGTGTTTATAATTCTGTTTTTCTGTATAATAATTTCTAGTTTCTTTTCGGGGATTGGATTCATAGGAATTAAATTCTTTAGTTAAATGCTCATTTTTTTCGCGGCATTGAATTTCTATTTTTAAGAGTCTAATAAATCAGAAATCATATTCTCCGTTTGACCATATGATTTTCGGGTAAACTCTAATGATAAATCTCGAGGAATAGATTTTAAAATTATTCGATACAATAAGGAACTGTAAGTGCCCGGGTTCACACCATGATTTTGTAACCCTCTAATATGGATTTTACATTCTGAAAACAGTTTTCGCAAACTCAAAATATCATATGATTTTCGCACAGGATTTAAATGCAATAATTTGGACATATGTGAATCGATAATTAAATCTTTTCTGCCAAATTGCTCTTTAATTATGTTTAATGTGATTGTATAGTTATTCGCACTTAAAGTTAAACCTCTAATTGCTATTTCAGCTTCATGAGTTAAGTAAGACTTGAAATAATTAAATTTCTCATTGTCACTTAAATTTGAGTTATTGTGAATTGTTACTTTAAAATGGGCAAAGAAATCGCTAAATTTTAAAATATTTCCGTCAAATTGTGGGATTTGCAGTTGAGGGAGTTTTAAACTTGAAAATTATTGTTAGCTTCTAGAACTTGCATTAGGCGCGTTTCTCGACTCAGTTTCTCTTTTGTTTAATATTTTATTGGTCGCACTTTACAAATTATTGAATCGCGATACTCAAGTTGTTTTTTTCTGTTTCCTTTTCTAAGCCTTTCATATTAGTAAGAATCGTGATATCTTTGTCAAATTCTCAAGCAGTTTTTCTTTATCAATTAATTTTGCTAAAAGTTCTTCTCTTAAATCGCTTGATGCATTTTCCTTCTCAATTTCAGTTGAGTTCGATAATTCTGTTGCCACCCTTCTGACAGATGTTCGAATTCTTTTAGAACTTCGATATCCACACATTTCGTATAAATTAAATTTTCGAATTCAAATACTGTTCGCAAGATTTCAAATACACTAACAGTTCGCAATTTTTATCTAAAGGTTGGTTCCCAAGTTTCAGGCACCAAAATAATGTTCAAATTCAAGTTCAATATCAAATCATGTTCAAATTCGTAATTCATTCGTTATCGTATTTCAAAAATTCAATTCGAATTCGTATTTTTAAAAATGGAATAAATTAATTCTTACCTGTCAGAAGTTGAGGCGACTAAAAACACTCGACTAGTCGGGTGGAGGGAGAAACATTTGTTTACAAACAAACAAGACAGACAGGAATACTATATACACTAGAAAACAAGCGACTGCAGCGCCGCTGAACTAGAGTTACAACACACAGAGGCAGATCCAGGATTATACGCAACAACGCAAGCGAAGAAAATTACGTATTATCCTTCCCTTTTCCCCCTTTCAATCACACCGATTTTCCCTTTAGCATTATCGAATTTAGAATGTATTAATTTTTTAAGAGTTGCACAAGTTATATATATATATATATATATATATATATATATATATATATATATATATATATATATATATATATATATATATATATATATATGAGTGAGGGAGTAAATGTAAGGTTTCATGGCGCAAGAGCCAATTTTGGCTATACTGCGCCGTTGCACAAGTCGAATAAATAAAGGTAAATATAAGTTAAAAGTTATATCACTGAATATATTCCCTCTGTCCCATAATAATAACATCAAATTAATATTTAAGCGGATAATACTGGCAAAATACAGCTGTAAGTTATGTTATAGTACAAAACTACCAAGCTTTCAATCAAATTCGATGTTTCCTGAAATCTTTCACCTGTTTTGACACATCTTTAAATATTTGGATTAACCGAATTAATAAACATTACAATTTTTTTTATTTCCACACACTGACCGAAATCAATTGCTTTCATTTCAGGTGGGCGAGTGCTAATTAACCTCGCTCTATAAAGCAACACGAAAGGTATTGGTGACGAACCTTGAAATTTTGAACTGCGTTCAAGTGACGAGGAGGAAACCTGAGTTGCCCTCCCCCTCTACTAACTTCCACACCATGCCAAGTGAGTGAGTGAATATTAACGTCGCACTGTTCAGCTACTCGAACTTTTGGCGATGGACTTCGTTTGAACCATGGTCATGTGACAAGGACGACATTTTAGCTGGCACCCCCTCTCCTAACTACCACACCAACGGGAGGACGTTTGAGCTCTCGACAGATTAAAAAGGGGAATTTCTCCACTACACGGCGGGTCTTCAGCGGTACTAGGCTCGAATTCCCAACACGCCGGCCACGAGTCCGTTACCTTGACCACTAGACTACAGCGGCCCCACACCACGCCAAAGGGAGGACTTTGAATCAGGACAGATTTAACATGTATCAGCCACTCTACATGGTGGTTAGACTACCACTGCCCCATACTTTAACAAAATAAAATGACTTCCCCAAAAATTTGTTCACTTCCCCTTTTTAGAACCAAAAAAATCGATATTACATTTTTTTTGTCTTTTTTGGTAAAAAGATATCCAATTGGTATTAAAAATTAAAGTGAGCAATAAAAAATAATTATATTCACCTAATTGGGTCCCCCTGTTTACTTAATCCAGGTTGCCCTGTCTTATCCAAAGCAAAACTATTGTTTCGTTTCTTGTTATCCATATTTTTCATTAACAAAGAAACCTGAAAAAAAAACAACTTTCAATTAGTATCTATAAAATTTAAATTTGTCAGTATAAATCACGCTTTAAAGATAGAAATGTAAAAAAAAAATCTTATAATAAGTGTAGAGAAAGTCTTCAAAAATATTATATTAGATGTGCAAATGAATACAAACAGGATGATATTCCACTTGAAAAACACAAGGTTCAAATACAGATGTATAATAATAAAGTATCATTTCTTCCATTCACCAAGAAAGGGGGGCGGGGACTCGATGAAATTTTCTGAATGAAGTTATATTTTATAAAATATTTTTATATATTTTTTATTTATCATACGAAACATATCATTAACTGTGATAAAAATATCAAATGTGTTAAAATTCATATGGGAGAAAAGTTTCACAGATTTTTTTTTCAATACATAAAGACCACTATAGTCTTTGATTACACTTTGTTATGTTAAATAATTCAGCAATAGAATAAAAATAATAAATGTAAACTAAAAGTAATGTTAATTTTCTTCAAGAAAGATCAGATTTTACACATTTCTTCCGGGAAGCCAAGAACAATAGTACGAAGACTCCAGGAAGAGAATTAAATAGCATTTGTTTTAAAAATATGTATAATTTTATCTTATTTTAAGTCTTTTTAGTTTTTCATTCAAATATCAATTAAGGTATTAACATATGAAATGTTTTCATACTTCCCTGGAACATGTCCTAGAGCGCCTAGGGCTCTCTAGACAGGATCTTACAGCCAATCCATTGTTGTTTTTGGATTTTTTTTCAAGGTATTTAAAGTCATGGACCTGATCTAGCCCTGCTGATCTCCAAAGATTTGCAGTAAATATTACAAAAAATCGATATATATTTCGAAATTATTTATATTTCCCTTTTTCCTACATTTTTAAAACTAAAAACTTTTTCCTATACGTGATTTAATATTACGGAAACCGATACAGCAATCCCATTTCATAAACAAAATATTTCTATTATCAAAATTTAATCTTATTATAGCCTTTGCAATATGAAAAATTGAACTTCATGATTCAATTTGAAGAATGAAAACTATAAGTATTATGATGGCAAGTATTCTTGATATCTTCAAATTACCAACCGTGTCATAAATATATATTAAAGTTTCCTTATCAGCTGGTATAGTTAACAATTTACCGTATTTACACGAATCTTAGCCGCACTATTTTTCCAGTGTTAACGCTACTGAAAATCGGATGCGGCTTAGAAGCGAAGGCAAAACATTTGTTGGATGGGGGAACAAAGTTTCCATCCCTTTCAAAAGGAAAAATGTAGCTGTCCATTCTGGCTACTTGAATCAATGACTTATTCTATTCCGCAGTTTATCTTCAGTACTCAATCTGTTTAAAACATTGTTGTCTGCTCGTATTTAGGAAAATTTTTTGTATACGCTTTGTTTTAATCACCTAAGCAACAAAGATATCGGTAATAGCATCAAGACGAGTTCACTATGATGCAATCATGAAAAGGGTGGAAATTGTATATGCAGAAAACAACCGAAACAGAGCAGCGGCCACTGAAAATTTGACACGGATGAAAACTATACGTCGATGGAGTAAACAAAATGGTATAATTTTTGCTTATAAATGTTGAATAGTTTAATAATTCTTTTACATTCTTCCATAAAACATTTTTTTAAAAAAATGTTGCATAAGAAATGCATTGGATGGCAAAAAAGACGACATCGTGCGGGAAAATGGGGACGCCGGCACCAATTCCGAAGTTATTTGTGACAATCGGAGTGACGAATGGTTTTCGAAACATGAAACTGACGGTTAGAGTAATTATAGGTTCATGCATCTATTTAAAAGCTTTTAATACTGGCAAAATAAATAAATTATTAACTTATTTTTTCTAATTAAAATGTTTAAAATTTTTTAAGTATCGGATTTTAATAAACCTTTTACACAATTTTCTATTTTTCTCAAAAATGTGTATAGAAATGGGGGTGGTGCCTAGATTCGATGGTGACTCAAGATTCAAGTAAATACGGCAACTACATGTACTTGTTAAAATAAATAATAATGATGACGATGAATTTTTCGAAAATCTTTAGTTCAAAAATAATTCTGAACAGGACAAGGATGAATCTTCTATTTACAAACTAATTGTTGTCGTCAAGACGATAGATGAAAATGTTTCGCAAGAGAAGAAGGAAGGAAAGTATTATTTTGGATTTGATGGACGAAATAAGAATTACAACTACGAATACAAACAAAACAGAGCTTATCATGAAATATGATGTAATGGTATTTATTCACTTCGCTCGATAATATCGAGCTTTTTTAACCTGATAAAACAGCTCCAATACTAGACTTGTATATGTTTAGATGGTCCTGAATTCCACAAACACAAGGATGAAATACAATTAATTTCTGTAATGGAAACTAGCGTTGTGACCTATTTATCCATTTAGGTAAATAAAGTAAGACACCATAAAATCCGATGTATAACGCGCCCCCATCCTTTCAAGCTGCATTTTTTAATTCTTAGGTATATTCGCAGCATAACGCACCCTTTTTTTACGAAGGAATTTGAAATATACGTGTACAATGCTATTACGTTTTGAAGTCATTTATTCGAGGTATTGTCCGAATATTTTGAAAAAATAGTATATTTCTCGAACTACAACTCTTTAAGTTCATTAGGTATGTCATTTTTTTTAAATAAAAAGTATTCTGATCTATGTAGAAGTCTAGTTTTTCTTATGCTCATCTCTTTATTTTATTTTTGGAGCTTTCTTTTTTACACCCGGCGTATAATGCACACTCGTAAATTTCGATCTTATATTTTGAATTCAAAGTGCGCATTATACGCCGGATTTTACGGTAATATAAAAAGGCTTATAGTTTAAGGTGGGAAAAAAGATAAAATTTACATATTTTAAATTATGTGAAAGTTTTTTCTTTTTAGAGTCTAAATTATTTTGACCAGCTATATTTCTTTTTCTGGGACACTTTAAAACGACATATTTAAGGGCGTCATGAAAAATCTAGCCTAAGGATCATTGTTGTGTTGTAGTAAATAAGCAAATATAGTATCAGGAATTCCTATTACAGAAAGCAAAATTTCATCAATCACCAATGCAAATACATCTCATGTGATATTATACATTAAATTTCGCACAAAGAAGAGTCATTTCACTTTAAATTATACATCAACGAACGTTGTTTCATTATAAAACATGCAGAAAAAATATAAATAAAAAATATTACATTTCTTTATTTATCACATATCCCAAGTTCGTTAGAAACGTACTAATATTTTTTAATCATGAGTCAATCATTATTGTATCCGCATGTTGAAAAAACAACAACCATAAATCGTTCTTCGAAATAGTATTTAAAGTAAATTAAATATGAGTTTTTTAAATGTTTTATTTTTATTTTTCATCCGAATTTTTACTTCGTGTTTTAACCTTGATTCAGGATTGACGAAATGTGCCGGTTGTGTTAATAGGCCTTTATAACATATTTAATTTATACTTAAATATAAAAAAAATTAGTTATTGATGTAACAGAAAAGAGAGAGAGAGATATATATATAATACTACCATACCTACCAACTTTTGAAAGCGAGAAAGAGTAAAATAACGCCTGATTTACATTTCAAGGAAAATTTGAAATAACGTATGACTGACAATTCAAGTTTTCTTAAAACACACACACAACGCATACACATAAAAATTTTTAAAGTACTATATGTGCCTAGGGGCGCAACGGAAAATATTAGCCCCCCTGTAAAGTCAGGTTTTTCCATTAATATTTTATAAATCGGTTGAATACATAATTGGTGTCAATCAGGCTTTGGGCTCCCTAGAATCCTATCTCCCCCACCGCGATGAGGATGGTGTGACGTATGTCCCTCCTCTGTATATGACGTGCATATTTTTTTAAAAAAATAATGCTATGAAAAGTTTGCGATAAGGATATTTTGATAAAATTCTTCCGAGAAAAATCTCTACTTGACTCTCTCTATATGGACTTGCTTTATAAAAATTCATTCACTAAGGTAAGTTTAAAGGGATGTATATAGTTACAAAGTAGAAAGACAAAAGACTTTACACTTAAGATTTTTTTATAAAAAATAATGAACTAATTATCTTTCAAGTCATAATTAGAAAAAAAAACTATTACAAACACAAAGTTTAACGACCAAGTTAGAAGTTGACATCAAGACTAAAAAAAATAAGTGATAATCATCGAGTACATAAATACTAAAAAACTTTTTAAGGTTTTTAATTGCATCAAATTTAAAAGTATTATAGATAGTAACATATAAAGCGATTGATCGAGCGATCTGCGAACATCTCATCAACATTTAAAGGTAAAGAGGGAGCCCCTTTTTTAACACGTACAAAGCACAAGATGAGTGGTATTCTAGAAATTCCTACAGAGGAAAAGAATAAAAATGTTTCGCTAAGCTAATTCACACCTATGGATCAGTTAGGAACCAATAGCTAACAAAATAAGACATGCAAAAAATGACAAAATACATTAATTTTTTAAAAAAAATTATGATAAGAGTACCACAGATTCTGTGCGCGTCTACTTTTTCCCGGTCGTCATGAGTAGAAAACTTCAAAATAAAAGCATTAGGGGATGGAGTAAAGGTGGATAACAGAAATTTTTCAAAAATGAAAGACTAGGCGTAAAAGAGTAATGAAAGGCCGGAAAGCGTAATTATACGCGCAAAGCGCATAAATTGGCAGGATGTACTACAATTGTGTTTAACTTGCAATAGAAAAGATGAATACTGATTTTTATGCTTTCTGATCAAAAATGACTTTCAATAGTTTTTGTTAAAACGATTTATTTAGTAGGCATTATAATGAAAGACATTTTTTAATTCAATGTATTATTTTCAATAAATTCAATTGTGTTGAATACTAAATTTCATTTTTCAAGAGACATTCCAGAATGTCTCTTGTACTAAATATGTTCTTTAATGAATATTTTGATTAAAATATATGTTTCTTAATTGATATTTTTAGCGGAAAAATATGATGTATATATAAAATCTGGAATCTGTGTTTTTAATAAAGAGAAACACTAATAATTGTTGAATATTTAGTTTTCGATTCTGTTTAATCTTTTTCTTTATCTTTTTCAATTTATTGAGTTATATCAGTCAAAAACTTAAAGCTTTTTATTGATTAGTATTTGCAGATTTCACATACAGCCTAAAACAGTTTTAATGTCTATACCTTTTGTTTAAAATACATTAGTATGCAAAACTTAAGGCGTATCAAAACATTAAAATTTTTTTAAAGTGATTTAAAATTTTTTTATTTTTAAATTATGCAAATAATTAAAGATACCACATTTTAATCTATATGTTAATTAGAAGCTTCAAAAAAAGTTCAAATTCAAGCAAATCCCTTATAAGCTTGGCCACGCTCATTATAAACAATGCACTTCATTTTCGCTTCACAGTAGAATATGAGATGACGCAAATTGAAACCTTTAACTTATACTATAAACAGTGCTTTACATTTAAAATTTCTTAGCAGATTAGCAATCTCACTGCATTTGTAACGGATAAATATGTTGATTTGTTTACAATTTTTGGAAGAGCGTAATAATGTTATTGTGCTTGTAATTAGTGCAATTGTTCACATTGTGCCGTAATTCCGCAAAAAATCAAATGGATATCATTAAATTTACATTGCAAAGCAGGGATGGCGAACCAATGGCACGCGACACAAAATTTTGGGCACGCCACCAATCAAAACGGTTTGCACTTTAATTCAAAATAACGAAGTACAATATAAAGTAATGCGAACAAACGCGAGTGATCGGTCGCAGTTTTCAGCGAGATTTTCTCAGTTCAAAGAATTATCGGAGGCGTTCAAGTTTTTTATGAACCCTGATGCGACTTCATTTAAAAAACTGAACTTGTCCCAATTCGATTAGTTGGAATTGAAAAATTTGAAATGCAATTTGTTGATTTCCAGTCTATAGTACAATACGGATTCAAAAATTTGTTGAAAAATGGAGAAACAGAAAGATTAACAAGCAATATAAATAAAAAGGCTAGTAATGAAATTTTGAAGCATGGAATTCGATTCCAGACAACATTTAACTCTTTGAAGAAGATGGATCATGCTATTTTAACCATATTTTTATCTACCTACGCCTGCAAGTCATTATTTTCAGAGATGAATAACATTAAAGACTCGCTTAGAGAATTTTTGGCAGATGACTCCAATTTAGCACGCATTCCGCTAGAATAGTAATATTTTACCCAATTCTAATATAAGTTATCTGTCATCTTAGCCGCAACAGAAAAAATCACGCTAATGAAACTGCATATAATTTGAATGACACGTGCAACTAAAACATTTACTACTATAAATTACAAAATGTATTTTTGTTGTAAATATAGAGAGTTTTGATTTGTTAGTATTTAGTTTTATTACAACCCAATAATCACAACTCAAAAATTATTTGCTCTATACCTCATTAAATATTTCCTAAGAAAAAATGGCACGTAGATCCATAAAGGTCCATGAGGAAAAACAACGACTTAAGAAAGGTCAAACGACAAAGATTGCGTGACAATAAGGGGAGCACGCTAACCAATCTATTCTGCATATATCCTCTCACTTTCTAGGAACTCTTCAACAGCAGAGGGTCTGTATGGAAGTGCATTGTCGTCCATTAAAAATATAGACTGGACCAATGGTATATCGGAAAAGACGCACTTGTGGAAGAATAATTTCACCGGATCTGCGGGAAATGAAGCATTGTCGAAAAGATTGAGTTCTGTTAATCCATTTAACATAATGACGCCCCACACAAGCATTCCAATACCACCCTAACGGTCTCTTTTCCTTATACTAGTGGGATGAAACCACGTCCTAACTTTCTTATTAACTGAAAAGGAGAATCACTGCAAAGACAGAAACGACTCCCATCAGTAAACAGAATATTAAACCATTGATAAAATGCCTAATCTTTGTGTCTTGTAGCAGTTGTTTTCCTCGGCTGACCTCCACCAACCTTTGGAAGGCTTACCAGATTCTTGAAATTATAATTTTCTCAACTCCAAACTCGTCAAACTACGTCCCTTTTCCAGACTGCTTGTCATTTTTTCACGTGTAAAGATGATATCCTAATGGTTTCTTGTAGCCATTACGAACGTGCGACCACTTTCACTTGCAGGGAATGTTTAAAAATGCGTTCTTCTTTCTTTTCCAAGTTGCCTTGAAATTAAGTACGCACATTCCACGCGTTCCGGTGCAGTGACGACATCTCATTTGTCATAATGTGGATAGTGGCATATGTATTATCTTTCTACTGAGCTGCATTTTCTATGTATTGGCTATAAAAAGCCTCAATCAACAGTTTTATGGCTATACGTTGAAAAAAGTCATTTGTTGCTTTCGTTCTGCACACTAATGTATATGTTACCGTTAAAATGTGAAATCCGTTGATGGAATAACTAGGTATTTCCTGAACTATCTAGACAAGTCAGTTAAAGTATATAAAATCTCATTGAATTCTACGATTTAAACTAGGTATTCGATAGAATAACGATTACTTGACCGTTAAAATATGAAATACGGCACTCGAGAAGATTTTTCCGCATTAGGAACAAGAGATAGTCGAATAAAACAATTGTACTCTTAGATCTCAGTTCAGAATATGTAAGCGAGAATAAATTTGCATTGAAGAAGTTCACAAAGCTTCCATCTGTTTGCAATAACTCAGTGAGTGAGTGAGTGAGTATTAACGTCGCACTCTTAAGATCACGAGGGCCTTTGGCGACGGACCACGTCATTTTGAACCATGGTCAAGTGACGCTAATGACACCTGAGCTGACACCCCCTCTCCTAACTACCACACCACACCAACGGGAGGATGTTTCAGCTCTCGACAGATTTTGCGTGCATCGCTGCTCTACACGGCGTTGCAATAGCTCAAAGTTGCGGCACTGAAAAAGAATTAAAAAAGTGCTTTATAAAAAACGAGTAATAGTAAAAAGTGAGCTTGTTTGAATTGCATTGCGTGTTATTTTTAAAAGTGTCGTCACAGTAATCCTTATTCCAATAAATAATGAAAAGTGAAATATAAAGGTATTTCATAAAATTCACTTCAGTTTGAACAATCCATCGTTATACATAATTAATGTCTTCTAAAGAGATTGCAACACATTATCTAAAATAATAATGGCGAAATAACGTTAAAAAAAGAATTGACTCAATATTGGTTCTAGCATGTTTTGGACTCATTGTTACTGTCATTACACCATTTCATACACACCATTCAAGTTGCAGGTTACAATTAAACACGCATTTGCTTTTACCCATTGTTAAACGATGAGATAAAAAATGAATAGAGATAAAATGACGTGTGGACGAGAAACAACATTTCCGTAACCTACTCGTTTTGCTGGATCCATGATGTATCATTATATATTTTTAAGATTGATATTGAAGTACGAGCATTAAGCTTTCGATTGTATTGAAAAAGTATTCTTATAGCTCTTGCTTCTCGATTAAAAACACCTACAACAGTTCCACAAAACGCTCCGAGTAGATTTATGCCCAATAAAGGAAACATGTTCCGCGATGAAGCCGGTCTCTTTCCATTAATTGCTTAGAGTGGTGCCGACAGACGTGGGAAAATTTAAGCCGTTTCTCTAATTGCTTGGAAAGAATTTCGCAAATGGGTGGTCAGAAGTTTTGACCCTTTTCCCCAGGCTATCCCCAACAGTTAAAGGAGACACCGTAACATTGTGCTTTCGTTTTCTCACTATTCGGTAACGACGGCGCGTTTGAGAATTTGCAATATGTGCCGAGACAGACTCCCCATCAGCAGCCAACGGGCAAGAGATCAAATGAGCCAAGACCGAGTCCCGACATAGGTGGCCAACGAACAAGAGGTCAAAGAGAGATTAGGAGGTGAGGGATCGTGAGAGACGAGAGGTATATAAGAGTGAGGGAGTACCAAGGAGATACTTTACTCCAGGGAACCGTTTGAGGCCCCTCCAGCGATAGATACAGCGATAATGAGTCCGCGAATTAAGGCGGACTTGGAGCCGTGGAGCCTTTACTTCAGGGAACCGATTGAGGTCTCTCCAGCGATAGACTGGCGAGACAATGATACTGAATCCGCGAATTAAGGCGGATTTTGGAACCGTGGAAATTGCGAAGGAGCAACTACACGGCGGATTGAGAGCCAGCGAGCTCACCCGAACCCGGTATGGATTTACCGAGATCGAATGGAGAACTGTTGGACCCTGTGACACATCCTATGCATAGGCTTTTCCTCTAAAGAAACACTTGAGTACCTTATTTCATGCGAGAAAAATAAGTCAGTGCAACGAAAGAGAACTGATTTTCTGTGGACTCATTTTGCAATCAAATTGTAATGAAACTAATTTTGATGAATTTTCATATGTAAAATAACTAGTATTCAAGAGCTGTTTGAAATCATTACACCGCCAAGCTTCAAGTCTGCAGATCTAAGAGTTCAAAAGTGGGAATTTTTTTCATATAATGTTTGCGCAACTCCTTTTGGTTGTTTTAGCGTTTCTCTACTCAACAAAAGAAACATGTTTACGAAATTCCAAGTCTGTAGAACTAATAGTTCAAAGGACAAAAAGGATTTTTTTAAAAAAATCTATAACGTTCTTATCGCAAAACCCGTTCTTAGCTCTTTACTCAACAGAAAAAATGTGTGCCGAATTTCAAGTCTGTTGGTCTTATAGTTTTGAAACCTCGTGATGAGAGAGTGAATCGCTTTGTATAATTAGTACAAAACAAATGAACGATGGTTTAGTGACTTAGAATCAAATATTTATGAATATCCTACAAATCAGATGGAGATAAAAAAATTCTGTTTTTTGAACTAAGAACATGAGACGTACTATAAAAAAGTCAACGGACCAAAAATGCAAAACTATTGTTTTCTAAAGGTCTCCCTAATTTAGAGCAATATTATATGTATATTAAATTTGGGTAATTATAATTTAAATATACTGAAGAAGTTCGTCTTAAGTTTCAAGTAAAATGAGTTAAAAAATAAGTTGAAAATTTCTCATTACCTGTTTAACAGAGAATTAGGACATAGGTTTTGTTTGCTGTTATAGCTAGCAGGGTTCTGCTCGTGCCGATTATTTTAGTTTGTTAAGCGACCACTCTTAAAAGATCCAAGTGTATACTAGATTGACAGCGGTGTTTATATCGCTAAGAACCTACTCGACAATAAATTACAAAAATCATGGTAATTCACTTTGAAAAATATATCATTAAAAACCTTCGATAAAGTTCGATTGAGGAAAATGGAATTTACAAATTTATGCATGCTTCTCGAAAGTCGTATTTCCAACTGTTAACATTAAATACCGACTTTCTTAAATAAATGAAGTTTCATTAAATGAATTAAAGGAAGAAAATAGAATCCCGCTCCCTTTCTCAAATGTAAACACACTGTAGCAGCGATTCTTAAACTGTGGTCCGCGGACCCCGGAGTCCGCGAAGTTTTCTCATCTATATATATATATATATATATATATATATATATATGTTAAGATTCACCTCTTTTACAGACTCGGAAAGAACTCGTCGAAAAATTAAAAAAATGTATCGTCCTAGAATAGATTACTAAATTGTCCGTAAAGGCCGTATCACACGTATATTTTTGGTGCAACTTCTTCGCCCAGTTTTTTATCCAATCTAAGGGTGAAGGGTTGCCGTAAGCAAAACGACATGCTCTGATGTCAGCCACGCTCTATCTTATCATTGAAAAATAACTCACCGATTTTTCTCCTTCAGAAAACGAACATCCAAAATTATTTCTTTTATTTCGCTCGCGCTTTTGTTGATGGGCGTAAATAGAAATGGAGGACCATTCTGTTTAAAATATTATACGCCGTTAAAATACTATACACCATTAAAATACTATGCACCATCAAAATATTATACGCCATATCTGATGCGTTTGACGAGACCGAAGCCGCCATTTTGTTTATGACGTAGTGCGTCGAAGAACCCCATTGGCTGGAATTTCAAGCAACTTTTATTTGGAACAACTTTTTCAGCTCACTGGGAAAAAGCTGTTGTACTATGGCAACTAAGTAGAAATTGTTCGAAATTTGTTGGAAAATTGCTCGAAACGTGTACGTGTGATAAGGCCTTAAGATCAAGAATATTAATTCAGTTTTTTTATTGTTTGCAACTACAGAGCCATTAATAAAATGTGCAAAGATTAAGACCTGAATTCACATAGCGACACCACTGAGATAACGACTGCATTCATCTCGAATTTTTAATCGAATTGCGCGTGTATAATTGATTTATTTGAAACTAGTATTTTATAACATTTTTATACACATATATTAATTATATGTTTAGTGTTTTCTTAAAGGAAAAAAAAGAAGTGTTAAAAAGTATACATAAATAACAAAGGCAGTCTTAGGACAATTGAGAACATTAAATCACTCAGTCATGTTGCGGGTCAAGGAGAGGTGTTCAAAATTTTGAGGGCTCGCTATGTCAGGGTGGTACATAAAGCGGGGGCCGCGACGACCGAAAGTTTAAATAATTAATTGTGAAATGTGTACAATGTGGCAAGTACACACATCTCTCTTACAAAAGGTAATGGAAATCATTCAAGCGATTTTACGGTATTTACTTACCAAAATCAGCGGGTTTTTTTTAAAAAAAAAATAAGATGCAAGCTCCTTTTTTTTGAACATACTCTTATATAACATAATTTTCGAATTAGGTTTTGAGTAACAAACACGAACATTTTCCAAAGGATCTTATTACTAATACTTTTAGACCTATTTCACGGTATATGAAATAGTTTTAGTCGATTTACTTCATTTAAGTCTCAATTTCTGTTAGATAATCGCCTCTAAAAGGATTTCTAGTGTAACGCATAACCTAGTTTACATGTAATTACTTAGGGGTTTTTCAAAGGAAGAATGTTAAGGTAATATTTAAATAGAAACTTTGCAAAATCATTTAGTTTAAAGAACGAAAATGTTTTTGGAGTGAAAAAAGTCACAGCTCAAATAGGCATGCGAACGTTAAACAAGGATTATAAAAAAAGAAAGAATACTTATTTGGTGTTCATTTGTTTCATTTCTACAAATACTTAGCTCAAGAGGATTATATAAGTGCAAAGAACAAATTCCCACCAATCAATGCATATTACAATTACTTTCAGAAAATCTTGCGTATTTAAAGACAAAATGAAATCACAAAACACTTTGTCTTTCTATATCAATTTGAAATTTGAATTATAATTAATTTTACCTCATTCCGTTTATGTTCTATCCAATTTTAATTGAACTTTCCATTGCAGCAAAATTTTCAAAATAAAACGGAAACCGGATTTACTTTGATGTATAATTGAGCTACAAAATATTTAAATCCAAATAAGTAGATATATATGTATAAAAAAGTATTATATATAAAAAAAATTAAGTCAATTCACTTAGATCAACAAAGAAAAATTTTATTTTAGCTACTTTTTATTAAAAAGTTACAATTAATATAAATATGTATTTACATATGACAGAATCACAACATTAAGTGGTAATTAATTTTTATTAGTTATTATTAAAGTATCGTATTATCATCCAAAACAATCGTGTATATAAAATTTCAGTTCAACTGAATGCTTTAAAACGTGAGAAAAAAAATCTTTCAAAGTTTTGACCCAAGTCGCTAAAAATGAAACCAACGTGGCTGTATCTGTAATTCTTTAAATAATTAGTTTCAGTCCATTAATTTTAATTAATTATAATTAAATTATCGTATTGTCACCCAAAACACTCGTGTATAGAAAATTTCAGCTCAAATGAGCGCTTTAAAATGTGAGGGGGAAAAACCCTTTTCAAGTTTTGACACAAGTCGCCAAAAATTATGCCAACGTGGCTGTATTTGTAATTCTTTGAATAATTAGTTTTAATCAATTATTATTTATTAATTATAATTAAATTATTGTATTGTCATCCAAAATAATCATGTATATAAAATTTCAGCTCGATTGAGTGCTTTAAAATGTATTTTATTAACGATTGAGAATTCCACCAAGATAAATAAATAAATATATAGAGAGAGTATATGCAAAATACACACTGATTTTTCTTCCTTTCATGACAAGATTGCAACAAAATGGCTTTATTAAATAGCAATTGTTTATTTCTCATAAGTTTTTCTTTCTTTAAATAATATATAGTACTTTAAGCAAGCAGCCTAAAATATAATTATTTTATATTATCTAATGAAATATTAACCCTACAACGTGTGTGCTCGAGTTAGTTTGAGCGCGCTAAACATGCTAAACTCTGAACACTCGAGGTAATTCGGACGAGATAGTATTTTATGCTGTTGTACTTTTTCACACTCGAATATAAGCGAGCGCATTTTGCACTCGTGAGACCAACTGCGATTCGTCATCGTGATTTCGTGACTCGGGTAAATCTGTAAAAAAATCGGGTCGACCAATATCTTCTGTAATTCTTCGACTAACAGAACATCATTTTCGCAATTTTGTTTCAACACACAAAAATAAATAAATAAATAAAAAAAAATAGAAGCTCCCATAAAATATTGCGTTGTGCTAAAAGGCATAGAAAAGGAAAATAAAATAGTAATACTTATAATACTTGTGAGAGATGTCGGGCTATGTGCTGCACTTTGCTTTCAAATGTATCATACAAAAGAAAATTTTAAATATTTTAAAAATAAGCACTGCTATTATTATTTATGCTGAAAAAGGATACATAGATATGTTTACAGATAAAAATATGCTTTTTTCCCGAGACAGCAATTCGAAAAAAAAAGATAAAGTTGATGTGCGTGCAAGATTGCAATATTCGGTTCTTATCTCTCTCTGCAACGTGGACCAAAATCCGAAATTAAAATAAATTTTTTTGATTGATTTTGTGTGTGTGTATTGCTTTTATTTTCCAAAACAAGTTCTAAAATGTGTTTTCTTAAATAATTTTTTTAAGTGCGTTAAGGGGTTGAGAGAAAATGAGAAAGCATGCAAGTAATTCTTCTTTCTTATGTTATTGAGAAATTTTCAAAAAATGGTTTTATTAGATATTATAAGTTGTTTCAATAGCATCGAAACCTTTTTAAAAATATCTTCTTTATTAAATTAAAATTAAAATACTGACACGTTAAGCACAAATCATTTTAAAAATATTTAAATAGCTATTGCAAATATTAATAACATGGGATACAAGTCAGAATTGATGATTTTGTTTAATTCACTCATACAAAAAAATATTAGACATGAAAGACGAAAGATCTTGTTATTCCATAATTTAACTTCAAAAAACTTCAGTTAATCTTTTGAAATAGCTGTATATGCTGCATAACAAAATCTCAACATTGTTGTACTTTTTTAAATTTCCGTATAGTTTTTAAAATGGTACTTATCATTAATGAAAATACATGTCTTGATGAGATATTAAACAATGTAACTAAAATTAGTATATATTGATTAAAATTCTCGTAAGCTTAAAATTGCAAGAATCATAAAATTCTATACTTGCGTTGAATGCAAATTAAATAATGAATGTCACTTTGCAAAGAGTAAGCTGAATTTCTTTTCCCTAGCGAAATATATTTCTTTTCCTGGACCCAAGTTTCCAAACTTTTTTCTTGTAACCAGGGGACGTCTTAAACTTCTTGAGGCCCTTGGCCGCTACACAAAAGTAGGCCCTGGGCCCCTAACACAAATGTAGGCCCTACCTATGAGTTAAAAGTCG
Source organism: Trichonephila clavipes (assembly GCA_019973935.1). Classification (NCBI taxonomy): domain Eukaryota; kingdom Metazoa; phylum Arthropoda; class Arachnida; order Araneae; family Nephilidae; genus Trichonephila; species Trichonephila clavipes. Next base: position 63,546 of record BMAU01015259.1, on the reverse strand, counting down.
ACAGTACATAACATACGTTGTAAAGTAGCGTTGTTTCTTATAAAATAGCATGACTCTGTTTCTAATAACTAAACTCGGGAAAAGAACTACAGAAGTCTTTTTTTTAATAACTTTACGAAAATATTTAGCAATTTTATTAGAGGTTACTCGTTTCAACTGTTTGCTTTTGAATGTTACTGAATGTTGAAAAACATTTTAGTTCACTTTCAGAGTAGCACAATGCAACATAAAAATAGTTGAAATTGACTAATATTAAAATGTCTGTTACCCAAGTTCTAAGCAGAATAGAAGTAAAATTCAAGATAGAAAGCTAGACATTCGAACAAAAAGTTCTTTTATTACAAATTGGAGGAAACCAACTTTTTGAACGAAAATCGAGTTTTAAAAATAAGAGGAATAATTTAATAAAAATATTAATTTTATGTCTTATACATACTCATATTCAAAATATTTTTAATCGAACTCTTTTACTAATAATAAACTAATTGTGTATAATTTTTAAAGAAAAAAATTTAGAATATATCGACTCGCATTACAGAACATTCAGAGCAACTTTGTACAGTCAAACCTATTTTTATATCGTTTTTTCTTTACGTAACTTTTTTTTATGCGGTGTTTTTAAGTGATTTGTGATATTTGACATATTAACAGAACATGTTATAATATTTTTTAAGCGGTCCCTATTCCCCCGCATAAAAACTATTTTTATCTGTAATAACATTACTAAAAGATAATTGCCGTTCATACATAAATGTACAATTTCCACCCTTGGAAAAATATCAGCCTTTACTTAAAAAATACACAAACAGTAAAAGATATTCCTTAAAGAAAATCATTATTTTGATTAAATACAAAAATGAAACCTTTTAAGGCTCAAAAAATCAATGAAGAAAAAGTCCTATGAAACATGCTTCAAATAAGACAATAAAAATAATAAGATTTGTGTGATAGAAGAAATCAATTTAAAAATATTTGCAAAAGAAATGTACATTCAGATCTTATTACATGGAAAAAGTAACGCAATCAAAAAAACTCGATTAAATTTTGGAAATTCAAAGGAGGAAATAACAATTTGATATATCAAGTGTCCACATTAACTAAATATAAGATTAAAGCAATTTTGGAAGTACTTTTTTTTTTGAAGAAAATTAAAGGTTTGTTTTAAGGTTTCTCTCAATAAATAATGGATTTTATATATTCCCCTTAACTTTTTAATAAAAATTTTATAATTGGATAGTTAAAAACGAAAAATGGAAAAACAAAATGAATAGGAAAATATAATTAAAACACTTTCAGAGAAAAATTCCACAAGATTTCTTTTTATTTTAATAGAACAAGAACGAATAGATAAAATTTTAAATAATAATTAATCAAATCATCTTTCTCGTGAAATTTTTTTTATATAATCAATATGAAATGAATTGTGCTAATTTACAGCATGCATGATTCATATGATTTCAAACAATACAATCAAATAATTTTAGTACGATACGAAATACGTTATAATGTTAATTTGGTCGAAATCCTTAACACTTAAAATAAATAATACATCTTGAATGAGCTAAAAATAGTAAAAAATACGAAATACGAGTACATGAATCATTATGAAGTCATTAAAATAAATAATGGAAAAGATAATGGACAGTATATACCTTCAGTTGAATTATATACGACGAATTGTTATCATAAATCGATGACCAAATAGTATTTCGTAAGCAAGTTTGATACTCAACGGTCATCATTTCTACTCATTTATCATGACTCCATTTCTTTATCGATGTGATCTAGCTGACCTCAGAATCGCCATTCAGGTGGGAAAGATCAAGCGCAAATTGAGTAATCGCTCTTTTCTTATCTGATGTGATGATTTGAGAAGGATAGATTCCATAATATCTCGATTATATTGAAAACGCAAACAATTTCTTTATATACACATATATGTATAATACATACAAATACTAATGCACTGCACATGTAGAGCAATTCATATACCCTTTAGCGCTTCATTATTAGATAAGCAGCCTTCCCTATCACGTAAACACACGCAATCGACAGAATGAAGCTTCAATATTCGAGGCAATAGCTAAATACCTTTCCCACCAAATCATGTACTTTCCATGTCATCCGTTGTTGATTATTCATCTCTTCTTAGTAGAGAATTTTGACTAATATATATGTGTGTGTGTGTGCGTGCGTGTGTGCGTGCGAGTGTGTGCGTGTGCGTGCGTGCGTGCGTGTGTGTGTGTGTGTGTGTGTGTGTGTGTGTGTGTGTGTGTGTGTGTGTGTGTGTGTGTGTGTGTGTGTGTGTGTGTGTGTGTGTGTGTGTGTGTGTGTGTGTGTGTGTGTGTGTGTGTGTGTGTGTGTGTGTGTGTGTGTGTGTGTGTGTGTGTGTGTGTGTGTGTGTGTGTGTGTGTGTGTGTGTGTGTAGCGTTGGCCGGTGTTGGTCTATTTGGATTGTTGGCATATCTGGTTTCTGGTTTCAGGAAAAAATCTTCAGAATTAATTTTCAACTTGTTTATTTACACACATAACGTAGATGGACAATTCACATTTTGTACTTCACAGATATTTGATAAGAACACGAAAACAAACACAAGCAACATAGCTAAAAGCAAGAGGTGAAAAGTACATGGTGAAGGCAAACGGATAAAGAGAGCGATCAGAAAAGATTTTCGCTTTTTATACCGGCAGTGAAGACCGCGTTACTCCTTTGTAACAAGAGTTCTGATTGGTTAAAATGGGCGGGAAAGAGTTTCTGAGGTAATAATACTAGTTGTGATTGCGATTAAGAATACGGCGTTAGTTCTGAACTTAAGAATTAAAAACTTATTTAAATATTATTAAGAAGAGTTAATTAAAAGGATGTTAGAAGGAATTATTACATACATACATACAGTAAGACCCGCTTAACGCTGTTTCGGTTTAACACTCTTTTTTTTAATTGTGGGATTCCCCGAAATTGCACGCAGCGTTAGGCTTCCCGATATCCGAAGCAGTTTATCTGTGCTTCGTCTTTTCTGTGGTGTTATACAAATGTACTTTTATCGTTTCAAACATTTGTTGACGTTATTGTAAGAATAAATTTAGATAATACAACGATTTCTATAGTGACAAATATTAGTATTTTTAGTTTTTATCATGGGTGATAATAAAAACCACGAAAATAATGCTATAAGAAAAAGCATTTCACTAGAAACTAAAATGCAAGTGATTAGAAGATTAGATATTGGTAAGCGTCAATCTCATATTGGTGCTGCATTGAATCTGGCAAATTCAACACACAACAAGGACCATTCTTAAGAATAAAGAAAAAATACGGCAATTGCAACTAGAATTACCCTTTCTAGAAATATTACAATGTATGAAATGGATAATAGACTTTCTAAATGGATTGACGAGGAAATTGAACGCAATATGCCTTTAAATCAATCTACCTTCTTGATAAAAAGACAGAAAGTAGGAAATACAGAACAGACTGAATGATCTGAAATGTAAACATACTGACTTAGAATTTGATTTATTTTTAAATGTATATTCGTTTATTATGTTTCTATATTTGTAAGAAATATATTTTTGTTTTATTGTTATAAAAAACATCATTAATAAATTTAATGGCAAAATAACTGACCAATTTCCCACCCAACCCAATTATTTACATGATTAGATAACCTCGTTTAACGCTGTTTCATATTACACTCTACTTTGATGTAACCGGAACGGGTCTTACCCCCCCCATACACACACTATTCATCGTTTAAAAATTTCTTAAAAGACTAACTTTTAAAATGGAAAGATGGATGTCACTGTATATTATAAAACCAGATACTTCATTTAACCAGAGTGTAATATTTAACAAACAATTTAATGCATTTTCTTAGACAAATTCTGTATTTGTACCCAGTATAATTACTGTAATCCCCCCCAAAAAACAAAATTTCGTATAAATTCATCTAATAGAATCTACGAATAAAATTTCAATGCATTATCTGTAACTCATTCAAGAACACATTTTTATTTATATTTCGATATGGTGCTGACTAATAGTTAATAGCACTGAAAGAAATAACAATTTATGAAATCCTTCTCCAATCTTTCAAGCCGCTAGAAGTTCCTGACTTCTGACAAATATTTGTTTAAAGTCAATTGGAAAACAAAATAAGACTTTGTGACGAATCTGTACGGAACCTTTCCACTAATCTTCTTAGGCGTCTTTTTGGGGAATATAAATTCGCGTTTTTTTTTCAATCAACTCCAAAAAGATGAACGGGATATTTAAATTAGATAAGGTATTTAAGTTGAGCGTTGAGAGATAGCAAAGGGTTGATGGAAGGCTATTGAGCCAGCAACTTTAAACGTATTCAAGGAGATTATATTCGTCAAGACGTCGTGCTGCTAGACGTACCAGAAAGCTGACATAAGCCAGCGGTAAATATAATTTACGTACGCTTAAAATAAACGTCAGTTTAAGCAACTTAGTTAAAGTTAATGAAAGTTAAGAATTCGAGTACGTGTATTTCTCGGATCTCCTATTTCGGTAAACTTTACTTGATCTTGAGCTTAATTATTAATTAATTGCATTATTAGTAATTTAATTTAATATAAAGGCAAATCCCTTTAAGTGACGTAACATAATAGTATTATATGTTATCAGAGATTTTTTTGAGAAAATTATAATAATAAATAAATATTATTATTCTTCAAAATGGCTCTTAGTGGTTCTTTGCCTCAAATTAATCTTGGTGTTCAAGGTGAGACCCAGGGGGGTCTTCACAAGTATATTCATGAATTATATTACAGTTATTTAATAACACTGAAATAAATTGTTTTCACTAAATTTATATTAGGATGATTGACTTTAAGTATTGAGTTATTACATGATTGCCACTCTTAATTGTTCTACTTTATTGTATAAAGGAAAAAAATTGTAGAAATAAGCACTATTTTATTACAAAAGTTTTACCCATTACCGAAATTTATAATGTAAGAGCATTCACTTGTATAGTTAGAATACAAATATGTAAAAAAAATATTTTTTCAAAATATATTTTCGCAAGATTTTCTCCTAATAAAATGAGAATAAAGTATTAAATAAGGTTTATTATAAAAAAAGAACTTCACATACTTAGTAGTCAAAAATAAAACTCCATATTTAAAACAGTAACTGTTTTCATTAATATTAATTTTTATTATTTATAAACTTCACATTTATTTTTCAACAGACTCTTAACGAAACTAATATGAAGAATAAGAAGAATAGCTGACTATAATTATATAGATTCTCTTCGATTGATAATCCACCAATTTCGACCACGCTGTGTAATGTTTTAGGGAAATCTGTTAAAATTCTCCAACGACGATGAACCTCCCTTTTCAACAAATTAAAAAATGGTTTAATTGAAAAAAAGTTAAATTTATCTTCGTTCTTGGGTTTTATTGTTCGAAAATATACCTGATGTTCCGTAACATTTTTCATGAAGAATTTTTTATTAAATTTGTTTAAATACGAATTTTTTTACAACACTCTTTTAAATTTTACATGCCTTGTAAAACAATTAGAGGAACCGCTTAATATAAGTTTTATTTCTTTAAATAAATCATAATTAATTTCATAAATGTGTGAAAATCAATTTATATTATAAAAGAAAGTGTACAATATGCGTAACGCTAAAACTCAAAAACGAATCCCGGTACGATCAAGGGTGTTATATGGTGTGGTAGCCCTCTATTCCTTATCTAAGAAGATGGTTTCCGTTTTAAAATGAATAGAGCCCCAAGGGGTATTGCGAGGGTTTAAGTGTCGCAACAGATAAATATTTTGTTTTTTTGAACTATTGGACCTAAGACATGAAATTTTGTAGGCACGTTCTTTGCAAAAAGTAGAGTTCCACTACAAAAGAGGGTTTTGAAAAGTTGACTCCGGAGAGGCGCTGTGAGGGCTTAATGGGGCACTATCGATAAAAAAATAAGATAAGACCCATTTAAGAAAAGTTTTTTACATTTTTCTATAAAATTATTTGCACCAGGTTTTATGCTATTTCAAATCAGCTATATGGTCAAGAATATATTCATTTTTGAAAAAAAAAACTGAAAGAAGACAGGTACTTCAGTTAGTAAAATATAAAACTCTATATCTTTTTATAAAACTTTACTCATACATTTTTATTTATTTGATTGATGTTCCAAGAGATTTTTATTTCCAGGGTAATTTTGGTAAAGTTTTTATTAGTTTAGGTTAATTAAATTTTTTTTTCTGTTAAATAAAACGGTATGTATTTCTTTTTAAAACCATTATTATGTAACACGAGTCAGTGTCAAACTTGAAAAAACCCAAATAAATAACGGTTTTATTGCGTGAAATGAAAAAAAATCAGGTTAAGAAAATAATTTTATAAAATGTTTAAAAATAAGGGGAAGTGGTACGATTAATAAAAAAATCTTTGATTTAATAGTTTTTAGAATTTTTGACTTTTAACCTCTATATATGTATGTATTACATAAAACAGTTTTTATGCTAAAAATGCAATAAAACGTTTATTAAGGGACTATAAAACGTTTTTCTTCCTTTAATAATTGACTTAGACTCATGAAACTAGATTTACAAGCTTTTTAAGCTATGCATATTAAAAGTTCGTGTTTGTTTTAAGCTGATATAATAGATATTCATTAAATACTTTTTTTATGAATTCTTATTGAAATTTTTTTTGAAAAAATGTATAAATTCTAAGTTTAACTATTTTTAAATAATGTAAGAGTATAGCTTTGATTCACAAAAATTCATACCAACTTTTGTTACATGTACTAATAGCAATAGTTAGAAAACATAATTGGCACAATAGAGAAAAAGGCTTAGTTTTTTTAATTAAGAAAAACTATTTTTTTTCTAGTATAGTGAGTGAGAGAGTGAATATTAACGTCGCACTGTTCAGCTACACGAGAGCTTTGGGCGACGGACCATATAAATTTAAACCATGATCAATTGACGTGGACGACACCTGAGCGAGCAATCATTCTTGTACTTGCTTTTACAGTGATGTGAAAGGACGATGATTTAAGCGGGTTTGGTAGCAAGCAGATTGCAATGACCCCATAAACCTGAAAAGTATCTCCGAAACTGCACGCCTAGTAGGTAGCTTACAATTTCCTATTATAATGATACTTGAGATGTCATGAAACATAACCTGACATCAAGCTATAGGTAACCTACAAAAGCCCTCGTGTAGCTGAACAGCGCGACGTTAATATTCAATCCAATCCGTCCATAGGAGACCTACGCGTCATCAAAGAAAAAGTATGTCGTAGACTGCCTCGTGTGGTAAATCGAAACCGGTGTCTAACAAGTATTCAACTTTCCTCCAAATTTAATGCAGATCCAAATCCAAGTGTTTCGGATCGTACAATTCAGCGAATACTATTGGATATGGAATGCACAGCAGGAATCCCACTAATGCGCCTCTGTTAATCAAGCATCGTTGCCAACTACGCCTATAATATGTTCGGAAACATGGAGACCACCCCATTAAGAACTGACAGTAGCCTCGTAATTGAATAAAGATTTCTCCTTTACTCTCGTCGATGGTAGTGACGCGATGCGCAGTTTTCCAGAAAAATAGTTGTTCTCACCCATCATACACAGGCTGGTGGTTTGCTATAAAATAAAATAAAACTGCGAGTTATCTAAACATTACTGCTGACCAGTTGAGGTGGCCGCGGTAGCCGAGTGGTATAGGTATCGGACCGTGGCTTGCTTTGTCACGGGATCGAGCCCAGTACCACTAAAGACCCGCCGTGTAGGGCAGCGATGCACGTTAAATCTGTCGAGAGCTGAAACGTCCTCCCGTTGGTGTGGTGTGGTAGTTAGGAGAGGGGGGTGCCAGCTCAGGTGTCGTCCACGTCACTTGACCATGGTTCAAAATTACGTGGTCCGTCGCCAAAAGCCCTCGTGTAGCTGAACAGTGCGACGTTAATATTCAATCAATCAATCAATCTGACCAGTTGAGCCCTTAGAGATGTCTTTCGAATTCCTCTTTCAGATTGGAGATGTAATGTACATAATCATTCGAATTCTCTTTGCTGTAGAGTTCTAAACACTCTCAATCTGTTTTGAAAAATGAATCGAATTCTTAAATACAACTGATTCTCCCATAAAGTCATAAAAATTATCAATAAGTAGATGTTTTACCTGTAATTGCTAGTTCAAATAATTGAGATGTCCTGTGTAAAGGCTGCCTTTGCCATTTGTAATTTATTGTCAATTTGGTGAGGGCCAAGGCGCCCGTCATTTGGGTTGTAAGAAATAATTTGGAGTGAAACGCCCCAGTTGTAGTTCAGGCTGAGAGCTCCGAGAGGACACTGAGTTTCAAATTCATTAATGTTTTTAACTTCATTAAAAATTTTCAGGAATACAGAGTATTGATTTTATTGAATTAAATTTATTCGTACCTCCCGATGATTTGGTCGAGTCGACTCTGGAGAGTAATTAGTTTATTAATTTCAAACCAGAAAAATTCAGCAGAATGGAATTACCAAGTTTGAATAGATTACGACGGGCGTAAAAAGCCAAAGTGACAAATTCGAAACTGTTCGAAACTCCTTCATCTTTAGAACTCAAACTTCAATTAAATAATATCTCTGTTCTGAGAGATAAAATTGAGTGTCTCAGAAAGGACTATTACAGCCTTCCATCGGATGTGGATTTAACAGAGACTGATCGTGAGTTGGAGCAGTTGGAAGATCGTCTTTATAAAACAGAGGTAAGATTTCATTTTTTGCTCTCGGAACTTGATTCGTGAAGGGGAGTGATGCACGTTAAATCTGTAGAGAGTTCAAACTGTCGAGAGCCCCCGTTGGTGTGAATGGTAGTTAGAGAGGGGTTGCCAGCTCAGGTGTCATCCACGTCACTTTACCATGATTCAAAATTACGTGGTCCGTCGCCAAAAGCTCTCGTGTAGCTGAGCAGTGTGACGTTAATATTCACTCACTCTGAACTTGATAAAGCAAATGTTTCAATGTCGGAAGTTAATCAAAAAGAAAATAATGTTCTGTCCGAAAACGAAAGTAGACAAACTAGTATAAAATAACCGAAAATTCCTTTACCGCAATTGAGTGGTTTATACGAAGAATGGAGCACATTTAAAGATCAATTTGATAATTTAATTTCTAATAGCGAAAAACTAACAAATTCGCAGAAACTCTTTTATTTACGCTCCACTCTTAGAGGTCATACAAAGCAAATAGAATGCTGCGATGACACATTTGAAGCTTTAACGCTAAGATATGAAAATAAAAGATCAATTTTTTATATGCATTTACAAGCAATTATAAATCAGGAAAAAATTCAGCATGAAATTTCCCGAGAATTGCGTTACTTCGTAGATGATGTAAAAAAAGAACTTAAGGTCGTAAAAGGTTTAAAATTCCCAAGAAACAAATTTTCAGATGCTATGTTAGTAAACATATTGCTATCTAAGTTAGATAAAGAAACCAGGAAATTATTTGAATCACCCTTAAAATCTACGGACGTTCCAAACTTGATGAATTTCTTGAGTTTGTTGAAAAAAGAAGTATTGTGTGTGTGTGTTCTCTCTTGAAAGTATTAACCGAAACTCGAACTCTCTTATAAAATCAAATAAAAATTCTTCTATTCCATTAAAGCAGAAATCATTAATAGTTAATTCAAGCGAAACCGCAAAATGTATTTTAAGTAAGGGTTTTTATTTTTTAAACAAGTGAAATAATTTTCACATAAAATATGAATGTGTCTCAAAGATATGATTTTGCTCGAAAGAATAAACTTTGCTTGAACTGTTTCCGCAATTCACATTATTATTCTGCCTATAAATAAAATTTATATGTAATGTGTGTGGGTAGAAACATAATACACGTTTTCATAAATCATACAGGAAGCAGCGTTCACCGCCATGAGATCAATGGACTAAATTCATGTGACGTCACGATCACGTGATTCCGTCAACCGGTGAATATGGCGTCGTTTTTTATTATTGCGTACGATTATTTTGTTCTTAAAGATTTACATTTTACTTTCTAAAATGTCTTATTTTGCTGAAATGGTTGCTCGATCAGTTATAGAAAGGATAATTAGAAAGAAAAAAAATCATTTTATGATATCATTATAACAAATCAAAGTGCTTTGATAGCATGGTGAAGCGTGAGGATTATATAGCATCTTCCCAGTGTTTATGTGTTCGACCACTCTTTGAATAATGTTTTCTCAACACCGTAAGACAAATGAAACTTCTTCAAAAAGGATTTTGGATAGATGTAGACTTACAATATTTAAGAGCAAATATTTGTTTATTTTACATCAAGTTATATTGAGAACATTTAACAGAGGTACTTCAGCATTTAATTATCTAAAATTAGAACACAAGAATCTGATATGTAACCATACATATATCAAAAAGAAGTATATATATTTATAAAACTTATTTTACTTAGTAATTTTACAATATTACAGGGAAAAAGAAAAAATAAAGAAATGGAAAAATATCTTACTTTATATATTACAGCTCTGTTAATTTTTATACTAGTTTATGAAACAAGAACCACTTTCAAACATTAGAAATCAAAATTATCATTTACCATTTGTAAAATTACACATAAAAAAAATTGTGCTACATTTTAAAAATCTTTATTCGCTGCACTACTTAAGGTAAAATATATGATTTATCGAGAATTGAATTCCAAATATGGTAATAAATTAAAGCATTAAAATTTTTAAATAAGAATGTGTATATAGTAGAATATAAATTTGTGTCCATATATATATTAAATATAAAAGTCCTGCTCACTCCTACATGACCAAAATAAAAGAAGTCATTTTTGAATTCATAATTCTTTTAGAAAAAAATAATAATTGTAATATATTTGCGTGATTTCAACACATATGTTTTTCAGAGTTTGACTGTATGGTATAAAAAAACTGTCTCACACATATACATTTTTTTTTACTACATATGTATAACAAATATGCATTTATTGGTATTTGCACAATTTGTAGATTTATCATTATATAGAGATTAGATTTATTTTATACTTTTGCAAAAATAAATCTCATGATATATGTCCTGAATAAATTTGTTGCATTGAGTTTGTTGCAAATATTGACCTAAGAAGAGTACTTTGATCAATTTTATGATATTTATCGAAGAGAATTACAGAGAATCTTTTTCAAAATTATTGTTAAAAGGTTAATTGGTCAAAATCACTGATGTTTTTGTGTGACATATGTTTCGAAGATAAATTTTGGGCTCTTGTGTATTATAATGATCAATTTCATATTTTAAAAGTATAATTATATATAAAAGGACACTTTAGATACATATCAGTGATAACAAAATAAAATGCCAATACATTTCTCCAAGTAAGTTTTAAGTTTGCATGAAATGGATTGATTGATTGATTGAATATTAACGTCGCACTGTTCAGCTACACGAGGGCTTTTGGCGACGGACCACGTAATTTTGAACCATGGTCAAGTGACGTGGACGACACCTGAGCTGGCACCCCCTCTCCCTAACTACCACACCACACCAACGGGAGGACGTTTCAGCTCTCGACAGATTTAACGTGCATCGCTGCCCTACACGGCGGGTCTTTAGTGGTACTGGGCTCGAACCCGTGACAAAGCAAGCCACGGTCCGATACCTATACCACTCGGCTACCGCGGCCACCTTGCATGAAATGGAACTCAAGTGTTTAACACTAAACATAAATATCTGGTCAAGAGACATAACTAGTAGAAAATTGTGAATGGAAATTTTATGCAACTATTCATTTCCATATTGTATTAAATTGTTTCTATCTTATTTGCAATTCATTGTGTTTAATGTCCCCATTGGTAAGCCATGCTATTATAAAATTTGCAATTCATGAAGTTGTAAAAAAAATTCAATTTTCATCACAGGAGACATATGTATGAATCATATACTCACATCCTTAATTACCTTTACATGCACAATACTGAGTTTTCAGGAATTAAACTATTTTAAGGATTTGTGCAAAAAAGGAAAATAGTTAAATCATGGATAAACAAATACTTACTTCTTAAGTAGCCACTGAGATTTCAAAAAAAAAAAAAAAGATGGAAAAAAAAACCATTTTTACCAAAAGATAATTCTCTTCATTTATCTAAAACTTTCATATTAACTAATGTTCTATGTACACAGGCTTCAAAAATAAACTTTTTTGCAAATTTGATATGTACTTCAAAAAATAAGACAATAACATATCAAATTAAATGTAATCATTTCTAAAAATTGTTACCCCTTTTGCAATGGTTTCATTCCCCTTAAAAATATTGTATTTTAATTTAAAGAAAGAAATGACATTAAATTTTAACAGCAAAGAATAATTGTAAATAATTTAGAAATTGATAATTTGTGTGTGGAAGGTAAAAATCTAAGAAACATTTCTTTAATTTTTGTAAACATTCCTCCCACAAATTATCATCAAATTGAAAAAATTCAGAATAAATATTTTCTCCTGACTTTGAATTATTAATTAAAATTACAAACAGACATTTTTTATATTATTCACACCTAACTGACACTGTGTTGTATAATAATAGGTGTGAGCTCTTTTTAAAGAAATAATATCAATGTGTTATTCGATAATCATACAATTTTAAAAAAGTAGTTTTAATTCTATACAGTCAACCATTCTTGCGCAAAACTATATAATAAATTACTAAATTAATTAAGAACTACAATAAAACTAAGAGTTATACCTAAGTGTACCAGGAACTATAAATAAATGCTAGGATCCAACCGAACTAGGATAAATAAATATGCCAGCTAACACTAGTCGGAAGTAGACACTTACCTAATTAGGTAAATAAATTAGAATAAAACAAAAATTATATAAAAGAGTTGTTAAGATTATTTCCTAACAAATATATATACTAGAATAATGCAAAAAATACAATGATATCATGTTTTTAATTAGATAAAATTAAGATACATGAACGACGTCAACAAACGTATAGGAAAATCAATGCTATGAAATCGCACATGTTGTTTATAAACGTTGGAATCACGTGATTACTCACTGGCGTCAGTCTGTCCATGAAGTTACTCCATTGAATACGGAAAACGAATTAATTATGCGTGATGAGAGAGAGAGAAAACTCACCAACACAACCACAGAATATTTTCTCCTTAAAAGCGACGGTACAAGGTCAAGGCAATGAATTAAGGAAGAATTCCACAGTTCTCTATTAAGCACAGCTGTTTTGTTCATTCAAAATTGCTATGGGGGAAAATTTAAATCTAGAGTGATTTTAGATTCATCCAGTCAAATAAATCTGATATCTTCCAAATTCGTTACCTTGTTGGAACTAAAAAGAGAAAAAAATGTATGTTCTGATTTCGGGGATTAATGAAAGAGCGCAGACAGTTAAATTCAGGGTTTATGGAACTATTTCAAACAAAAATGAAAGTTTTAAAGCGAAATTGGAATTTTGGTGTGATTCCAAAAATAACTGATTTGACCCTTACATTAAATATTTCTAACATACAATTGCCTCAAAGTGTTCAGTTGGCTGATCCAGAATTCTTTAAACCTGGTAAAGTGGATATGCTATTAGGAGCCGAAGTATTTTTCAAAATTTTACAGTATGAAAAAATGCAAATTAGTGAATCTATTATTCTACAGGGCTCAGTTTTTGGGTTTTTAGTTACGGGAAAGCTTCCAATTAGCCAACCAATTAAAAGTTGTTTTTTATCAAGAAATGAGGTAAATTTATAGGAATCATTTCTCGGTTTGGGAAAATATGATCTGTTGTGAAAGTGAGGGATTTAAAAAAAATGAGGATGAACTTTTGTGAAAATCACTTTAAAAGCACATTTTCTAGAGATGAGACGGTTCGTTATGTTGTAAATATCCCATTCAGGGAAGATCTCTCAAAACTAGGTAAATCTAAGGAGACAGCTTTGAGACGCCTAAATGCACTTTGGCACCAACTCTACAGAAATCCTCAACTTTGATCGTTGTATCAAAAATTTATGCAAGAATATGAACAATTGGGTCATATGACAAAGGTTAAAGAAGATATTGAACCCAGCACAACTTATTATATACCTCATCACAGTTTTTATCGTCCAGAGAAAAGTAGTGCAAAATTAAGAGTAGTATTCAATGCTTCGTGTCCTACACCTAATGGCAGATCCCTCAATTTCTTACAAGCTATTGGTGGAATAATTCAAGATGAGTTCTTTTCGATCATAATTAGATTTAGAAAACAACCTATTTCTATGACGGCTGTTAACGAAAACATGTATAGAATCACTGCATCTCAAAGAGATCATCTGCGGACCCTGTGGAAGAGCGAAACAAATGATCCTGTTTCAACATACAGAATAAACACTGTTACTTATGGAACAACCAAGAGCTCCTTTCTTATCCACTAGAACTCTAAAGCAAATTCCAATTGATAATTGAGAAAAGCTTCCAGTAGCTGTAGAAATTTTAGAAACTGATTTCTATGTCGATGATTTAGTGTCAGGTGTAAGCAACATTGAAACTGGAAAAGAAGTTCAGAAACAGCTTATTGAATTACTCAGTTGTACTAGTATGAAGCTTCATAAATGGTCATCAATTAGTAAAGATAGGTTGTAAGAACTTCCATATGAAAAGCTTAGGAATATCATTATGATCGAAACGAAGAAAAAGTAAAAACTCTCGGATTGATTTGGAACTTGAAGCCCGATACTTTCGAATTTTCAGTTAGTGATCCAATCGACAACTCAGAGTTGACAAAGAGGTCAATCTTTTCTCACATTACTCGAATCTTTTATCCAATGGGTCTGTTAGGCCCTGTCATTGTCATTGCGAAATTATTCATGACAAATCTTTGGTTAGTCAAGAGAGATTGGGATCAGCCTTTGTTAGAAGATGAAAAGCGAAATTGAAGAAATTCGTTTCTTCTCTAAAGGCTCTTCAGGGAATAAAGGTGCAACATTTGATTTTATTGAAAATTACAAGTCCTTGGAACTGCATGGTTTTTCAGATGCCTCTGAGAAAGCCATTTGTGCATCTATTTACCTTCGCTGTACAAAATCATCTGAACAGTCATCGATGAGGTTCATCTGCAGTAAAAGTAGAATAACCCCCGTCAAACGTATCAGTATTCCTCGTTTGGAACTCTGCGCAGCAGGTTTATTATCAAAACTTG
This sequence comes from Trichonephila clavipes, assembly GCA_019973935.1. NCBI lineage: Eukaryota > Metazoa > Arthropoda > Arachnida > Araneae > Nephilidae > Trichonephila > Trichonephila clavipes. The sequence continues at coordinate 48,356 of BMAU01015259.1, read as the reverse complement.
TGAAAAAGGTGACAGCATCTTTAAAATTAGAGTCTGATGGCGTATACTTATGGACAGACTCAACTATTATGTTTTGACAGTTGTGCAGAGTGATCCTTGACTGTAGGGAACAGAGTGTCACACAGATACAAGAAATTACAAAATCTTATTGTTGGCAACACATCAGATCAGAGCAATATACCAGTGATTTGGTTTCAAGAAGACTTGGTGCTGAAATTCTTGTTAACTGTAAATTGTGGTGGAAAGGTCCAGAAACATTTTGTTACTCTCTTTCCCGTAGTGAAGTAACTTTAGATCCTAAAAGTGATGATTTTACCAAAGGATTGAAGAAAGACTCTGAAAGAACTCTAAAATTGACTTTAAACTCTGTTATTTTGGATAATTTGTTAAATTTTACTAATAATTATTTGAAAGTAATTCTCATTTTTAGTTTTGTTTTAAGGTTTGCTTGAATGCCAACCCCCCCACAGTAAGCGCACACGGGAACTTTAACTTCAGAAGAACTTACAGATGCTAAGCATTGTTTAGTTAGAAGAGTTCAGGTAAGAGAATTTTCTGAGGACTTCAAAAAACTTGAACGAAGTGAGCCAGTGTCGGGTAATAGTAAGTCCAAATCTTTAAATCCATTTGTCGATGACAAGGGAATAATTCGCGTAGGAGGTAGATTGGGCAATTCTGAATTAGATTATGGAACAAAATATCCTATTGTCTTACCAGCTAACTTCAAATTTACGTATATTCTATTGTTGCATCTTCATAGCAAATTTTATCATCTTGGACCATAGTCGCTTTTGTACAGTGTTCGACATTGGTTCTGGCCTATAAGTGGCAGAAGTCTTGCAAGAAAAATTGTTCAAGAGTGTGTTATTTGCTTTAAAGCCAAACCCCGTGTAGAAACTCAGATTTTGGGAACTCTTCCCAAAGAGAGAATTACTTGGTCTCCCCCCTTTCATCATGTAGGAATAGATTTCTGTGGCCCCTTTTTAATAAAGAATTAAACACAAGAAAATAATAACTTGTACGAAGTATATATTGCTATATTTGTATGTTTTGTCACTAAGGCAATGCATATAGATTTAGTTAATAACCTTACTTCTGATGTGTTCATTGCTTGCCTTAAAATACTTTTTGAGAGAAGAGGCAAAAGTGCCTTTATTTATTCAGACGAGGCAGGTAATTTTGTGGAGGCTAATGTTGAACTCAAAAGGCTATTTCAATTAGTTAGGAATTCAAACGAACAGATTACTTCCTGTTAAATGATTATAAAAGCAGGCACACTAAAGCCAAAGTAGTTAGTTCGACTTGACGTTTGCCGCTCATATCATGAACTTGGTTTTGCAATAATTATGTAAAAAATATGTTTGTTTTATTTAACATATGAAAATTGCCTCTGATTATTAATGGTAATCTACGGAGACCACGCACAAGCGAGCTCCACGACCCTTCGGATCATCATGAGCGATACTAGCGAACAAATGGAATTTTCGTCGATAAAATTTGAACAAGTTGCCGCCTGCGAGAAACTCAGATACAGTAACAGGTATCTCAGCTCTTCACAAGTCGCTACACAAGATGGACGGACGTTCACCCAGCCCCAGGAATTCTTACAAGGACTTGTACCTATCAAGCACACAAACCATGATCAGGAGAAAGGAGGAATTGGTAAGTGAGCTTAAAACTCTCCCACCATGTATTAGATTAGACTGCCAGGATCATAAGATTCCCTCTACCTCGGTAGAAGAGGAAATTAATTTTTTTTAGAACCCTCCGTTCCTGAAAATAAAATTAAAACTAATTTTTAGAGTCTGATAAGGAATTCGAATTTTACGTTATTAAACGTCAAAATGTTAAACCTATTAAAGCCGTTATTAAAGGCCTCCCTAGTTCTTCAAAAATTGCAAATATCACTAACGACTTAGCGGAAATAGGATTCAAAATTGATAGCTGTACGCAACTCACTTCTAAACGAACCAAAATATCCCTCCCATACTTTCTCGTAATTCTCCCAAGAAATGATTATAATAGCAAGATATTGGACATTGCAAAGTTGGGTTATTTACAGGTGAAAGTTGAGGGTTACCTCGTTAGAGTAATAACCCAATGTGTGCTTCAACTGTAATAACTTCTACCACACTGCCACGAACTGTTACATGAAACCAAGATGTTTAAAGTGCGGAAAAGAGCACGCCACCAAGAATTGCCACATTAAAGAGCGACAATTAAACCCATTTTGTATAAATTGCCAGGACTTCGGTCACTCGGCATGTTATACAAAATGTCCCAAATTCCCCAACCTAAGAAAGGTACAGCCTTTTTCTGACCCGATTAAAAGAAGACATTTTTCTAGTAAATGGACAAAAGAGGGAATTTCCTTCGCTAACGTCGTTAGCGGAGAAATCCCCAGTCAGACCCCTCCCAAAACTGAAAATAAAAAGGAAGACTACCCCTGTGGATTCCTTGCCAAGATAACAACAGTTCAGATTTTACTCAAGTTTTGGAACTTTTTAACATAATCTCTAGCCTTGTAAAGAAAAATCCCAAAATTCTTGACCTTCTCTCAAAATTTAAAACTGCAAACTCTGACGAAGAAAAAACCTGCCTACTGGCAGAAGCTATAATGAACAAAATTTAAACTTCCCCACTTTTATTTACTGTAACCTTAATTTTCTCCCCAAATATTTTAAAATTTTCTCAATAATATTAATCAAATTTCTCTTTTTCAAAATTTTTAAAGTCATTTTCTATCACAAAGTACATTTCACTCTTAAAAGCTCACTGCCGTCCTCCAATCAATGATCACCTCCATAGCCGATGTCTCCTGCACTCTCATTGGACCTCCTCTTCTGAACTCACGCCCTCCTCTTCAAGCCCAAGTCTCCAAAACCATGAACATCAGAGTTCCAGATAGAGGTTTGAAGGCTGCTGACACAGCCTAGTTACCTCCGTTCAAAGTCAACCGAAGTCAAACGAACAGATTAACTCGTTCCTTTCTTCAGAAGGTGTTTCATGGAAATTCATCCCGCCTAGGTCACCAAATTTTTGGAGGTTTATAGGAATCATGTGTCAAATCTATAAAGCATCACTTATGCCGTGTTGTGGGAAACGCGCTTTTGACATATGAGGAACTCTCAAAAGTTTTAGCTCAGACTGTGTTCCAGTGCGTAACTCGAGATCTATTTCGTCTTTGTCATCTGATCCAAACGACTATCAGGCTTTGACTCCAGGACTTTTTTAATTGGGCGTCCTTTGACCACCATTCCTGAACCAGACTTTTTAAATATTCAGGTAAATAGATTGTCTCGGTGGCAGTTAACTACAAAAATTGTACAAGATATTTGGCAAAGATGGAAAAGGGACTATTTGAGTAATCTTCAACAGCGCACGAAATGGTACTGGGAAAAAAGAAATGTTGCTATAAATGACATGGTCCTTTTTAGTAGAGGACAATATCCCACCATGTAAATGGAAACTAGGAAGAATTGTAGAAATAATTTGTGGCTCAGATGGTAAAGTAAGAGTAGTTGTAATCAAAACAACCACAGGTATTCTGAAACGAAGTGTTTCCAAGATATGTGTGCTGCCTATTGAAAATATTGATTGTAATTAACTACTACTACATATTATATTGTATATTATTATATTGCATTCTTATATTATATGTTTATCATTTCTTTGAATATTGTAATCGAATCTTTAATTATGTGTTTTAAATTTTGTATAAATTGTTTCAAATCTACATTTCAAGGCCGGTCGGGAATGTTAAGGCCGCCTTTACCATTTGTAATTTATTGTCAATTTGGCGAGAGCCAAGGCGCCCGTCATTTGGGTTGTAAGGAATAATTTTGAGTGAAACGCCAGTTATAGTTCAGGCTGCGAGCCGAGCAGACATTGAGTCTCCAAAAATCATTAAGGTTTTTAAATTCATTAAAGTTTTTAAGGAATACAGTCCATTATTTTTTTAGTTAAATCTATTCGTGCCTCTCCATCCTGTAATATCGATAAAAAATACTAAATCTCTTAAGCAGTTCAAGGTATCCGAATACCCTAAAATCATGGATTTCGTGAAAAATGAACAAAAACATTTTATGATTTCATTTTGAAGGTCAACCTCTTACCTTTATAAATATACGAAGTATTTTATTTTTTATTCATTAGAACAAAAGTTACAATTATTTCAGTAAAAGTAGATGACACTTCCGGTTGATAAATTTTGACCGGAAGTGGTATTCTGAAATCAAAACTGAAAGTTTTATTGGACCCTTTCTATCTTTTTAATGCTACATTTTGAAGAATAGTTTATTTTAAAAGTTTATTTAAATCCGACAAAGCAGCATATCTGCTATTATTCTTTTTGAAGTAAAATTTCAAATCTGGCAATTTCAGTGTAGTGCTTCCTCCCTTCACCAGGAGGTGCACTGTGCTCCCTTCCGGTAAGAATGTGTTTTTTTTATATGTATAAGGAGAGAGAGTTTCTCGGCACCGGTGCGTTAGGTCGGAGTCCATTTTGAAACATTACCCGCGTGGGTCCTTTAATTTAAAAATTTACATGTTTCTATTGAATAAAAGTGCTGTCCTTAAGAATACGTCTGTTGGGGAAACAACAACATTATACATTTTACCACAACGTATCACATTCAGTATATCTGTTTATTTACTTAGTAATATGGTTCAATATTGATCTTAATTTTTACGCTGCTTTCTTGCCATGTTTGTTTAAATCAAGAACTATACTTGACTGAAGATTTCAGATTTGTGGTTTAAAGTCAAATTTCTGTCTCAACTGCACAAACAATTATCTTTTAAGAAAGAATTCACTTTCACATCAAATATGAATAATTTAAATCCTATAAATCTTCTTGTCTTTGGAATGAGAATCATTGGAAAAGAATTTTTAGCAGGTATGAAACTATTCAGAATCCTAAATATTCCTTATGCATCAAAATGTACATGCCAACAACAAGAAATTAAGTAGTTGCATGCTTTTCGTCACTATTCTTTTCGTCACGCATGTTAAATTCTGAGAAATTCATTGCGGCGTATTCAGATGTGAAGTTAAGATATACCATCATTATGTCTACATGTGGCATACATATGATTTACGTATGATGCGATCATGTTTACATCAGAAGTACCATCTACATCTTTAGTGTAGATGCTACAAAACAAAATCGTGACTACTGTGCTCTGAATGGATGTGTTTCAGCAATTTCTGTGGACTCTGGAAAAACATTAGACATAGAATTGCTGAATCAATATTGTTGAGATATACAGCACTTGAAAATCATCTGTACATTCTAAAAAGTGTGTAATACAGGTATCTCGTATGTGTAAGAATCCCGAAAAATCAGCATGAAATATGAAAACTGTCGATGCTTACATGAACTTTTGAAGGTCCGAAACAAACCGTCGTCTTCGATGTACATCATATTATGGGGATAAGGATTCAAACGCGATCAGTAATGGGAATGTTTTCACTACGCTGATAAGCCCATACCTGGGATTGTTAGCGAAGTTAAATATAAGCGCATAGGATATGTGCAGAAGAGTGTTGTCCCTCGTTTACAAAAATTTAAAATATCTACGAACGGTTTAGGTGGGAAACAGGAAAATGACCGACAGATTCATCGATACACTTCAAAAGTATTTTGGAATTGCAATTAAATGTAATTTTGACAATTTTTCTAACTGCTATCATTGCTGCATATCCTCATTGTTTCTCTACCGACAAAAACCTAGGCACGAACAATACCCTTCTGGATCCGATTTTTAGTGCATGTACCGGAAGGCCAAGCAAGAAGGAAAGTTGTACAAACAAAGGACACCTGTCTAAATCACACGCTGTATTAAATACTGTGAAACCCACATATATGGATTTATGCGACCAATCCCATCTCAAAAATTATTTACATAGAAAGACCCAAATTGCCAATGAAAATTTTAACTGCTCTTTGTGGAGCATAATTCTTAAAGAATCTTGTTAAACTTTTGACAATGCAGTTTGATACATTTTTAGCTGTATTACAGTTTAATGATGGGCCTAGAAAAAATTCTTTCTGTGTTAGAACATTTACAAATTCCAATGGTTTTTTCGTTATGGAAGAATTTCCACAAGTGCTTAACCCTCCAGGTGGTTTGCTTTATCCTGAAAAGTCATTCCGAAAGCGTTTACTGTTACTTTTGCATCTCCTTCAAAATTGCAACAGACTTCATTCCTTTCCCCCTTTTAATACTTTTGAGGTCAAACGGGGACAATTTTATGACAGTTCTGCCTCTTTGTCAAGTGAAAACCAAGAGATTACTGGTTTACAGCTAGCTGTTAAGTTGCCTTGGGCAATCTTGTATGAATGTTGTAGTTCCACTTGGTTGTTTTCCCGATATGTTCAGTCACAGTAAAATTAAAACAAAATGAAGGGTAAAAAATGAAATAAATGGCGTGTTAGAAGTTGAAAAATAATTATATTTTCTTCAGACAAAATTTATTTTTCTGTCATTTTTAAAAATTAAAAAAAAATTATTTTGGTATTGCGATTTGAACCAGAAAAAACATCCTGTATTCATTTTTGAATAGGAGAGTAAGAAAACGAGCTCACTTTCCTGTTTTTAAAAAAAGTAATGAGGTAAAAAGAGTAAAGGCCCTTTCTCTTTTTTTAAACAATAAGACAGTAAATGGTGCATACGGTGATATACATACGATGATTATATTTATGAAATAAAACCGATCTTTCTCTCCATTCAATTATATTTTTAATTTAAAATAACACAAAAAAGAATTTCAATACTTTTAATTTATTTAAATTTAAACCATATAAACAATACTTTTATGTTGAATGAATTTTTCTCGTAAAAAAATCTAAATTTTCATTTCTAGTGCTCTCCTTTTCGAACTTCTTGTATTTAATAAAAATATTTTCTCTACACCGGCATTTGTGATGGACATAACACACATTCAGTCAATAATTTTGTAAATTTAATGAGGGATATACTTTTTCTTGAAATGCGCGTGACAATACTTCTAACAATTTTCTACTCAAGTTTAATTTTTTACCTTTCTGTTTCTTTTATTACAAGGAAAATTGTCACACATCGATAACTACATTTTCTCACAATTCAGTCATTACAAATTCTATTGTGAGAAAAAGTTCTCCCCAATTAATTTTGTCTTTCAAAACAATACACTTAAAATAATTTTGTTCTGTGAAATTAACCGACAATTCTACAATGTATCCATACCAAATATTAAAAACAATTTTAACATTTGGAAATGTATCCTGTATTAAAATTTTTGAGTATACACAAATATTGCCTGCTGTGGGGAAGACATAGTATGAGATGTGGCGTATGGTTTTGAAAGAATGTTTTCGTACGTGTAGACTATTTTTGAAAATTTAAATATCATTGAAGCTGGTCATATAACTGCAAATGAGCCTTATTTTTAGTGTATGCTGGTATTAAAATAAAACACTACACTGTGTTAAACAGCCTATGAGTTTATATTCAATATCAAACTTTTCGCAAAATGGCTTACAACTTCTATTCAAATTGTAAAAAAACTGAAATATATAAATATATCTTACTGCAGTCAGAAATATTCATAATATGTAAATATCCTATTCTTCCACTTATTTCAGTACATTTTAAAAACTGTAGCTGAAAGCAATTTTTATATTTATAAACGAGGCATGAAAACTCACACAGTTATAAAAATTATCATTTTTAAATATACTACTCTAAAACGTACATGGATTATAAGATCAGTTCTATAATCCTAAAAGCTTTTAGAGAGAAGCAAAAATCATATAATTTTGGATAGATCAAAATTTTAATATAATACATGTTACTGGTATAAAACCGTGTCCCGATCTCTCTCCAAATCAAAACGCGTTGAGAATCGCTTCTGGTACTGAACCGACTCTCATCCGTAAAGAGGACACGACTCCATTGATCAGTTGTCCAGTTTTTTTTGCTCTCTGCACAACTGTAAACGGTGGCGTCGGTGGTCAACTTTCAACGGGAGGGAGCGTTCAGGACGGCGGGCGAATAGGCCCCCTTTGTGAAGGCGTCTGGCCACAGTAAACCGTGACACTTGTCGCCCCGTTGCTGTAGAGAGTTGCTGAGCAATGACGCTTGCTGACTGCCGTTTGGCCTCTTTTCGCCTGCAGGATGATATATCGGTCATCTCCTGTAGTTGTCGTCCTCGGGCGGCCACCACCAACCTTTCTAACAGCTGTACCTGTGGTTTGGAACGCTTTCCAAGCTCGCGAAACGACATTTTTGTTGATTCCGAACTCTGCAGCTATACTGGAGACGGTACGCCCCTCCTCCAGCTTTCCGATCATTCTTCCACGTGTGAAGTCGTCCAGGTGATTTCTTCCAGCCATATTTCACGAACTGACTCACTGACACTTGCAGCAAATATGTTGAATTGCGTCTGCGTCCTTCATCTTATTTTACTGTTGAGCAGCACGCGCCGACATCACGCGTTTTGCGTACGCTCACGTCACTTCTGACGTTTCGTTCCTGATATTTGCATACGCGTGACGTTTCTACTAACTTACGTGTTCACTGTACTGATCTCCAGACCTCCTTTTCTGCAATTTCAGGGTTATCTGCTTAATTTTTACATTGTTGCTTAAGTTTTGCACACCAGTGTATATATTCGTGTAGGAGTTCTTATTGTTTATCGCAGCTCCTTTGGGGGGTTTGGGGAAAGAGGGGCAGCCTTTGTAATTAGCCATATGCCCGTAGATATGGCAATTGATGCAGTAGGCAGTTTCGAGTTTTTGCTTAATCGGGCAATCGCGAGAGAGGTGGTTTTCACCGCATTTTAAGCATCTGGGATTTAGATGACAATTTTCTTAGCTGTGATTAAAGTTATTACAGGTGTAGCATTGTGTTACACCTTTTCCATTATAACTCTCAACTCTGATACTTAAGTAGCTAAGGGTTTTGAGGTCGAAATTTTTTAAGTTATCGAAATTTCGGGGGAGTGTTATTAAGTAGATAGCCAAGAAGTTCTAAATCCTCTTTGATTTCTTCGGTTTGGTGGTGCGTGGGAGGCCTTTGATAACCACTTTTAGGGGGGATCTGCTTTAGCATTAATAGTATAGAATTGAAATTTAAGTTTTTTGAACAGCTGTACTACTAGTCTTCTTTCTTTGGAGCTGTCAGTGTACAGCTTTTGGAAATCACCCGTTAGTCGGGATCTGATTTTTTGGAATTCCTTAGTTATGGCGGCCATTTGAGTTTTGTAGTTTTCTTCTACAAATAGCATGACTGGTGGGGGGAGTGGATTTTGAGCGGTGCTTGGTCGAATTATTCGACTCGGTATTCCTGGTTTCCATACGGGGGGAAGAGGTGTTCTTTTCGATGGTGGTAGAGCCTGGGTTTTCGAGGTTATTTAGATTAACTTTCGGTGGCAGTGCGTATTTATTGGGAGATATATTTATTTCCTCATTTGCGCTGGAAAATCTAAAACTATTTTGCGAGCAGTTTTCCTTAGAGGGGGATACTCAAAACTTGAGTTGTCCTTCCTTTTGCCTGGATTATTAATTTGATTGCTACTTTTAGGAGTAGTCTGGGTAAGTTTAGTAGGAGAGCTACTTGGGGGTTTTTCGTGATGAGGGCAGCCAGAAATTGTACAAGGGTCATAGGTGTCGATGCCACTTGCCGCTATGGCCATTGTCTCTTCGATGTCTTGCAGCTCCGTGAGTGCTCTTACGTAGAAGGGTTCATCAGGGTAGTGGTCAGGCATCTGTCTGAGTATATCAACACAGGCCTGTTTACACTTGCGGAAAGCCTACATTTTTGCTAGTTGGGCCTTGTTAAATTTTAGTTGCTCACATAGTGTGAGTTGTGGCTGAGGCGATGGAGTCCTAGTGTAAGTCCTTTGCGTAGATGCTTGTTCCAATTTCATATCAGTTGGTAAGTTTGCCGTTTCCAGATAGGGGGAGAGAATATTTAGAGTCTGCTCTGTCAAGAAAGCCCTGATAAGGGCTGCAGGAGTCTGATGTCATATTAAATGGGGATAAGAGGTGAGGGTTGCTGAGACAACGCGGCTCTGTAGCGTCCGCCGTCCTAGTGCGTGATCGTGGAGTCAGTGCAGAAAGTGTAGAAGATGCGACTGCACTCTTCGACTTTTAGATCTATATCTATGATCTATATATTATTATCCCTTTTGAGAATGTTACTTGAAGGCAAATTTATACGTGCGGTGCATTTTCGAAGCATCTTTACAATAACGGGATTTCACGTGCAGAACGCTTGGAGGGTTAAGGAAAGAATTATTTACACAGAGCCAGCATTAACTGCCAGCTACAAAAAAAAGGACAAAAACTTAGAGGACTTAAAAAAGAAATTGTGTATTACTGAGAAAAAGGAAGGCATTCCATATAAATCAGGGGAATTTCAAACCAATATGTATGCGTTAATATTTAGAATAATGTATTTCAAACTTTTAAATGTGTTTTACACGAACTGTGTGTTTTCTTAGAAAATGCTGAAACTGGGATGGTGTTAATTTAAAAAGTTGGGAAAATTATTAACTGGAATTCTTTATGCATGTTCTGTATAGAAGGAAAAGTATTTTATCCTTCAATCTATCAATGCGTGTTTTTTTAAAAAAAATTAAGTCCCTTACGTGAATATAATCACTGTTATTTTAAACAATTTCGCGTAATAACTAAGATAAAGTATTCTAGTTTTTGTCAAAATTAAAATACCTCTTATCCTCAAGATCCTTTCAAAAATTAATTGCAAAGTATAACATCAAAATTAAAAAAAAATTGAGAATTCATACATACATATTTTGTACAGAATGTACTTTTGTTTATGTAATTGTCTGTAAATTTTAACTAAAGTTTTCAGATTTTAGTAATAATAATTTTTTCTTCTCTTGTCAATTTTAACATTCTTTTTTCTAAAAGAACTTAATAAATCTAAAAACTACAAAAAAATCTCAATTTTTTTTTAAAGTTGTAAGTAGTCGGACACTTTCGTTTATTCTCTTTAAAACTTCGAAAATTTCCTTACAAGACTGAATACTTACTAATGTGCTTAGTATCATAAAGTATCTTAATGTTGTATTCCTTCTTCACGGCTACACTTTTGTTGCAAATAAAACCAACTACCGAAATCTTATATGTTCACCTTAAAAAGTGAAATAATCTTTCTTTTTCTTTTCTTGCATGTTATGAAAGCTTGTCTCGTGCTCTCCTTCAAAACGACCATAAAGACTTTTTGAATTTAAAAATGTGGAATGATTGTGAGTATTTTTGAAAAAAAACTCAGTTGTGAAAACTTGTTTATAACCAATTCAACAGGATGTTTACAATCTTCCGTATTTTTCACTACTGATTGCATCATTATGAGAAACGTTACTCTGTTTATTTACACGCCCTCCTCTTCTACAGTAGAGGCATGCTCAAGATATCTTTTAGTCAAGTATTAGAGTAAGATTGACATCCTGTTGGAAATAAGAATCCAATGTTTGTTTTTTTTACCGAATATTGCTGAGAATTTCCACAGAGAGTCAATTTTTTTTAGTTTTAAAAATATTTAAGTTGCAGTGAAACTTTTGAAACATTCGTCATTAGACAGTTTTCATATCAATTTGATATCAAACATATCAATGAACTGTTTTAAATATCAAGGATAAGGAAAAAAAATTTTTTACGAGAAAATGCTGTCAAGGCAATTTTTCTTGAAATTTTCTCAAATATAATTTGGGGACACTAGAATGCCTTCCGTGGACTACGGGTATCACGCCCTTAATTGAAAGTTAAAAAAAGGAGCAATCAACGAAAAACTTCTGTATTGAATTCTTTCAGAAGCATTTTTAATAAACATATGGAGATTTTAGCCTAAAATACATTGAAGATACACTTATGAAAAATATGCTTAACTACCACTAAACATTTTCTGCGTGACTGCTATTTTAATATAAATTTACGTTATATATATATATATATATATATCAGTTCTTAAAAATACACAACTCGCGTAGGCGGCCTTACTTGCATCGCAAAATACATGCAGTGATAAATCACTGTTAGGGGAAAGTTCCTTAGATATGCATCTAGGAATTTCTAAATTATTTAAGCATTTTAAATGTTCCTTCCATCTTTCGAATTTTCTTGATATTGATAAAGGTAATTCTGTGTCCCAAGAAACTCCCAATTTCCAACATTCTTGCAATAATATTTTTGGTTCTAAAGTAACAGGACAAGTGAACCCGATTGGGTCAAAGATACGGTGCACAGCTGAGAGTATTTTGCGTTTCGTTACTGGAATTTCATTGATTTTCGAGTTTTCTTCCCAATTAACAGATAATGTGTCTTTGTCAGGCTTCAAATTAAACCCAAAACAGGAACTTTCTTCTCTTCTTCCAATAGAGTACCTTTTTCTGCTTCAGAAACACCTGTATGTACCCAACCACGTAGGTTGAATTTGGCGAGGCTCAAAATTTCTTTAGATTCAAGCATAAATCTTTCTATGTCTTCTGCATTATCTACACTCGTCAAACAGTTATCCACATAAAACGATTCTAATAACTTCTGCGCTGTAAGTTGCAGATGCCCTGAGACCTGTTTCAAATGATATTCCAGAGTCGCTCCAAGAAGAAAAGGACTGCTAGTGATCCCGAACACAACTCTCTTATGTTGATAAATCTTGGTTTTCTCCTTATCGCCATTCTCCCACCACAAAAATCTCAGAAAAGGTCTATCCTTTTCTTGAAGACCTATCTGCAAAAAGGCTTTCTCAATATCTGCTGTTATGCCAAACTTGCGGAGCCGAAATTTATTGACGATTGTTGGAATTAGTCCTACCATATTTGGTCCTTTTTCGAGACATTAATTTATCGAAGAAGAATTCTTTTCTTTCGCCGATCCATCAAACACCGGTCTAATTTTGGTAGTGGAATTATCTTTATATACAAGATGGTGCGGTAGATAGTGTTCATTCTTCTTATCTGCAACGTTCTGAACTTCTTCAATAATATCTTCGTTCTGCCAACTGTGAAAAACTGCTTCATATTTTCCTAAATTCTTGCTACGTTCTAAGGATCTAACACAATTTTTCAATCTTCTTTCAGCCAAGTTTCTACAGTTTGATAGAAATGGATGACCTTGAATCCAAGGTAAACTAACAACATATCTCCCATCTGCATCTCTTGTGACATGTCTTGCAAAATGATCTTTAGCAGCCTCTTCTAATTCAATTCTAGTCTTTTTCTCAAAAGGATCTTTAATTCCGAGAACATCTAAACTCCAAAGATCTTTGATACAGTTGTCACTAACATGTAAAGACAAAAGCACATTGGAATGCCTTTCCTTTTCCATTTTCATTTTTCCCATAACTGTCCAGCCCAAATGTGTGTTTACAGCCACTAATCCTCCCTTTAAATGTTTGACCTCGTCTCCTATTAGCAAATTTCCTATTATGTCTGCCCCTAATAACATATGTATGTGGCATGCAGCCAAAAGCAAAACACAGTCTTCGCGCGCAGGCGCAGCTAATAAGAACTGAAACCGTGGAAACTTTTGAACTAGTGAAAGTAAAACCAAAAACATTAGAGCAGAGAAAGAGAGAAGCAGCGAAGGAGAACGCGAAAGGTGCGCGAGCAGGCGTTACCTTCTGAATATCATCGTCAAACTTATCTGTAAAAACTACCTTTTTAATTAATTTTTGTTTAATGTTAAAATAAAATAGAAGATAGACCAACGTCTTGGACCCTTTGTTGTCTCCCACAAATTATGGGGGCTCGGCCGGGATCGAGAAAATTTCGATTTTGAACCAAAGTCTGGACAATGAACAACAGCGTCCGTGAAGGAGACGCTCCGCCATTTTTCGGAAACTTCGTTCAACCTGTGTAGAGGTTGAATTTTTCAACTTCATTCCGCCTGTGTAGAGGTCGAAACAAATAACAAAATAACCTGTGTAGAGGTATATTTTGCAACGAACCATCGACAAATATTCCGCCTGTGTAGAGGTTGGAAAACCCATCGACGAAAATCCCGCCTGTGTAGAGGTTGGAACTAATTCAGTGTGAATAATCCGCCTGTGTAGAGGCCGGAACTACAATTTCAACTATATTACCTGCGAAGAGGTGACATCAGTGGAATCAACGTTTTTATTGGATACATCGTACGTGCGAGCAACAAGGGAGCCAGAAAAAAAAAAAAAAAAAAAAAAAAGGTAGGATCTTTCCATTTCTAAATGTATAAAAACGCTCTTAAAGAGGATCTCATAAGAGTTGTTCAAGAGCTAGACGGTATTGTCGAAAGTACTGACACTATAGTTAAACTAAAGACTAAAATTGAGAACAGTAGTACATTTGAAAGTGATCCAGATTTCGTTAAAACTTTAATTCAAAACTGTATAGATGAGAGAGTATCGCAAAACGAAAGAGAGTTAACTTTAGAAAAACAGAAAATTGAGCTCGCGAAACTACAGTTAGCACAGTTAGAAAAAGAAGTCGAACTTCAAAGGGTTAAAAATAAAGCATTAAGTTTAAATCCTGCAGCTAAAGTCGAAGAAAAACAGTTCGAAACTAACATAGAAAATATGATAAAAGTATAAAAACTTTATCTCTTCCTGTTCCCACCAGATCTGAAAATTTTAATCTGTTCTTCCAATCATTAGAACGCGCATTTTTAACCAAGAAAATAAATGACGAATATAAATCTGAAATTTTAATAAATCTTCTGGGCGAAAGAGCTCATAACGTCTTACTGTATATTAAAGAAGAGGAATTAAATGAATATGAAAAACTAAAATCTATAGTACTCAGAGAATTCCAATTAACCCCTCGCGAGTGTTTAAACTCATTTAAAAATGCTGTAAAATCATCAGGCGAGACATACATCCAATTTGCTGCAAGATTGACGGCAAACTTCCAATATTATTGTTCGTTAAGAAAAGTTAATTCCTTTGAATCTCTATGTGATCTTATAATTTCTGATAAATTATTTGAAACTTTAAATAAGGAAACCGCAACTCATATTGGCATTCGAGAAGCAGAAGATTGGTTTAGGCCTATTGATTTAGCTAAAGAGTGTGATATTTATATTTCATCTAGAAGCGGATCACATAAAGAAATTCCTATTACTTATGGATATACCCAAAACCCCTTTAAAAATAGATCACAAAACTTTAAACCAAAGAGTAAAGAGAACTATCCCCAATATCTTGAAAGAGAAAATAAAAATTGCTATATATGCGGTGATTCATCTCATTGCGCAAGAGACTGTGAGAAGCGTTTTAAACCTAAAGAATCTAATGATCACATCCATAATAAAACAAACGTGAATACTTTGAAAATCGAGAGCGAAAAACAAAATAGCGATGAATGCGCAAATCTTCAATACGTAAACATTTTTGTGGAAAATCAGCCCGTAACAGCATTGATTGATTCAGGTTGCCAGATCCCAGTTTTAAATTCCTCACTAATTAGAGTGCAAACACCTTCCGAAGAGATCATAACATTAAGTTCATGTTTTGGCGAACAGCGTATGGTAGAAGTTAAACCCATACATATTTCTCTTAATCAACACTCTCCTAGCTTGAGTGTTGGAACGGCAATATCACCGACCTTGACCGAAGAATTTATTATACATCCCAGTGTATATTCTGAAATAGAAAAACTAGGCCACGCAAAGAGCGATGTTTTATTAAGTGAAAGTGAATCCTCTTTGAGTGTAGATTATGGTGTTTCTTTTCCAAATGTTTCTATTTCAAATGTGATAGAAAATTCTAGTTATGATTTGCCATATGTTAAGAACTTTAATACTAGAAATGATTCGAGTTCTCTAATTAAGGATTATAAATGTAATAAAATTAAGAGTACTAAGTTAAAATTGAGTATTGTAAGAGAAAAGTGTTCTGATATAGTATTGTGTAAGAAAGCCAATGGTGCCATGAAAACGAGTTCCGTGGAATTTATCTCCCAATCTCCTACCCCTTCACCTATGAATAGTAATTATCGACGGTTTGTGTTGCTCCGGAAAATTTTTGAGCCTTGGCAGTGGAAACGAAGAAAAAAAAAGAAATCGTTTTGAACAGACGTCCAGAACTCTACAGAGGAAAATATAGATGCGTTCAACCAAAGATCAACTTGTTGAAAAAGATGTTCTTATGCCGGTGAAACACAATGTTTTCCTGTGGAACCTTCCGGATGTCGAAGAGGTGCCTTCACATGATGGAGAAACTGTCTAGTTCAGAAAAATTTTGATATGTTTAATCTCTATATATTTGTCGTATAGTCCTTGTCTGTTCCGTTTTTTTTTTTTTTTGTATGTTTCAGATTCTCCTCTGGTCTCCATGGAAATACCGCTGCGGACAGCGTACGGTCAGGCTGGCCGTTGTGGCATGCAGCCAAAAGCAAAACACAGTCTTCGCGCGCAGGCGCAGCTAATAAGAACTGAAACCGTGGACACTTTTGAACTAGTGAAAGTAAAACCAAAAACATTAGAGCAGAGAAAGAGAGAAGCAGCGAAGGAGAACGCGAAAGGTGCGCGAGCAGGCGTTACCTTCTGAATATCATCGTCAAACTTATCTGTAAAAACTACCTTTTTAATTAATTTTTGTTTAATGTTAAAATAAAATAGAAGATAGACCAACGTCTTGGACCCCTTGTTGTCTCCCACATGAATTTCATTTGGTTCCCTTTCAAACAAGCAACAATTCTCATTCACGGAAGCGTCACTGACGAAAATTCCATATTCCTTCAATTCATTAATCAATTCCGAATCCTTTAATTTTGGGATGGGTGTACATATTCTTTTTTGATCCATTACTTCTACTTCGCAGAAATAGGAATTAAAAACATCGCTCAAGGTCACAACATATTTTTTGTGTTTTTCATTACGTTCTATTCCCCCAAAGAGTCCATGAACTGTTGTTTCCTGTCCCACGCATTTTAAATTTAGTTGTTCGGCAATAAATTTAGTTATGTAACTCTTCTGACTTCCGGTATCGAGAATTGTTCTTACTTTTTTCCCTTTTATACACACAATTAATGTTTGCAAAAATACTTCTTTTAATTTAGAATTATTGGAAAGTATAGTATTTTCATCAGTTAAGTTTTTTTCATTATTTTCTTTTGATGAGTCATCGCTAGAAAAACATAATATATCGTGGTGTCTTTTTCCACATAAAGAACATAAATTGTTTAATTTCACTTTACAATCTCGAGATAGATGACGAGCAATTCGGAGACATTTAAAACAAGCACCCAGTTTCATCAAAATATCTTTTCGTTCATTTAAAGGTTTCTGTTTCGCCCAAGGACAAATCGCGGTTTGGTGTGACTCGTGTTTACAGAAAAGGCATGATTCATTCGCATTTTTCTCATTTGAACTTGCAATAAAATTCGCCGCAGTTGGAGCAGGGAAGGGTTGCTTTCGAAACGATGAATTAATTTTTTGTGAGTTATGTTTATAATTTTCAGATTTGAATCGGTTGAAGCTAGGTTGGATTTTTTGACTGTGCGGAATGTATTGGGTTGAAATTGAAGATTCAGTTCTTTCTCTAGCGCTAATTTGTTTATTCAAAAATTTCAATAATTCGTCAAGTTTATACTCTGAGCCGTCTGTTTCTTTATTGAATTCGAGAACAAAATCAGAGGGTAAGCAATTTAAAATTAATGGACAGAGTACATTACTAAAACTTTCAAATGAAACATCTAAAGACTCTAAACTTCTTATTTGCGTTTGACACATATCAAAAAATTGGCGCAATACTTTAGTATCATCCGAACGTTTTAACGGAGTTACACTCAATAACTTTTGCATATGAGAGTTGATTATAGCATCTTTTCTTCCAAATCGATCTTTTAATATTTCTACAGCTTTCGCATAATTTTCTGCCGTGATGGCAAAACCTTCCACTGTCGCTAAAGCAGAAGAACCTAATAAACCCTTTAAATAGGTAAATTTGTCAATCGAATTTAGAGAATTATTGTCATGAATTGCGGTTTTAAAAAAGTTCCAAAATGAGAGCCATTGATTAATTTCACCATAAAATTTGGGAATAATTAATTTTGGTAGTTTTACCTTCATTGGTTCTATTAATTTTGATTCTTCAGTTGTTTTGCATGAGTCAGAATCTGACTTAAATTTATTATTTTTCCTAGTTGTTTCTTGGCTCGAAATCGCCAAGTTACGATTTTATCAAAATATTGTTCTACGGCTTCTATTTCTTTATCGATCTCTGTAGGTGAGTACAGGGGTTCACATTCTTTATCTACAATCTTTAAACATTCAAACTTTTGTTCTAAATGTTCTAACAATTCTTCGACTGCTATATCATCCGGTTCAGTTTTTTTGTAATTCTTTTTCTAACTGCGAAATGCATTTTGTTACAGCGGTTCTTAGTACGGCTCGTTTCTTTTTTGTAACAATTCCTGCGTCTTCGGTCATTATTAATTTATATTATTGATTCACAAAAATTTCTAAATTTCAAATATTCTTAAACTCTCACGCTCTCTGATCCCGGCAGGGATGCTATTTAATTATGTCAATAATTAATTCTTAGGCTTAACTTCGATTAAGAAAATAGTCAAGCTTACCTCAATTCACATCGGGCAGAGAGCAGTCGTGAGATGTTCCTAGAATTCAAAAAAGGTAACAAAAAAAAAACAGTAGCAGTCGTGGGACTGCCGATAGAAGTGAAAACGGAACTATTAAGTTGAGAGTAATTAAAACTATATGCAAAAATTATATGAAATTTTTTATGTTTTATTTATTAGTTACATATGATGGGTTAAACAAATCATGAACAAAATATATATACAAAGTGGTTGAAAAAATAATTAATATACAATTATCTTAATTATACATAGTATTTGTATTTACACGAATTTCAATGAATTCAAGTTTGAACATTATTTTCATTATTTACATCATTGTCATCATTAATTTCGACAATACTTAGATTATCTGTTCGTTCAATCATTTCATTGTATTCTAAAAAAGATACAATAGGTTTATGGTAACTGAAATAAGAAATAAAAATGTTTGATTGAAATTTATCTAAATATCGTATAAAAACAGCATCGATAGTCGTTTTATACTTTGTTGTACTGACTTTTCGATCATTAGACATAGTCAAACCTAATGTTTCATTCAAAATTCAATTAATGATAAATTTTTGTCATCTGCGAAGTTAATATTAAAGTCTCCGCTTAATATCATAGGTATGTCGTCAAATTTTTCGCCAAATCTTTTTTCGATTAATTCAGAACCTTCTTTTGTGTAAATCATTAAATTTTCGAATAAAAATTGTTTTTTTCTCGTGGGATTAAGGATCTAAACAAGTATAAAAAATAGAAATTTAGAGATTTTAATTATGTTACAATATTTTTTCTAATAGTGAAATTAAATTATATAAGTTCATAAATAATTATTTGGCAAAAAAAATAACAAAGCACGTATTTTATATCTAACAAATTACACAAACAAATAATAACTTCGTAAAATTGAATTTTACAATAAATGAACATATTTCATAAAATCTAAAATTATTATAACATTTTTTTATTTTTCCAATTTTAAAATCCACGAAAAAATTTTATCAAATAACTAGAAATCTATTTTACCACGCTAGTAAGATAAATCTTATACCGTAATAATACTCATTTCATGATGAAGAGGTTAAATATTAAAAACATAATTAAAATGAATAATGCTAAATTTTAAATACAAATATTCGTACAAATATTAAAAATGTTTAAAAATATATTCGTTGTTTTCATTATTCATTTATCTGTATAAAAATATTAATATGTTTCATACTCACTTTTATACTGAAGTCAATGAATTTAAATTCAATAAATAAACAGTAATCCTTCAATTAAATAATTACAATAATAGTCAAATTAAAAATTCACTTAAATAAACAAAATCCAGTACACACAAGTTGAACTTCCCACGTGGTCAATTTAACTTTACTTATGTATATAACTACACTCTAATACTTAATGTACAACGCGTCACATTTACAATTACAGATGTACTGCTACTATAACGTATTGGTGACGTGACTCACAAAATTATACTTATCCAAAAAGCGTCCAACGCGCACATAATACAGTCAGAAATAGTCGATGTATTAGTGTATACGTGTACACAGGCTACTGCGCGTGCGCTAGTCTGGCTCTCCATAGCTATAGATATATTATTATCATTAGCATGTCGGTGACGCGAACCGAGGATTTTACCCTCTACCAAAACGCTCAACGCGACTAAAGAAGTTTTCACTTCAAAAAAGTTCAGGTAAAAATTCCAAGAGGTAAAACCACACCTAAAGTAACGAGCGAGCCAACCGTAGTTGATAGATGAAGCTTTATTTACTAACTCACTCAAAATGGCATTTCTCGTGGCTTCTCGCGAGACAAACTGCGTTGCCACACAACTGCAACTAATCACTACAAAATAATAATTTCAGACAAATTGCGAAGGCTCGGAACGAGGATTCGCGACACCCCAAAGTATACATCCAAAGCCTCTTGATTTTTTGACGAGGCGTGTGGCAGCGGTTATAGCCAACAATAGTGGTTACACTAACTACTGATTTTTTCATCATTCACACGTCGAAAGAATCTGTAATTTTAATCGTTTGATCTTTGTACATCATGTTTTCTGTAAAATAAATTTCGCTGTTATATCTCTGGTTTTTCTTGGTGTAGTTTTTGTGTGGCTACCAGTGGACATTAAACGTGAGCTTACTTTTCCTTTTAAGTAAAATGAAATAATAATTTTTACATCTCCAATTTCACTGCGTATTACATATAGAGAGTTTATTATTTGATTAAATAAAATAACTTATTTGGTGCTAATTTTGCATTTTGCATATATATATATATATATATATATATATATATATATATATATATATTTGAAGCGTAGGAGTATTGTGTAAGCGTATATTTATCCTTTATTCTAAATGGCAGCCATTACTCAAATGTCCATTTGTACATGAAATACTAATTACTCTTTGTATTAAGATTCGTGATTGAAAAATATAAAAGGATTAATTTATTTCAAATGTATAAAACTATGTATGTGAGTTGAAAATATAGCACTATTCTCTGATGTAACTTGAAAACTTACTGTATGTTCAGAAGTGTATTATGTGATATGTAATACATGTCGAAAAATAAAGAGATTCAGCTTCAGTTATTCCTAGTATACAACACATGTAACGTAATTAGTATTCATTATATACTTCACATATGAAATACATGCACCTACTATAGTTCAAAAACATACACAATCATCAAAAAAAGTCCTGTTTAAAAAAATGTTCCTTTCTATTTTTCAATTTCCATGAAGCTTTATTTTGTAAAATCAAAATTAAGAGTAATGAGTAAATTAAAAATTAAATATATGGGAAAATGTTTTAAAAGGCCTAAAAAGAACTAAGGAATTAAAAAATATTTCTAAGGAAGGAAAGATGCTCAAAAGTTTAAAGAAAATAATTTTTTACATAAACAAAAATTAATTGGCAGTATAATTTACTCACTTATGATTAGAATATGGATGCGAAATGAGCCAAGAGGGGGAAAGCAACTTGTGCTTTCAAAAAATTAATAATACCCTGTTCTTGAATTTCATATCAACCTGCTTATACTGTTGATTTCCTCAAGTGTATCAAGCTTTTAAACTCAGTTTTCATCTTGCAGGTCTGTCTCACCGTTTTTTGATTTCTCAGAGCAATCCCATGGACTCCCATGTGTCTCTAAATACCCTCTTTTGTCCCAACAGTCAGTTCATTTGGTTTTTATACCCCTTATCTTTTCCTTTACTCTTTATGAGTTCATTTTTCTTCTTTCTGCTCATATAGCCGTATGTTGGATTTCGTTTCTTAACAAATATTTAGGTTTTCTCTTACGTTACTCACAAGTGAGTGAGTGAATATTAACGTCACACGTTTCAGCTACACGAGGGCTTCTGGCGACGGAACTCGTAATTTTGAACCATGGTCAAGTGACTAGGACGACATCTGAGATTGATTTATACAGTAAATTTATTGAAAATAAAATAATTTTTTGAATTAAAAATTAGTCCCTATGTATAACTTCTTAATTGCTTTGAATTTTTTATGGGTATATATAATTCAAAAGGTTATATGTTTTACGTGTACAAAAGTAGCGATTTCAACGTTTCAGAAAGAGGGAGCTTAAGTACAAATACACATTAAGTAGCTTAGATGTTCGTTTTTTTTGATAAAATTAAATCTTATATATGTATGCATTTTTCTAAATTTTTATTGATAAGAATATCAAACACACACACACACATACATATATTTATATACATTCACCATTATATGGTTTTAAAGACAATGTAATCAATATGTAAAATTAAGTAGAAAAAAAATCTCATTTAAAAGAAAAAAATAATTAAAAATGAAACTTTTCGTATTTTTAAATTAATTAAATAAATTATCAGAGTATTGTACTCACTTATAAATTAATTTAGATACTAGTTGTGTTGACTTTTTATTTGAATAAATTCAAAGTAGGTTATATAAGTTCAAAATTTTTTGCTTGCATCTGATTCTAAAATTTAAAAACAGTACATTTGAAAAAGGAAACTTTTACCTTTACATTTTGTTTTTTAATTGGTTTTACTTTTTTTTCAGTTATTCTAAATATTTATACAATTGATTTAGCTCTCTGAAAAAAAATTTTGTGTGTTAGGGCGTATTAATATTAAAATATTTATGAATGCTTTCAAAAGTTAAAAAAGGTTAAAAATATTGCTGAAACTCATTATTCTCACTCAATGTGTGCTTTACTTCATTTAAAAGCAATAGTTTATATTATATACTTATAAATTTCAGAACTTCAAAAGATTCATATTATTCTCAAAAGTTCTAGATGACGTGTCGTTGATAGCTTAAAGAAATTGGTGCATTTATTTTAAAAGGCGACAAATTTTTAGAACCTTTCTTTGGTCAAAATTATTCGTAATTACAGTGTACTTTAAAACTAGAATAAAAATTAATTACCATTTCCCATTTCAAAATCTTTTATTGTGTATGTTTGTCGGTTATGATACATTTCTTGAGCTTTAATGCTTTATTAATCATTTTCTTTTAATAGATTTTAACAAGAGTGAAATTATTGGATAATTAGATTTTTTGTTAAAACATAGCCTCTTGAATGCCGTTTTAAAAAACTTTATTGATCAGAACTTAACGTATTAATAATTCCATTCAGCAAAAAGAAAATACAATACTGGATATTAATTGTTTTGGTTCAAATCGGTTAGGAAGATTATTAATTCTGAAATATTGAAAAAAAAAGTATTTATGGTCAGAATGCTGTCTTCACACTCCAGAACCTATGAGGATGAATTTCATTTCTGTTCATCAGTAGGTGGGGGAGTGATTTCCAAATCAGTATCATCAGGTGGTAGTAAACTAGCCATCTCTGACACACTTAAAGGTGTGTCGGTTCGTTAATATATTTGCTTGATTTTTTCAGGTCCGGTTCCATTTAATCTTTTGATACACTTAAATGAGTCGGCTTTAACATAGATTCACTTGATGCTTTATAGTTTGGACTCAGTTCATCATCTTCTGGTGTAAATTTGCCTTGAAATTTGCATAGCTCTTCTTTATTTGTAGTAAAATTATCCATATCGTATATGTCTGAAATTTGTTGCATATGTAATCTTGTGGGCCATGCTTTTTTTTCATCACTAATTAAAGTAGTCGGCTCTCCCTCACCTTTAGGTTTAAAATATCGTACGTCTTTGCGTTGGTTTAAATTAATTCCTTTGTGATCCTGCAATTTATTCAAGAAAAATAAAAATAAATAAAAATTGTACATATATGTATTTTTAAACATTTAATAAAATAAAAAATACAGCACATAAAATATAAGTATTCCCCTTCATTAGAGTAAAATAAAAATTTTAATGCAAACTTAGTGCTTGTTGTAGTTCATATCCCAAAAACAGGGGTGTAATTTGTGACTTTCAATTTAGCACAATTCTATGTAATCAGTTGTTAAAAATGTCTTTAGAGACTCGGCATATTCTTTATATGAGAAAAAAAATTTCACTTAGATATACAGAACGAAAAGTGGAAAGCAGAGTACATGCTGTTTTCTCTCTCAAACAATTAAATATCTCTAGCAATGACATTCAAATAATTTACAAGATACATGTAGATTTATTTATCTGTAGAGATAGATAGATATTTAAGTTTTTATCTTAATTCGGTAAATCCCTTAAATTCTGAAGAAATTTATCAAATGAGGTCCATTACTAATTTGCTAACGATCCACTCAAAAATGGAGTATGTAAAGTGGTGTATAAAAGGACTGAAAATTGTATCACATGTCAAATGTGGCACGCGTGTCAGGGGTTTTCGCCCCCTGGATTAAATTAATTCGTCAACTCCATTTTCTCTTCTGTCTAAAATGTATCCTTCGCTAGGCAACTTGAAGTAAGTCAATGTAAAAAGTCATCTCCGGTATTAAAATACACACACACACATTGTATATATTTTTTTCATACTAAACCGTTAACTTTATTTCATAACTTCTTGTTTGCGCGTATCTCAAAAATTTCAGAGTTACCCTCGTAAAAAGATATATTTACAAAAAGAAGGGAATAAATTGAATTTTAAAATTACGAAAATCTGTCACATAATTAATTTTATAAAAACATTTATTTCTAAAATTTCTCATCTCAGAAAACCAAAATAATGTCATCATCTTTACCAAAAGATAAGAGAGTATACAACTGTTAAATATTTTAAAAAGTAAGAGTAGATTTAATCTGTCCTTTTCATTTGAAAGGTAATGAGAAAGGTTGTATCTTGTTTTGTTCACCACTGCCATATACCGCGCAGTACATTTAGAACGTGCCGTTCATCAGGTATAGAGATTAGTGACGCTTACTGCTGTGCCATAAGGTCCGTATTCGATTTTTGGATAAGGCATGAACGTTTTATTAATGTATAGTGCTTGTGCTGCATGGGGTGGACACTCAAAATATTCGTCGAGCCACAAGTCCTCTCGAGAGATTGGTGGAAGGGAAAGTGAGGTGGAAAGGCCCTGACTGATTCCAAGGCGTTCACCTAAAAACTGGATATTGAAACGAGCCGAATCGTACTGTCATCTTTATGGTGCTCAAAGCTGCATCTAACGACATACGTAAAACTAGCCTCTTGTCTCGTTGAATTTCATGCCCTTCAATATGACACCGTCAATCAGCTGGCATCAGAAGCAACAGAGTTAGAATTTATTACGTATCATTCCACTGCAGAATTGTTTCAGAATTTGAGATGGTTTATTTGAAGTTGAGGCCAGCCACACAGATTGCAATAGACAAAAGGATAAATTTTGTCAGAACTAATAAGGCATTAATTTATGTTATTAATTTATTTCTATGTAGGAATCCAAATAAATGGCTAAGTAAAAAATATACTTAATTATAAAAATATATATCACGGACAGTTTTTACGGTATCCTGTTCGAGAAGATATAGGAGGTCACAGTAGGCAAGAGTTCATGGTTACGGACTCGTGATCGACGTGGTGTTGCATCGTCGGTTTGAATTCTGGTGTCCCTGCTGAAGATCCGCTATGTAGAATTGATTGATTGAATGATTGAATATTAACGTCGCACTGTTCAGCTACACGAGGGCTTTTGGCGACGGACCACGTAATTTTGAACCATGGTCAAGTGACGTGGACGACACCTGAGCTGGCACCCCCCTCTCCTAACTCCCACACCACACCAACGGGAGGACGTTTCAGCTCTCGACAGATTTAACGTGCATCGCTACCCTACATGGCGGGTCTTTAATGGTATTGGGCTCGAACTCGTGGCAAGGCAAGCCACGGTCCGATACCTATACCACTCGGCTACCGCGGCCGTCCGCTATGTAGAAGGCTGAACCTCAAAGCAGATGTTTGAAGTAGATGATACTATATGTTGCTAATGGTGGAAATTTTGGGAGATTGCGGTTCCAGCTCTGATTTCGTCCTCGTCACTTGATCGAAATGACGAGGTCGGCGATAGTCCCAGTGAAGCTTCAAAGCTTGACGTTAATCAAATAATCATTCGATAATATATAGGTTTCATTTCTAACCTATATCAATCATTTTCTGTTTTTTGCTTCTACTAGATTCCTCTACATATAACGGCTCCCTCAAAGGCATATTTCGTGGTGCTCTTCCATCAAGAATTTCAGGAAGAACACATCTAAAATAAAACTTTTCTATAGTTTTGGAATAATTCCTTTCCAAAACTCTTCGTTTGCCTCTATACGCAGAGTTAACGAATCCTTTTTGCACCATAAATACAGATCACACCATTTCCGTTGTGTAATAAATAACTGACCTTGTATTTGAAAGTAAAATTTATGATTTAATGGTAAATAGATTCCCCTTTCATTGGAAAATTTGAAACCTAGACTATTTTTTTTTTTTTTGTAATTAAAAATTCCAGCAGATTTGATTCAAATCTCGCAGAATAAGGGCATTTAATTTCTATGAGTCCATCATCGCCAACCAATCCATCGGGTGAAGCACACAAAAAGGGTTTATCTTTGTCCACAAATAAGCCACATATTTTTACTTCAGTTGAATATTCCCTCTCATACTGCTTCCGAGCGATCTCTTCGTTTGTGCCAATCCATATTTCATTGCTGCATTGCATAAGCCTCTACCATACACAATGCGCATCACAAGCTTCGAAAACACGGAGTAGATTTTTTCCTGCAAGCAATTTCTTTGAAAAAAGAAGATGAGAGTCTCAACGATCTCTCATATCTCCATCGTTCAGAAGATGCTTGCCCCCTAGTTTCGCTCTCTAAATCATAGATATTTTGTACTTTTAATTTTGAAAGATGGTTTTCCATTAAATTATCGTATATCTGTACTGGCACATGTCTTTAGACATGTAGCGAACATTCATTACACTGAATTTTTCTTCGAATTTATTCGAATCTAAGCCGCACTTTTTCCCCGATACTTAGGCTACAAAATTCTGGTGCAGCTTAGATTCGAAGACTGAAAAAAGTTTTCAATGCTGGTAAAGTAAATTAATTATTCACTTTTTATTAATTCGCCTTTATTATTTTTTTTAATTTCTTTTAGTTAGTGATTGAATATAAATGTCATATTGATCAGCTACACGAGGGCTTTTGTGGTGACGGACCTCGTAACTTTGAACCATAGTCAAGTGACGAGGACGACACCTGAGCTTGCACCTCCCATCTCCTAACTACCACACCAATGAGAGGACGTTTTAGCTCTCAGATTTAACGTTCATCGCTCCCATACACGACAGAACTTCAGCGGTACTAGGCTCGAACTCATGACACGCCAACCACGAGTACGTTACCTTGACCACTAGGGTATCGCAGCCACTTTTCATTCCGTAAATATATCATATATCGATAATATATTTTACACTATTTTTTTTCACAAAAATGTGCTGAGAATTTGGGGTGCGGCTTAGAATCTGAACATAATTAATTGAAAAAATAAGTTTCTGTTAATTAAATTAGAAAACAATATTTTGTGTTAATAATTGTTCCAATGGTTTATGGTAAGGTTTTACGTCAAATATAAAATCGATGGGAAAAAAATTTTTGTTAGTTAAAAAGAAAATAATAATATAATAATAATAATTGCATTACAATAATTAGATTAAAATTTTAATTTGTGAGCAAGGAGTAGTAATTTGTGTTCTTTAAAGTTAATTCACAACTTTCGATCAAGTATAAAGTAAGTATACTTTCATTCTTCGTTAAGTCATTTCGCAGAATTTATAAATATTCTTACAGACATTCCTTCACTAACAGACAAAAAAAAAATCTAAGCTGTATAATTATAAACGATTTTTTTTAAAGCACACATGCAGAAAATATTTAAAACTTTCCTAAATCGGAAAGTTCGTCAGATTTGAGATGTTAAATCTCTGTACATCATAAATCTTTTCCATTGTCCACTATTTGTAACAATTTGCAAGTTACCAAAATTTCAGCTGGCGACTATATTTCAGAAAGATATCGCCAAAAATAAGTATTCGTAGCCAAGAATAAATTCGCTTTTCAAACGATGGTGGTGCCATCTGTTTGAGATAGTCCTAACTACGCCAAAAATAATTCAGAATGAACTTAAAATTTAAAAAAAAAAGTTAATTAAGAAAAACATAAAACTTAATTCTGGCTACACTAGTCCAAAGAGGGAAGCTTGCTTTCTTATATACTATTTAATTCTACTCTAAAAAATGTTTTTTTCTGTTAAAATGTCTTTTGCGTTTCCACCTCCTATACTTTAACATAGAAAAGTCAAATTTCATTTTGCAAAAATGCTGAAAACTGTGTAATTTTCCAAAAAATCAAAATTCAAAAAAAAACACTATCCTTTAAACAATTATTTTCTTTATATCCATAAAAATTTTATTATCATTGGAGCTTTTTCCTGCCCACAAATGTCTTTGCCGTTTCATCCCTATCCTTTAACATTGACCGAAAACAGCCTTAAAACAAACAAAAACAGTAAATCTAAGATTTTTAAAAAATCATACAAACAATTAATTTCGTTTGTAAATACTTGTTTATACAATATCTCAAATCAGTCAGCACTGATAACAGAAATACATAAAATTAGAAAATTTTTGTTCTTGTAATAATATTGTTTTGTAAATTCAATTAAAATAAGACCTTTATTTTAAAAAGAAAATGCATTCTCATAATATTTAAATTACTAAACATAAGTATATTCATGAAATATATTCCAGTTAATTAATAAAACTGAAGTAAATTAATTTCAATAAATATGTATTATGATACTTGAAGTTAAGAGAGAAACTCCTTCGAAAAAGGTAGAAATAAATGATTAAGTATTGAGTCATTACACACATGATTATTACTCTTAATTGTTCAAATGTTTGGTATAAAAAAATTATGGAAATAAGCATTGTGTGTGTGTGTGTGTGTGTGTGTGTGTGTGTGTTTATTATTACAAAAGTTAAACAAATTTTCATAAAATTTATAATGCAATAGCATTTACTTATACAGACAAATTACTAATATGTATAAGCCGAAATATTTTAGAAACAAATTCCCTTTATAAAATAATAATATAATATAAATAACATTTAATATTGTGCAAAGGATTATATTTAGTATTCAGAAATAAAACTTAGTATTAAAACAATAACAGTTTTCATTAATATACACTCTGTCGCAAAAAATATATGCACCCAGAAGAAATCAAGCTACAATCACGAAACTCGGCAAGAATGTAGTCTGGTAAGAGATATGCAAATGATTAAAATTTCGAAGCCAATGAGACAAGGCTAAGTGTGCTATGCGCATATTAGTTGCGCAACTGGGAGAGTTTAAAAGCATGAGTACGAGCGCCGTACGGCTATCCAAACGAATCTGATGACTTTGATAGACGATATTGAGACTTAGGATGCCTCTAAGACGTAACCGGCGGCAGTACGAGCAGCTGACGGACTTTGATAGGGGCCGTATAATAGGCCTCAGAGAAGTAGGTTGGTCGAATAGACGTATCGGCCGCCACCTCGGTCGGAGCGATATGGTAGTTGCTCGGTGTTGGTAACAGTGGATCACAGAAGGTAGAGTGTACCGTCGTGGAGGGTCAGGACGTCCCAGGAACACAAATGATCGCGAGGATCGTGCAATCAGAAGAGTGGCCACTTCGGCACCAACAACGTCGCTAGCATCGATTCAACGCCACTTACCTCCTTCCAGACATCCAGTGCCATCAAGAGAAACCATAAAGAGACGACTGACCGAAGTTGGCTTGAGGAGCCGACGTCCGCTAAGACGCTTACCACTGACCCCACATCATAGGCAGTGCCGAATGGATTTTGCCGACCTCGGGCAACTTGGAGTGTGACAGACTGGAGACGTGTCATCTTCAGTGATGAATCCCGATTCAGTCTCAGTGATGATGACCACCGCACACGTGTCTGGAGGCGCACCGGCCAGCGGTCCGATCCGGCATTTATTGTCGAGCGGCATACAGCAATTTCACAAGGTGTGACAGTGTGGGGAGCAATTTCTTGGGACACACGATCATCTTTAGTGGTCCTTCAAGGCACTTTGACAGCTCGCAGATACGTGGACGATATTTTAACGCCGATTGTGCTACCCATGCTATCAAGTCGCCCAGGTGCCATTTATCAACAGGATAATGCTCGTCCACATACTGCGCGACTCTCCCAACAATGTCTTCAAGGATATGACGTCCTACCATGGCCTGCCAGGTCACCAGATCTTTCGCCAATAGAGCATGTCTGGACGCGCTGGGAAGGCAACTGCAGCCGTCCCGAGATACAGGAGAATTAACTGCGCAGATGCAAAGACTATGGCAGGATCTTCCACAGGGGGTCATAAGTGATCTAATTGAATCGATGCCACGCCGAATTTCGGCTTGTATAGCTGCCAGACTACTTACTGATTTTTAACCTTTTGCAAGCTGTAACCGCTTAATAAAATGATATTTTGTTCTGAATTTTTAATCATTTGTTTATTTTCATATACACTACATGCATACCAAATTTCGTGAATGTAGCTCAATTTCTTCTGGGTGCATATATTTTTTTGCGACAGAGTGTATTAAACTTTATTATTTATACACTCAGGAACATTGAAAATAGCGACCCAAGAAGAAAGCATCGGATTGAAATGAAATTTAATACAAATAATGACACAAATAAGCGATTCACTTGATCTCAAAAACAAGACAATTAAACGAATACAGGATGTGCGACGACACAAATACTGGGCAACTTCAATAGCGCGTTGGACCACCTCCAGCTGCAATACATTCCGCCACACGGTCCGGCATTGAGTTGATTAGACACCTTATGTTGTCCTGAGGCAGATGGGCCCACAAATCTTGAACAGCCAACTCTAAATCATGTACAGAGTGACACGATGGCATCTGCCGTTTTAGCTGATCCCACACGTGCTCTACAGGGGACAAATCGGGGGAGCGGGCTGGCCATGGAAGAGTCTGAAAATGACGTAGGAAGTCTTGAGCAACTCTTGCTGTATGCGGACGAACATTATCTTGCTGGAAAATTGCCCTTGGGAGACCATTTAGGAAAGGTCCTACATGGAGTCGAAGAATATCATCAACGTAACGTTGGCCCGTTAAGGTTCCATGCATCACAATTAAAGTGGACCGGCTATCATAGGCTATGGCCCCCAGACCATTACACCAGCTGTGCGGTCAGTGTGACGTAGGACAGTGTGGGGGAATTGTACCGCTCACCAGGGTGCCTCCACACCCGTACACGGTTATTATCTATCCCCAGAACAAACTGGGATTCATCACTAAACACAGCCTTTTGCCAATCTGTGTCATTCCACATTGATCTGGCTTGGCACCACTGTAGACGCAGTTGCCGATGTTCCGGTGTTAAAGGGAGTGCACGGAAAGTACGCTTGGATTTAAGATTTGCTTCTGCAAGGTGTCTGGAAATTGTTTGTGGAACAATTGCTACGCCTACGTCTGCTCGTATCATTGAACGAGTCACTGTGGGGTCCACAAGTGCTTGCCGCACGATCCTTCGATCCTCTCTCCTCGTGGTCTTCCTGGTCGCTCTAGACCCGGTTTTCCGCGCGTGGGTACCTTCTCGTGTCCACTGCTCTGAACAATTTCTAACGGCACACTCCGAACAATCCACCTGGCCAGCAACACGGCGCGTCGACCAGCCTGCAGTTTTCCTCCCTATGATGAGGACTCTCTCAAACTCGCTTAACTGTGTGAAATGTCTTCTAGCACGTTTACCTGGCATGTTTCGCTTACCAAAGTCTTTCTACAATCGACGGGTAATCGTCACGTTTATGAATCTTCGAATTTTCGCTGCCTTATATAGCAGCCTCTTCCTGATTGTAGCGCCACCTCGGCGTGTATTAGCATGCGTATTGGAATAAAACTTGGATCATTTGCATATCACATTACGCTGTACTTATTTGCAAAGTTTCGCGATTGTACTTAGCTTCCTTCTTGGGTCGCTATTTTCAATGTTCCTGAGTGTATATGCTTCAAATATATTTTTCAAAAGACTTTTACTGAAAGGAATATAAAGAAAAAGACAAAATCGGTTAATGATTAAGTATTCAGATCTACTTCAGAAAAATTAATTTTTTATCATATAAATAGTCGATGAGAAAAGAATTCTTACCATTATTTGTGGAGACCCCCTGAGTCTCACCTTGGACACCAAGATTAATTTGAGGCAAAGAACCACTAAGAGCCATTTTGAATAATAATAATATTTATTTATTTCCAATTTCTCAAAAAAAAAAAAACTAATAACATATTATACTTTTTTGTTACGTCAACTAAAGGGATTTACCTTTATATTAAATTAAATTACGAATAATGCAATTAATTAATAATTAAGCTCAAGGTCAAGTAAGGTCTACAGAAATAGGAGATCCGGGAAATACACGTACTCGAATTCTTAACTCTCATTAACTTTAACTAATTCAACTAAACTAACGCTTCTTTTAAGCGTAAGCAAATTATGTTTACCGCTGGCTATATCGGCTTTCTAGTACTTCCTTAGACTCACAGCAATTCTTCTGCACTATTCCAATATCTCGGAATCCTCTAATATTGCGGTTAAAGTTGCTGGCTGAATAGCCTTCCATCATCTCCATTGCTAGCTTACAATGCTCGACTTAAATACCTTATCTATTTTGCATATCCCGTTCATCTTTTTGGAGTTGATTGGAAATAAACGCGAATTTATATTCCCCAAAAAGACGCTCAAGAAGATTAATGGAAAGGTTCCGTACAGATTCGTCACATATTGGCTGGTGTTAACAAAATATAACTGACTATAACAATACGGATTCTGTTATATTGATGAAGCCGTAAATGTCGACCACTCTATGTGATTTTTTAGTGAAAATTGTAAAATTTTTAGTTCAAATAGCCTCTAACGAAGAGGAAACTCCTTTTACAACCAATTAAAAAACGGTTTAATTAAAAAAATTGTACAATACTCTTGTTCGTTCCTGATTTTTAATGTTCGTATGAGAACATATGCTGTTCCAAAACATCTTTCAAGACGAATTCTGTAGTAAAATTTGTGACGTGTCACGCGTCTTTTCTTTAACAAGTCCTTTGGGTTCTTTGGGCCAGAATTAATGGCAACTCTTTTCCAACCAAATCCAAGAAGTGAATTGTGAATGAAAGATGCAAATGAACAAACTTTTAAATATAGGATCTTAGAGTAAGGAGGATGGTAATGTAAGGTAATGTTTGACAATTGAAATTAGTTTGTGCCAGTTGATGATTATTACAGTTCGTGGTTCAAGTCTGAATGAGTTTTGCGTGACGTGAATAAAAGTTATTAGTGATCGAACATAGGAAACAGCCAAGTTGCATACCAATGCATACAAAGACAAGATTGATCGTTGCTCCAAGCTGTAATAAGGTAGGATTGATTATTTAAAATTAGAATCGGAGATTAAGTGGTTCACTTATTGATATTGGTCTGAATTAGATTAAGTCTTATTATAAATATATATATACATTGTGTATTGCGCATTTTACCATCGTAGATTCTCTCATATTAATTATTATAATTTAATTTGTTAAAGGTTTAAGTTGAATATCTTAATAAAGTCATATTAAGATCATGTTTGATCCTAGTTCTTTCGTTAATCCTACGCCTCTATCTCACGCTGATACTTCGAGAGATGTTCTTCCAAGGGGAGGAACATCACAAATTGTTTAGATAAGATTTTGATTCAGAACATTCTTTTAGGTATCACATGGTATTTTAAAACAATTATATAGCCTCAAATTATATTTTGTTTCTTTTTTACCATTAATTTCATAAATGGCTTAAATTCAATATATGATAAAAAAAAGTGTTCAATACCGCTAAATCTCCCAAACAATATAGGGTGTTGTAGAGTGTAATCCCCTAACCCTGAAGATGGTTCCCGTTTTTGCCTGAATCGAGCCCCAAGGGGTGTTGCAAGGGCTTAAGAGGCGTTACAGATAAATAGTCCTGTTTTTGAACTAATAGACCTACGAACTTCGAAATTGGTGATCATGTTCCTTCCATGGAATAGGGGATTTCCACAAAATGTGTTTTGCAAAGCGTTTACCCCTAAAGTGCGTTGCGGGGGATTCAGGGGGGTAGTTGTTAAATACTCCCCTTTTTTTTATTTTAACACTTACAAGCATGAAATTTTGTAGGCATGTTCCTTCCTTGGAATACAGGTCCCTTACAATAATGATTTTGTAAAAAAAATTACCCCAAAGTTGAGTTGCGGGAGCATAAGTGATGTTAGATAAATATTCCCGTTTTTCAACTTTTCGAACGACATAGTTGAAATTTTATAGGCACGTTCCTTTCATAAAGTACAGATCCACTACAAAATGTTTAACCAAAAGTGACCTCCAAGGTTTGTTATACATCTATTTCTATTTTTAATTATTAAGCCTATATATTTGAAATTTTGTAGCTACGTTCTTGTCAAGGAGTAGAGATCTGCTACAAAACGAGGGGTTACGAAAATTGACCTTCAAGGGCGTTGTGAGTGCCTAAGGAGCGCTACGGATAAATATTCCTGTTTTTAAACTATTAGACCTACAGGCTTGAAATTTCGCAGGCGCGTTCCTTTCATGGAGAAGAGATCCGTTACAAAAGAAGGTTTGATAAACCACGCGCCAGAGGGGCGTTATCTATAAATAATGTGCACTCATTAAGAAAGTATTTTACATTTTCCTATGAATTATTTTGTACCGGGTTTATTCCGGTTTTAAACTCAGCTATTATGTCAAGAATAATATTTTCGTTTTTAAAAAATTAACCCGTGCGAAGATATTATCTACTTCTCTCTCAACTAGTACTATAGAATACCTTACGTTTTTTGAAAAACTTTACCCTTAAAATTTTATTTATTTGTTATGTTACAAGAGATTTTTATTTAAAGGGTTATTTCATCATTTTTTTATTTTTAAGTTTTAGTTAATTCCTTTTTCTTTCAAAATAAAGTGGTATTTTCCTTCTTTAAGCTATCTTAGTACACGAATCAGAATCTAAATATAAAATCAAGTGAATAAATAAAGCTTTTTCATTACGTGAAATAAATAAAAAATATGCTAAAAAATAATTTTATAACATGCGTAAAAATTAAGGGGAAGGGGTACGTTTGATAAAAAAAAAGTCTTTGATTTAATGGTTTTTAGAATTTTTTTGGCTTGTAATATATCTATGTGTATGTATTACATAAAGCATATTTTGTGCTCACAATGCTACGAAAAGCTTAACTATTTAATTTTTTGAAGAAAAATTTAAAAATTTCATATAAGGGAATTTAAAGGGTTATTCCGTCTCTCTCTATATAATAATTCACTTGTTTCAAAAGTAATTCAAACTATGCTTAGGAAAAATTCGTATTTGTTTTAAGCTGATATAATTGATATTTACACTGATGATTGTAAAAAATGCAACACCATGAAGGAATCATCAAAACTAAATGGAACTTTACAGCAAATATCAATTATAGAATGTTACTTAAAATAGTACAGTTTCACAGCCACCGCGCATGCGTGGCGTGCGCATAACCCTCTGAACTGAGGTTGAAAGCGTATAAATAGGCTGTAGCGGGACGTTGAAAATACTTAATGTGATTATTTGTTAGTGGCCAGCGCTTAGAGAGACCTAAGTATGCCTCCACGAAGAAATAAGGAGAAATTCCAACAACTTACCGAGTTTGAACGGGGAGGATTATTGGCCCTCGAGATGGAGGATTTTCCAATGGGGCAATAGAGCTCGTATGCAGCGGAACAGTTCCACAGAGTGATGCGAGTTTGGAAGCAGTAGACCGACGAGTACCGAACAACTCGAAAAACTGGCAGTGGATGACGGAAGGTGACATCAGCGCACGACGATCGACACCTGCTCAGCATGGCGGTGAATGACCGTACAGCTTCCTCCAGGCAGTTGGTAGAAAGTTGGTTTACTGCTGCAAGTGCACTACTGTCGGCTTCGTCAATTCGTCCAAGTCTGCTGCTCCGTGGATTCCGTGGAAGAGTGCATTTATATAGGATTCCCCTCATGGCAAACCATCGACGGCTGCGTCTGCAATGGGCTCATAAGCACATAGCCTGGCAAGCTGATAGGCACTAATTTGTCTTTTCAGATGAATCACACTTCAATCTGTGAGACCATGATGGCCGCATTCGTGTTAGACGCTTCGCCGGTGAAAGCTACTCTCCGGATTGTGTTTTCGAACGACATAGTTTCCTAACCCCCGGAGTTATGGTTTGGGGTGTGGTTTCGCAACATGGACGTCAATTTGCTACGAATTTAGAGTAATTTCAATAGCAACAGGTTCGTCCGTGAAGTGCTACAGCCCGAAGGCGTTCCCTTCCTTTAAGGCATCCCTAGAGCTATCTTTCAGCAGCATAATGCACGCCCACATGTTGCAAAGACTGTTCGAGACGTCTGTTCAGCTCAACATATGCAACTTCTTCCTTAGCTTGCTTATTCGCCGCATATGTCGGCTATTGAGCACGTGGGAGATTTGGTTGGTCGGCGTCTCGCTCGTCTCATTCCACGTCCTGCGGCTTTAAAAGACGAACTTTTGTTGCTCATACAAGCAATATGAAATTCTCTTCCACAAGCAGACATTCAAAATCTGTTTGACTCCATGCTATGTCGTATAGCAGCACTTAATTCAACGCGTACTTGTGACACCAAATACTGATTTAGGACACTTAATATTGTTTTTTGCTTTGAAAATTCCGTCATTTATTTGTTCAAATACAAGTCGTTTGTGCATTAAATTTCATTTTATTCCGAGGATTCCTTCACGGTGTTGCATTTTTTTCAAAAAGCAGTTTATATATCAAATACTTCTTTTTTATGAATTCTTAATGAAAATTCCTAGAAAAAATTTTGAATTCTAAATTTAACTATTATTTAAAAAAAATATGTATTACTTTGATTCAAAAACTTATATCAACTTTTCTTAATGTTACTAATTGCAATAGTTCGAGAAAATATTTGTTACGATGGAAAAAAAGCCTTAGTTTTTCAAATGAAAATAAACTAGTTCTATTTTTCTTTCTGCTATAAGTCAGTTGAAATATATTTTTGCCATTGAATGTGAACGGAAAGGAACATAAAAGGTAACATAACCTGAATTTCTTTTAAACTAGAACTTTCCAATTTTATGATAATATAGAAAATTATATAAAAAGTAATTTAGGATAAAAATTGTATTTGAAATTTCGACCCAAACTTATGTCTATTGAATTCTACT
The DNA here is from genome assembly GCA_019973935.1 of Trichonephila clavipes. NCBI lineage: Eukaryota > Metazoa > Arthropoda > Arachnida > Araneae > Nephilidae > Trichonephila > Trichonephila clavipes. Next base: position 11,046 of record BMAU01015259.1, on the reverse strand, counting down.
GTGTGTCCATAAAATTATTATTAGAAACTTTTCTCAGAAAAATTATGATTTATTGCAAATATTCCTATGTCACATCTGTAAAACACCGAAAGATTGGATATTAAAAGCTCGCATGATGATGATGCAAGTTTTTCTTCAGTAAAAGTGCGTGCCATTTACGACAAAAACTTTGTAGAAAAAATTTGTTTGAGTAATAGCCCCTAAATGATCTACTATGGTAAATTTTATAAAAACACGTTTTAAAATATGAAATCGAAAGTCTGCTCAGGACAATTAGCTGTGATATACATTGTCGAGCTAAAACCTTATGAACATCGCACATTTTTTAATGAACCCGTCTGAATGACGGGGACAGTTATAATGATGGTCAACTGCTGCTGGAGAAAGTAATGAATTATATCCTTATACTTATATACTTTCGCAAATGATGTGAAAGGCTCATAATTTAAGTGAATTTGATAGAACACTGATTGTAATGACCTAAAGACTCGGTACTCTGTTATCTCCGAAAATACACGCTTGGTAGTCTTCTTACGATTTGTAATTATAAGTATACATGCAAATTGATTCAACTGTAAATCAAACAGTACACTCAAGTTCTAGGACATCCACGCGTCATAAAAAAAAGGACGTCGAAGACTGTCTTGTGTCGTAAATCAAAATCAGTGCATAATAAGGGCTCAGCTGTCAGAACAATTTAATGCACATCCAAATGCAAGTTTTTCGGAACACACAGTTCAGCAAACACTATTGGATATGTAACTGTACAGCAAGTGTCCCATTCGTGCGCCTTTGATGACCAAGCGTCTTTGTCAACTACTTCTACAATGGGTTCGGAAACATCGAGACTAGCCATGGATACCTGACAGAACCTCGTAAATTGAATAACAATTTCTCCTTCCTTAGTCGATGGTAGTGACAGGATACGCCGTTGTCCAGGAAAACTGTTGCTTTCCCTCACGATATACAGGATGTTATTGGCGATATTATGTTTTGGGCTACGTTCTCATAGGTGCACCTGGGATCCTTAGTTTTGGTACAAAATAAACTGAAACTGTGGATTATTTAAACATAACTTCTGATCAGTTATGCCCTTAGATGGCGTCCATGTTCCGAATTGGAAACGAAATCTTCTAGAAGAAGAATACCCTTTCTGCTAAACTTGGAGTTACGTTGGAGTGGTTCGATCAATATAATAAAGAACTCTATTTAATGTTTTTGCCACTTAAGTCACCATATTTTAATCCTATAGAGTAAATTTGAGCTTTCATGAAAAGTTCAAAAGCCACTATTCCTCCAGTGATTTACCAAGAACTTTTGGCATCCATGTAAAGAGCAATTGCAGCTGCTTTGCAGACCAAAGATAGGGCAACGCATTATCGATTGGGTGTTTATAATGTATGTCAACATCCGTTTACATTAAAATCGTTTTTCAAGCAACCTAATGATAAGAAATTAGTAAGTATAGTTAAATGATTTGTGCAACTCTATTTAAATTATTTTCAAAAGAAAAGTTAATAATTCCCAATCCAACTCAATAATTGTATTGAAAAAATAAAAGTATTTTAAAGAATTTAACCAAAAAAACTTCCGGTTGCAAGAATTATCATTAAATGACTTACAGCGCGTGGTTTCTAATAATAAGTTATTTTCTTCCATTTTATAAAGACAGCTGTTACTGAAACTTTTCAAAGAATATTAACCCATGTTAGCTGAAAAATATCCTCGCTTCTCAACCCTCTACAAAATTATATAAATAAAATAAGTCCTTGAGACTATAAAGTATTGGGTGTCCAAAAGGTACGGCTACACTTTCAAAAATGAATATAGAAATAACGAAGGATCTTCGCTTACATTTTTTGATGCTCCATGAAAAAAAAATTAAAGTGTCTGTTCAATGAAATAAATACAAAATGGTACAATGTTCACGCTTTGCAACATTCTCGTTTCAAAATAGCTTCACCGTAAGAACAAACTCTAGTTGAAGCATGGTTTATCGAATTTAAATCTGCAACACACGTACAGCGTGAATTTCGGATAATCTATAAACGATGTCCACCATTAAAATCTACAATTTAAAAGTGGCATGAAAGATGTATGACGAAAGTTATCGTTTTGTCAAAAACAAAATGTGGTCTCCCTGGCAGAAGCTGAGATAACATTACTCGTAAAGACTTGATATATTGCGCGAGATTAATGATGCACAAATGGAAGTTGTTTAATAAAACATTCTAACAAAAACTTTGGTATTTTTTAAGACTACACAGTACCCTTCCTGTTTCAAACACACCTAAAACTTTTTTTTTTTTTTTTTTTTTTTGCATTTTCTTGTGGCCCGTATCATTGGGAAACTTGTCGCCAAATTTCAGATCTGTTAACAAATTAGTTTTTATGATATTTGAAGTTTTCTAACCTTCGGTTTCGTTTTGGTTTCTTTTTAAAGCATTTTTAAACTCTTAAATAGAATTAATTGAAAACATTTTTGATTACAATCAACTCTTTCAGCGTAAAATGGTTATTAATTTCAATTTTCATTACTAAAATCATTTCTACTTGATTATATTCTTGAATATTTTTTGAGTTATCATTCTTACTTAAGATTAATATTTCAAGACTAATTTTTGTTTTAAAAAAATATTTTACATAATTTAGAAGATTTTTCATTAAATTTTTCTGCGAAGAAAACTTTCTTAGGTTGCTATGAGAAACAATATTTAAGAGATGGAATACTACTCAAAATGATAAATCTAAAAATCAGCTATTTCCTAATAGTACAGTAGGACTTCCGAATACAAATATTTTGCATACAAGTATTGCAGATAAATCTTTAATATTTTTATGATGTGCTAAACTATTTTATAGTAAACATATCGTAGTACTATATTATGGTATTTGAGTCCTTGTTGAGCGACTTGTTTTCATTGTTTTTAATATCAAGTTGGACCAGTGGCGCACACAGGAATTTTTCAAGGGGGAGGTCCGGGGTCGAAAGTTCACCATTCTTGTATCATGCTCCGTTTGATTTTGTCGATTTTCGGGAGCAAAACACAGTAAAAAACTAGTTTTTGATTAAATAATTAGCATTAATTAATAAAATTAACCATTACTAGCAAGTAATTAATTAAATTTTACGTACCATATACTTAGAATTATAATCAATCGAAAAAAAATCAAGGGCTTTGGGGGGGTCCGGACTCCAGGACCCCCCCTTTGTGTGCGCCACTGAGTTGGACCAATATATAATGTTTCAAATAAAGGTCACAATTATGTTAAGTGTTACACACATGTGTTTAGCTTATGGATTCTGCTTGCACGGGTGAGCCATCTGTTAAACGAGATTGGATGAGACTCAGGATGTGATAGTTAACTTAAACATTTAACACTTTTGATTGCCGAACTTTCACGTCTAAAAATCTACCTGATTTTTTCTCTCAAATATTTTCTAGGGGTGCACAATCAATTGGTTTCAAGATCTTTGAAGATTCTCCTTTATTGGTCCAGTAAATAATCTTTGGCCAGTTTTTGCCCTCTAATTTAAAACTTAAAAAGTGGACGTAAAGATAACAGACAACCTTGAAATATAGGTTTTGAATATATGATTACCACCATTTCTCCACCCTTTATTAATATCAGTACTGTCATACATTATTAGTATAAGTGCCGTCATACATTATTATTTTCAGTACAATCATACTTTATAAATATCAGTACATCCATCTGGCTTAGTAAAGTTCCTCGATCATTTAGATAAGATATTATACTAGGTACTATGTTTTGGTGTGGAGTTCGGATACACATGACCAAATTAAGACGAATTGGGCTCTTTGATGATACAATAACTTATTTTTCTTTCTCATTGTTCGACGAAATTTTTTTGATTTAATTCCTTCAACAACTGAAGTTTGTTATAGTGTAATATTAAGGTGCATCGGTAGAGTATGTATGTTAATAAGTATAGTAAAGAAATCAATAGTACATATACTTTCACTTGTTCCTTGACGTTTTTCGATCGTTTTTTCCAAAAACCCTTTGGAACGCAAACGGTTAAAGCAAGTAAAGAAGCATCACCCTCAAGGTTGAGCAACATGTCGTCGTAACAAACAGTATCAATGTTATGCAAGAATATATTTTGTATTAAAAAAATTGTTTTCAGTCATATTTAGTTGAAGTAGTGTTTTGATTTAGAACATAAGTTGAAAAGTAACATATTAAAAAATTAGAGCTTTGCAGGCATTATGTGTTTTTGTTTAATGTCTTTACAAACTTTATAAGCGTTTTTCTAGGACTTTTAATTCTGAATATGTAGGTGTTTTCTAATTCCTAAAGCATTTTTTCTGTTCAAGATATAATCTTGAAATTTTTTGTAGATACTGCCAATTGTATATTGTATAACACTCAATATGGATTTGGGAGGGGGTCTGGGATCCCTAGCTATTTTTTTTAAAAAATTCTAAGTTTAATTTTCTTGTTTTTTCTCGGTGTAACTAGAAAAATAATTATTAATAATCGACAAAGGAACATATTTTCCACGATATGGTATTTTTTTTTTTTTTTTTTTTTTTGCAAAATAATGATATTTTCTATTTTTTACGATTTTTTTTCTAAAATGAGTCAAAATCGTTTTCAATCGAAATTATTTTATGAAAAGGATTTCTAAATCGATTCGTTTGAATTTACTTTCATGTTAATCAAACGATATTCTACATTAAAAAAGTTCATGCTTTTCTCTTTTAGAGAGAGAGAGAGAATCAGTCATTTAAAAAATAAAATGTCAAAAACCTTTCTTTTTTACGATTTTTCAAAAAATACTCAAAACTTTAATTAAATATTTAATAACTTCGTTACTTATAAAAATAATCTCACGAAACTTTTTTCCCGTGTTTAGAACAATATTATCCGTAATCTGCACAAAGATTGAAGAAATTAGTTAAAAACTACGGTTTTTATATATAAAAAATCACACACACATAATGTAGTAATTTTTTCTTTTTTTCTTTTGTTTAAAAATTACCGTAGTTTGCAATCGATATGTGAAGTTTGAAGATATAAACTTAAAATGAAACTCTAAAAAAATAAAACTTTAATAAAGAACGTAATTTTACTATAGCCAAGGGTTTGGCAGTGAAAACCTGTTCGGCACCAAATGACTATCTTTTCCCCTGTGCATTTCATGTTGTAGCCGCGGTAGCCGAGTGGTATAGGTATCGGATCGTGGCTGGCTTTGTCCCGAGTTCGAGCCCTGTACCACTAAAGACTCGCCGTTTAGGGCAGCTATGCACGCTAAATCTGTCGAGAGCCGAAACTTCCTCCCGTTGGTGTGGTAGTTAGGAGAGGAGGCTGCCAGCTCAGGTGTCATCCACGTCACTTGACCATTCGTCCACATCACTTGACCATGGTTCAAAATTACGTGGTCCGTCACCAAAAGCCCTCGTGTAGCTGAACAGTGCGACGTTAATATTCACTCACTCCCTGTGCACTTCATGTTTGATGAAAGGTTACACTAGAAAAGAAGATGCCTATAAATAATAAAAATCATCAGATTTGGTGAATGAAAAATTTATTTTTGTTTCATTTATGTACATGTCTTAATTCAAAAAATTCATTTCAAACATCCGTTTATAAAACAAAAATTTCTCTAATGTTTGTGAAATACATAATCACTTTTACTCCGTTATCATTATTTTAAACAAGTTTATTTGCAATACATTTAAAAAATGTATTGCTTTAAATTATTATTTTTTTAAAATATATATATATAAAGCAGTATCAGTTTGTGAAAATCATTAATCAAAATTTTTCATTCGTTATGTATTGCTGATTATGATGAATAAACCGTCTGTGAACTAAAAAAATTCTTACTTTGCTCTTTTAAAATCAGTGATCTAAAAAATTAAATACCAAACACTTTTTTTTACACATTTTCAAGAAATGCTCACAATTGAATATCTCTTCCTTTTATTTTAAAGGCCTTTTCACACGTTCCTACCGCGAACTTCGCAGCCCGTTCGGCAGAACGATGGATTTCAATAAATTTTACTCGGGTTCAAATCAACATCATCGCTTAATTTTTATGATTTTTTTAAAATATACTCAAAATTTTATTCGCGCATTTAATAACTTCACCAGCAATTTTTTAATTGGAAAGATAATTTATTTCACCACGGTACGGTATTTGCTTTTCTTTTCTTTTTTTTTTACAAAACAGTGACCCAATCTCTCTCCAAACTACCATACCACTCCAACTCTCGGACGTTTAAGCTCTGGACAGATTCAACGTGCATCGCTCTTCTTAACAGTGGTCTTCAGCGGTAGCAAAAATTTTAAAAGGGCAGCAATAATTAATTGTAGGAAATTACCACACGAATTTTGTAATGACGTTAATATAGAAACCACATACACCAGGAAGGGCTGATAGCGAAAGGGGAAGGGGAATTTCCATGACAATATGTTATGCATTCAAAAATGTTCATGCAACGCCGGGGGGAAATAAACCTGTCTGAGAAAGAAAAGAAGCGAAAAAATTTGAAACAGAGGGAATTTTAAGTTATACACTCATTAAAAGCCCGAGTAACACTGGGTTAAGCGGAGGGGAGAAAAAACAAAGTTATTTTGAAATAGAATATTGGAATTGCTGATTTTGTGAAGGGGAAGGGACAATTTATAAAAGTGGAGAAAGCCCGTGCAAAGCCGGGTCAAGCAGCTAGTTTAAGAATACCTATTGTTATAGATCTATTTACAAAAAAGTAGGAAAAAAGTGAATTTTTAAACTACGAAAATTTGTCTGACAAGTAATTCAAAAAAACATTTAGTCAAAAAATTTCTCAGCTCAGAAAACCAAAATAATATCATCATCTTTACCAAAAGATAAGAGAGTATATAACTCTTAAATATTTCAAATTGTAAGAATTGATCTTGTCGGCCCTTTTCATTTGAAAGATAATGTGAAAGGCTGATCTTGTATTCTTCACCACTGCTATATACCATGCAGTACGCTTAGAACTTGCCGTTCATCAGGTATAGTGGTTAGTGACGCTCTTACTGCTGTGCCATAGGGTCTGAATTCGATTTCTGGATAAGGCATGAACGTTTTATAAATGTATAGTGCCTGTGCTGCATGGGTTGGACACTCAAAATATTCGTCGAGCCGCAAGTACTTTCGAGAGATTGGTGGAAGAGGAAGAGAGGTAGGAAGTCCCTGACAATCTCCAGGGTATTCATCCATAAAATTGATATTGAACCTAGACGAATCGTACTGTCATCTGTATGGTGCTCAAAGCTGCGGATAACGACATACATAAAACTAGCTTCTTGCCATGAAGTATTTCGTGGCCCTCTCTCAAACTGACACCGATAATCGGTTGGTGTCTAAAACAACACATTTAGAATTTATTACGTCTCCTTCCATTGGAGGATTTTTTCAAAATTTGGAATGGTTTATTTGAAGAAAAGGCCTCACATCCATTGAAATAGATAATAGAAATTTTTTTTGTCAAAACTAATATAGCATTAAGATCTGTTGACTGGAACGTTGTAACATCAAATACACATATTAAAAAAATATAGGGGTCATTTAACCCTTTTAATGCTGCATGGTGGAGAGGATTTCCTTAATAGAAAAATCAGGTGAAAATCAACAATCGAAAAGATGTTCAAATTCATACTAATTTTGTTCCCAATAATCTCAGAAAAATAAATCACACTTAAAAAGATCAAAATATTTTAATAATTGGACATTTCAGAAAACGTTTCATAACCTTAAAAAATTCTGAATTTCTTAAAGATGTGAAACAAGGGCTCGGCAAACTGACTTTTTACTTCCAGAATCAACTTAGAAATGTAATCTGAAAGCAGAACATGAATTGCTTTTACTGTTACGGCTTCTAAGAAAAGTTTTTAAATAAGTGCACTGGGTAGTCTTAAGAAAAATTTAAATATGCAAAAACAATAGGTCTAAGACTTTAAAAAAAAATTGTACGAAATATTAATTTATTTTGTAAATATTTTTTTATACAATATCTCAAATCAGTCAGCACTGATAGCAGAAAAATACACTGCTGGACAATTGCTAAGGACGGATCACAAATTGCTATGTAGCATAACATTAAGCGAGACATGAGGCCTAGTAGGATAAAATATAGTTGCCACACTGTTCAGACATTAGAATAAAGAATATTTATTGTTCTGGAAAGTACAAAAGCTGTGAAACATCTGAAAGAAAACAAAATGTTCATTTGATCTGCGTACGGAGAAATGGAACAATGCATCTAAAAGTCAGCAGGCACCTTAAAGAAAGGTATCATTACGGGATATGTCCACCGTGGAGTGTGATGCAACATTCCACACGTCGTACCATACTTTGCACAACATTATCCAGCAGCTGTTGAGGCAATTTATCCCATTCCTCTGTGAGTGCACGGATGAGGGTGTTCTTGTTTGTCGGAGGATAGTTTCGACCAGCAACTTGCCTTCCCAAAGCATCTCACACATTTTCAATGGGGTTTAGATCTGGAGAACGCGCTGGCCATACGAGACGTTGAATACCCTCGCTGTCTAGACAATCCTGAACAGCGAGTGTTCGATGACATGTTGCGTTGTCGTCCATAAAAACAAATTTATCACCGACAGCACCACGGAAAAGATGAACATGAGGAAGTAGAACTTCATCAATGTATCGTTGGCCCGTCATAGTCCCATTCGCAACCACATGTAGGCGCGTGCGGCCATTGATCATGATGCCGGCCCACACCATGATACTGCATGTCGGATATCGGTCCTTTTCCTGGATATTTTCTGGACGATAAGCAGTACCACTCTCGCGCCAGATCAGTTGGCGTCTACCATCCGATGACAGACTGAACCTACTCTCATCTGAGAATAGTACGCATGCCCAGTCCTGTTCAGTCCAATTGGGATGCTCACGACACCATTGCAAACGGGCAGTACGGTGCTGTCTGGTCAATGGGACACACACAACAGGTCTGCGTGCGTATAGTCCTCCTCCCCCTCAAACGTCTGGCAACAGTTTTTCGGGAGATCTGCTTTCCTGAGGCAGCAAGAAACTGATTTGCCACCTGCTGAGCTGTGGTGCGCCTGTTCCTTTTTGCTGATAGGACGATATATCTGTCTTCTGCAGGCGTCGTACTTCCAACACGACCTCCCCCGTGCCGTCTACTACACATTCCAGTAGTTTTAAATGACTTCCACAGCCGTGAAACAACGCTGTGAGCGATGTCGAACTCCCTGGCAACATCTGTTATTTTTCGCCCTTCTTCGATCTTTCCAATAATTCGGCCACGCATAAAATCATCTATGTGATGTCGGGAAGACATGCCAAAAATTTTAAGTTCGTCTATTAAATCTTTCCTGTAAAACTTTGACTTGAAACAACAACTGTCCACACGCGTCAAAACCTTTAAAGCTCTTATGAACGCTCTCACGTGATGAACAGACGTGGAAAAAATTTGCATACTCATACTTCTTCTTACTAATATCCCCTCACTTATTCTAATTTTCCACATTTTGCTTCCTTTCATTTTGTGGTTGCTATGGATGATAGTGTTATCCGTCCTTAGCAATTGTCCAGCAGTGTATAAAAATATAAAATTTTGTTTCTGATGTAATTTTGATTTTGCAAATTCAATTAAAATAATATCTTTATTTTAAAAATAAGGGAAATTCATGTTATCTAACTAACTTAAGACATAAGTATATTTATGAAGTATATACCAGTTGCTTAGTAAGACTGAAATAAATTAATTTGAATACATTTATATTAAGTGGATTCCGCGATGATTTCGACCAGAGCAGACGTGTTTGTCTGAGCTCTTGACACACAATCCATTTCCGTTCAGGATGCCACGAATGGAAACTGAATCAATGGATATTACTAATAGCTACGATGAGCGTAGCAGGATTTCACCTGAAATCGAAGGACTTGATATTATAATCAGCCGCTGCACTGAACTTGTCAATCTACCAGATACCGATGACAACCAAGAGATGAAGGTCATTCTTCGAGCCTCTATTGATGATACGCAAAAGAAAAAGGATGCATTGGTGAGTGACCATGTTTGACTTTTAATTTCAAAGGTCCCCCCCCCCGCTACTGACTGAAAAACATAAGGATAGTGATTCTAATCACGATTTAAATAATTATTCTAATTCAAATAATGCTAAAAATAAAAATAAAAATAAAAAATGGAAAATTAAAAAGGATTCCGCGGAAGACTTTGTCTTCCCGAAGAAAACAGCTAGACCTGTCTCTCCTTTAATTAGTGAACCAGTCACAGTAAACAATATTTTTTCAGATCTTGAATCTGAAAATGAAAAAGAGCAAGTTGCTCCGGAGGAAAATAATGAAACAGCCATCCTAAAAAAAAAACCCAAGCCCCCTCCCCAATTCATCTTAAAATGAAGGAAAATATCAGAGACCAACTTAAATCCATTTACCAAAAATTCCCAGGAATTGCAAATAAAACATCAGGAGACTGCATTAAATTAATCGCCAACGACATCGAAGAGTATCACGCTCTTACAAAATTTCTAGAAGGAAACAAAGAATTTGAATTTTTCCCCTTAATCAGTAAAACCAATCAAAATAGTCATTAAGGGGCTTCCCATTTTTACTAAAACTCACGAAATTCAATCCGATCTTGAAGAAGAAGGATTCACAGTAGAAAATGTTTCCCAATTAATCTCAAAGAAAACTAAGACCGCCCTCCTATTTTTCCAAGTCCCCCTCCCCCGCCACGCCATTAATCAAAAAATGTTCGATCTCAAAACAATAGGTTACATGCAAGTTAGAGTAGAAGGTTACCTCATTCGAGGTATTACCCAATTTCTTCCAGAGGCAGAAAACGGCCACCTTAAACCAAGATGTCTGAAGTCACCCCACTCGTCCATGAACGATAAAGGAAAGACAGGAGAACCAATTTTTGCATAAATTGACAAGAATATGGCCATTCGGCCTGTTACACCAAATGTCCCAGATTCCCTAAACCAAAAAAAGGCTCGCCCCTTTCCGCGAATAAAATTTTCGAAAGCAAT